>LPNX011178474.1:0-88843 GCA_001517045.1 Pseudotsuga menziesii | reverse complement strand
TTCCGTCCAAACATGAAGACACAAAGCTCGCGCAAACCATGAAGGAACGGTTTGGCCTGACAAAAGGGAAACGAGGGTATCATACTTCCGCGATTCAGGCACAACCCATTCGGTTTGCAGCTGAACTCTTAGCCTGCAAACTTATACGGAAATGCAGGACAACTAAAGTTCCTGCCCCGGTTATCAGGATTGCTATGAACTGCGCCGAGGGGTATACTTATAATTGGGCTAGCTATCTTGCGAAGGAGTTTTTGGAGGATGCCCGCGATGCGCAAGAAAAAGGTAGAACTTTTCATTATTCATGGCTTATAATCCTTATTGCATTAGTTGGATGGAAAGAACCCACTGAAGCTCAGTTTGCCGAAATAAACCCCGGCACACCGGGAGCAGCAAGGTATGCCTCCCTTTGGGTATCTACAGATAAGGATACTCAACAGATGACGAACACTGTGTTCGTATTCTATGCTATGAGCCTTCACTATGAGATAGTGCGAACACCTCGCCTTACCAACGAGGTATTCTCTCAGTACGAAGGGGTCATGCACTTTAGCGCCGACATGCATCATGTTTTCATTCAAGCTCGTGTAGATCCTCAACGGCAATGTTTCAAATTACCATATGTAGTCACCGAACTAGATATCCAGCGGATCGTTCAGCAATGGCCGGCTGAATGGCTGAAAGATTTGGGAAAAAAACCTTCTATTCCGGTTCCTCCAGCTATCAATATTGGCGCAGGTACTAGTCAGGCGCAGCAGCAAAGGCCGGTGGAAGATAGCGAAGATCCAAGTGATTCCCAGATAAATGATAATGACCAGGGTGGTGATAGTGAACAAGATGAGCAGGATGAACAGGATGAGGAGTCGGTCAAGACTATAACAGATCCTACCCCACCAACGAAGCGCAAGTCACCAGAAGTAGCTGAGGTAACCAAGCCGCAGTCTCGCAAAAAGGTAAAGGCATCAAAGGATAAAGATATCGAGGAGGAAGCCTCTGTCACAATGAGTACACTGGAGCATGCTCTTGAACAATCTACGTTGGTGCTCACTAAAAAATGGTCTGAATTCGCGGAGCTACATCTTGCCAGCCTCGCAGGTCTCACAACCAGGGTATCAGAGTTAAAGGAGCTAATCGCAAACCCAGCACCCAGTACTGCGGCAAGCAGCACTATGGCAGCCCAGCAGCAGGACAGTAGGCAATGGACACTTAGGGATCCCCAGGGACAGGTTTCAAATACAACTCAGATGCAGCCTGACATTGATTCTCGACCCCCGACAAATATAACCGCAGAGCTTGATTATACAAAGATACCTACGATAGAGTTGCACCTCCGACAGCTCGCGATTACAAAAGAGATCCATTCCCGAGCTCAAGTGTCACAAATCCAACTGGAAGAATCCATCAAGCAAAACAAATCTTCCTCCGCACACCTACAAGAGATCGAGCAAAAGAAGAAAGAGGCCGAGCAGACAACAACCACACTACTGCAAGGATTGGATGAGGCCTGTCGGAGTCTGTCTGACTCCGACATATAGGAAATAGAGGAACCCAAGCAGAAGATTGCTAAGATGAAAGACTATGCCCAGCAGTCCCACGGTGAATTGGAACGGATGAAGATAGAATATCAGCAACAGATTGCCGAACTTCAACTACGCATTCCCCCTGAGACTCCTCCAGAGGTCCGACAATAGCGCCAGCAGGATATCAAGGCTTCAGCAACAAAAATATCAGACAATATGGCTAGTGTCGCACAACTAATGGAAGACAGCATAGAAGCTTGGGCAAATCTACAGGATCCTCCAGATGTAGGGAAGAATCAGGAAACCATCAAGTTGCGCCAGGATGAGCTCGATGCAGTCCGAATAGAGATCAAGACGCTGCCACCTATGCAGAAGATGGCTAAAGTAAAACGCAGCAAGGAACTTCAACAGGAAATCGAGTCATACAGGACGAAGGTGACAATGCTGGAAAGTGCACTACAGCCCCTGGTTGATGAAGCCTTAAAGCTGACCAATGCTACAGAAAGCCAGCTCAAAATTTCGAAGGCATATGACAATTTTGCGCAGGAAAAGGCTGATACAGACTCTTCTTCAGTACTACAGGAGATGGTGGAAAAGGAGCAAGCCACTGATGAGATACTGCATAATCTCACCAGTCGGTTCCAGACCCTCGCACAGAAGATTCGCCCGCCAGAGCAAGATGCAGAGTGTCCCGGGACGGGCCACTAGTGAGTCTTAGGGGCCTGTTGGGGCGCATACTCCATATGGGGTAACTCCGCGGTTAGTTAGGAAATTTGTAAGCGGAGCTATGGGTCAAAATAGTCTTAGGGGTGTCAGGGTAAGTCAAAACCCTCCCTTTTTTGTAATAAACCCATGGTTTAAATTCAGGGTTTAGGGTTTGTGGGTGCCCATGGTTTAAGACCAGGGTTTTGTAAAACTGCGCAGTATAAATAAGCGCTTATGTAAAATGGATAGGTTAGGATTTTGATGTAAGGAAAGATAAGGAAAGTAAGATTGGTTTTGGTAAGGAAAGGACAAGTCCCAGCTGTGTGCGTGGACGACCTCTGCAGCTGTGTGCGCAGAGGGTTTTTGTAAGGAAGAAAGAAAGATCTGCAGCTGTGTGCGCAGAAGCCTGCTGCTTTGTGCGCGGCTATTAAGAGCTGAAGGAATCTGCAGCTGGGTGCGTAGATAAACTGTGGTTTTGAGGAAAGAGGAATAAAACGCAGTTTGTGGACGTAGCCCCTACACTAGGGGTGAACCACGTTATATGTGGTGTTGTGGTTTTGTTGTGTTGTTTCTGTTTCTGTTATTTTCATGCATCTAACTAAATATATCTGATAATATAAGATCTCTGCTAATACTAAGCTTCGCAGTGAATTCCCTGTAGTGGGTTATGCAAGTTTGGTTTGTTTATTATGCTCTGAAGTTATATGTGAATGAATGATAAGTGAACAGGAAGTTGAATAATAATTGTTTAGAAAGGCTAAGGTACAGTAATCCCCCTCTTTGCATGCAGAAACCTGATTCTGCGGCACCCCATTGCTGTTTCGGGTGAGACTACAACCTGCGCGCAGGTTGTTGCCGAAAGGGCCAACACAGTGGGTCTTTTGTTGGTGCGAAGTATAAAGCGTTAACCCGGGTCTGCCCAAGTGCCAACAACTGTAACTGTATACCTTAACTTTAAAACCGAAACTGAAATCAAAACTGAAACTGGAAACAAACTGAAAACTTCTGAATGGAATGCTCACCATCTCGAGCATATTCATATTTACTTACCTACCCTACTTACTAAGCATCAATGCTTAGTCAATTACCCTCTGCCTTCCAATGAAGCCACTCAAGCAAATGATTCCACAAATCAACTTTCTCTTCATGCTTGATAAAACACAGAGATAACAGACTTAATGGTAGAAAGTTATAATAAAGAAATTGATCTTTATAGTAGAGATATAACCAGTCATTACCATTGCAAAATTCATCTATGTAATCAGTCACTAGGTCATAAAAGGCATGACAACTTTCAAAAAATTCTTTCATTATCTTACCATGAGAGAGTTGTCCCAACTGTAAATTCCCTTGCATGCTGTCAAACTGATCTTCAAAAGAACCATGCAAGAAACACTCGCGACAATTTGTAGTCGAGACATACATGACTTCATCTAAAATTTCTGATTTTAAAACTTCATATTCTTTATATGCTTCAGCAGAAACATCATTCATTTCTTCAATAGGATCGAGCAAATAGATTTCTTCTTGGCAAAAAATTTCTGAATTTGAAAAACAAAAAGAAACATCATTTCAGAACCTCCATCTTCTTCTTCATTGCATGCCGCTGGTTTTTCTAAAGGTCAAGATTGATTGCATAACTGTCCTTCTCGCTCATCACCCATTCCAAGGAAATTTGTTCATTCATCTACAATATCAAATTCTTTTTTTTGATTGGAAACTTTAAGTCTCCTTTTTAACCACTCAAATGAAGGAAAACACAACAACAAATAGTCATTTTCAACATGTTTAGTTTCCACTCTCTTTTCATACTTTTGATCTTGGATTGCGATGAAATTTTTTTCACTAACAGAAATTGTGATAGGATGATTGCATTCTTCAAAAAAAAATCAGTACACCCATCTCCTTTCAAATCACTAGGCTGATCATCTTCTTCAAGCAAAGAGAGCTTCATATATTCTTGTAAATCTTTAGGTGAAATTTTAATTTGATCAACATGAAGAGGTATTTCTTCAACCACTATTTCAAAATCTGATTTCTCTTTACTTACATTTTTAGAAAATGAACATGTGGAGGGACTACAAGACTGAAATTTTCCAGAATTATCATCCTTTGTGTAATCAATCACACAAGTATTGTAACTTTCAAGAGATTTTTGTTGCAAAAAGGAATTTTCTAATTAAGAAGGGGAGGCCTCTTCTTGTAACAAAAATTCGGAAGTTGAATAATATGAGGAAGGATATGATTGGTAGTCCCAACCTCTCTCTTGGTCACATAGAGAATGATACTAAATGCTGCAAATCATCATCAATTTTAGGAAGAGAGATATAACTGGTTGAATCTGAGCTTTGGTCTATGTCAACTTCAGTCAAGGAAGACAGTACTAATTGCTCGAAAATTTATTGAATATCATGGAAATTGGTTTGTATTTCTTTTTGAGATGAATATTCATGTAAGATATATAAAACCTCTTCATCCAAATACTGATCATCACCACACTCATCTTTCACATTTTCAATGAACTCTCTATCGTGTGTGCAACAATCTTGAAGTAACAACAAAGAAGGATAATGCCTTTCAAAATGTTCATGAAATATGGTATGAAAGTCTTTAAAGGAGGATCAACTCCATGCTGGAAATCCATCATACCAAGACCTTGCATTACCTTCTAAACTAAACATGAATAGTTTCATTAAAGAATCTTCATGCCATCCCACTCCCAACTTATTTATTTGCTTATGAAATCTAAATAAATGGATGACAGCATCATCACCCTTTTCATCATTGATTCTTGGAAGATATGTTTGCCAATTTAACAGAGGTATTTTATTGGGATAACTAGGAATGGAAGCAAGATTCATAGGAGCATACCTTGTGGCCTGAGAAGTCATCTTGATGGTGGAGAAACTAAATCAACTCCTCAAACTTTGCAACCCCATTTGATAGTGGATCTACCATAGAATATTATGAAGAATGGATCCTTCACAGATCGAGTCGCCAGGTGAAAAGAGAGATGACCTTCTTGATGTATGTTCATTGCTCACCATCAACAGTTAGATCTAAACCTTTCATTTGAATCCAGGGAAGGTTTGAGACCTCTCCCCATATTTGTCTTTCTGACCACCAGTCTTTCCAGTGGAGTCACCTTCTAGAATATTTTAGTGGAGTCACCGGGGAAAATGATACAACCTTTTTCACATGTAAGAATCTCTATTTTCCCACAGAAAGTATTTATCCTTTGAATACTTGTCGTTTTTTTCAGGGATGATATTCAATCTCATCCCCGGAAATGGCACTAGTTTGTTAGCACTGGAATTGAGCCAAAGGTTGCGAAAGCCTCGCTCCCAGGTAACAGCAGAAATACTTTCGAAGAGAGAACTGTCCTTCTAATCTTCTGAGAGGGGTCTCTCAGAAAATATTAACAATGCCATACATGTACAAGTGAAAATATAAATTGTTTATAAAATTGGTTGAAACAAGACATAAAACCATTGGGTGATGGAGTCAAGAAGTGTAATAGAAATGAACAGAACTTATGCAGATGATTTTGTTATGGAGAGAAATTCCCATGGATTGGGGTACCACAACAGATAGCTTGACTCCACAAATCAATCCTTTCCAATATGCAATAGAAATTAAATGTCTAACACTAAAGGATCAGACCCTGTACCTTATTCCAAGCGGTTGAAGTAGATCCTCGTTGAACTTTCCAACTTCAGCTTGAGTTGATAGATTACTTCCTCAACAACAAGTAAACAATACAAGCATTCTATATATCATGGTGTTAGATCTATTCTAGCATATATAATCAATAATGTATAAGCATTTGACATAATCCAATGGATAAAATATTCATTCAAACACACATGATTGGACAGGAAAATATATTTCTATTAATATAAATCAGAGATTACAAGATACAACCTCTATCGGCACGTTTGCAAACTGAAGAAACTAAATCCCCCACTTTGGCCTCCATGAATTCAATCCTCCATCTCTAGATAGAAAGCTCACAAGCAAAAGGCAAGCTTGGGAAGAACACAAAAGTGCTCCAAGGGACAAAGGGATGCAGACTCAAGCATAAGTTGCTGGAACAATGGACTATAGTTTCTTTGCTCTTAATTCTCTCTTATGTCTTCAATGTACCAAGGGTTCCTTATATAGATTTTCAAAGGGGGAATGAAAAGTCGAATCCGAGCGATCTCAAGGTATATGGAAGGCTAGGAGTCAAATGAGTCAGATCCATGTCAAGGAAAACTCCAAAAAGATTTGGATTTTGTACACATCCCGATGTACGTGGTATTAGTGTTCAAACCCACGTATATACGTTCTTATAGGTTTAAAACTCAAGTGTATCATTTTTCACATGTTTTTAGGGATGGTCAAGGAAACATCAAAGGACAAAAAATGGTCCATGGGGTCTAAGGAGTCTGCAGAAGGACAAGGGAAGTCCATATAAAGTGTGATTCACCTGGAGTGGTGAAATCAGCTATAATAGATGCCCCCTAATGTGTGAGGTCAGAGGGGTCATACGATGGCCGAAATACATTATAAGTCCATCCCAGAAGTGGAGTGATGAAGGATCCCAAATGGAAGACCAGCCACCCAATTAGCATAGTACAATAATACAACTCTGCACATAACTGCAAATACATATAGCAGTCCTGGATACACAAGAGTACAATGGCCATGAATAGGCATGATACAAGATATCACATAAGTGGTCATCGCCATGTACAATATACATAGATCAGAATTTCCATGATGAAGATATACAAAGGACCATAATCTCCATAATGGCTGAAGATATATAACATATAAAAATCTCCATAGTGGCTGGAAATATCTGACATATACTGGAATCAAGTCATGAGAGCTGAAATCTCATGGACACTGGCACAATCGAGCAGGTAATATATAAGAGATGCCACCAATATGGAATGTTTTCTACACAAACCACTACGAGTAC
This sequence comes from Pseudotsuga menziesii, assembly GCA_001517045.1. Lineage (NCBI taxonomy): Eukaryota > Viridiplantae > Streptophyta > Pinopsida > Pinales > Pinaceae > Pseudotsuga > Pseudotsuga menziesii. The sequence continues at coordinate 81,652 of LPNX011178474.1, read as the reverse complement.
ATGTCCTACTATGCGAATAGAGGTGTCGAGGTCGAACATAGTAGTCCATCGTCTGATTACCGGTCATTAATGTATACAGTTAATAGATGCAAGATCACCCACCGATGATGACAATGGGAATCAAGGTACTAGAGTGCAAACTAACAAGTGTGAATAAATGTGTTGAGGTCGAAAACTTGAGAGGATCCATCGATTAGGGGACATTGATGTATTCCCAAAGACTGTCGATGGTGAGAGAACCTGCCACTGATGACTGCAAGTCTCAAGGCACTCAAAATGACTCTCCATAATAAATGATCTAAAGTCGATGGGATGAAATCCGCTGGAAGGAGGGAATTAAGGAATCCCCCATCATCCAACATGAGGTACTCAGCAAAGCTGTATAATGTGGAAGGAATCGATCATAAGGTGCACGAACCAGTAACTATACCAGGAATGGCCGACATGCAAAGTCAAGATAACTGAGGAATGGCCGACTCAGGTTTCAAATTCCTTCAAACAAGAGCATGATGGCGTATGGTGACTGAATGAAGGTAGAATAGACTCAATATACAAACTGGGACATCTCTGCAACACAAGAGGCATCGATAGGGGCTCCATAGGGACTGAAGCTTAACCAGTCGCTGGAGATAAACTCAGATAAACGAGTACAACTCCTAAAGTCAAACTATAACCCAACCAAAGGATATGATATACAGTGCTCTGTTCGAAGGCAACACGACTTGACAGCTACCACAGATAACATATTTCCTTGTCCGGCTTTTTGTTTTTTTAATTTTTTTGGACTTTTTCAATTATTTAAAAATCTTGAAAAAGAATAAAATGGCTTTATAGTTACAGACTAGGAGGAGACAAGTGTCATAAGGACAAACAAATTAGTTCCAAGCAGTGGAACATATCTATGCTCAATGCAAGGATACGTGTGTAGGATATCGACACTCGGGGGAAAATCCCCTCCCGATAAAAAGGGAAACACGCTGCGAAGGATATAAAAAATGGCCCTGCATGGCTAGATATGAGACAAGCTCATGCTATATGGCTGAAACGCAAAGTCAGGGGAGCTAGCGTAAAGCTCAATAAGGCAGGATAAGCTCATGATAATGCATTCACAACTTGACATGAGGGAGTCCTGAGGGAAATAAGCCAGCAAAAGATCAAGAGGAGTATGAGGCTCTTGCGAAATGTCGTGGAGGGAGTAAACGGGACTCCTGGACCTAAGAGAGGACTCACAACATGGGTACCAAATGAAAAAAGGATTTAACTAGGACACCCATGTATAGGAAAGCTCTACCATTCACATAGTATCACTTCTAATAGCAGCATGAAGGTTCCATGATACCATGGAATGGGTTCATACCTAAGGTTAAAATGAAACAGTCATAAGGTCATGCAAAATGCAAGTGGATGTGAAATCCTAACCTATATGCTAGTTTAGACATGATACCTATGATAGGAATGAACGGGTTGAAACCTCGGGGAGACTGTACAAAAACTGGACCCTACATGACAACCATATTAGTCCAAAACAACCCAAAATAGTCAATAAAGAATCTAAACTATAGGGAGGAATGATCATGACAACCACACCCAAAGGAAACAATGCAGTGAACGATGGGACATAAAAAGGAAAGTAAGGTGTAGACCCAACGTTCACGCATCCACTACCACCCCCGTGAGGGTGACCACCAGTGTAAAGATCGAGCGAAGGGAATAAAAATACTCCACAAATGGAGTGGAGGACAGAATGTGACCATTCCCAAATCTACGAGCAGGGTAAGGGGTTGTGATGCCACCAAGTCTGACACCAAGGTCCATAATAGGACCAAGGATGGGTGATAGGATACTAGGCATGCCGAAAATAAAATGACCTCAACTCAAGAGAGCATAAATATACTCAAGTAACCCTGATCCTAAAGGCCAACTAGCGCACAAAGAGCACACTCCTAAGAAAATATACAACCAAAATACAAGAAAACCAAGGGGAGGATATGTGAGCTCCCAAATGCAGCAGGCATGTCTCTCCTAGTAGAGGCTTGAAACTCCCATACACTACAAGCAGAGGTACGTAACCAATTATAGTGGCCCTCAGCTTCAACGCATAAAGCGACTGTGCTGTACGACCCCTACCTGGTTGGGACACCTGCAGAATAACCTCTGTGAAGTACCCCTTGATAACCTAGGTAAAGAAACTAAGGTCACCCCAATATAACAAATGTTCAGGCAGACAGTCGCAGGCGAGATTGACTGTATGGGCAGGGTAGCAAAGCCCAAAACTCTCGAAAGAGTCCCCAGATACGAAACAATCCTGGAAATATCTTCGATGCTACTTAGTTATGACTAGGGGTCATCCCAATCAATAACCGCTCACACTGCCTCGTGCTTAACTTCCTTTTGAGAGGAGGATCCTAAGAAACACTAGTTATACCAAGGATTTCACACACTCACTTGGACAGACACATACATGTTGTTGTTTAGTGATCTTGGAGAATTTACTCACAATGAACTATTCCAAGATCCTAAAACCTAAGCTTGTTGGTGCACCCTATAAAAGAAAAGAGTGTAGTTCATTTTAAATTATGTGTTGATTTTAGTTGGCTATAATTAATCAAAGGGAAATGATCGTGCAACTAATGAAGTTATGACTCAACAGTGAAGTAAATATGCACACCATAACAAACAATGCTAAGTGCAATCTTTGTTAAATGAAAAATAGGGTATGCCACTACATGAGATGCATAAATATATATCTCTTTCTGAATGCCAATGCAATCCTTCCTATATGAAATCCTAAACACAACTCTCATCCAAGCAATCCAATGCAAGTACCTCCTCAAATCCATATCTAAGATGCAACTAAGAGTGCAACTACCTTGTACTTTTCAATATAATAGAATGAAAAATGCAATAAAAGTCATCTAAAACTCTCAGTCTCTGCAACAAGTATAAAACACAAGCCCAACAATACACCGAGACAAAAAGAGTAATGCACTAATGGAAAAATAGTAAGGAAAAATGACTAAAACTACTTTCAAAGAAAAATCAATGAAATAATGGTATTTGGTCACAAAAGAAGCATCCAACAGACAACATCAGACCCAAGGAAAACCCAACCACACTCATAACCCACCCAACAACTTCCCACAACATCAAAATCACCAAAAGGGAGGATGTACGCTACTGTTTAAAGAACAGCTACGTATATATGCGACTTTTGGCCAAAAACCTGCGTGTATACATGGATTTTGGCCAAAAACCTAGGTGTATATGTGACTTTTGGCCAAAAATCTGTGTATTTACGTGACTTTTGGCCAAAAACCTACGTATACAGAGAAGACAGTTGTAAAAAGTAGGCCAAGGGTCAAACCAATAAAGGGGAGTGTCAATGGATGAACATACTATAAAATGCAACACAGAAACAAGGAGAAACAAAGAGCAAGTCAATAATATCAAGCCCATTGTGCCTGCAAACCCCCAAATAAAAACAAGGAACATCCCCAACGGAGTCGCCAATTCTATTACGGAGAGAAATTCCTATGGCTTGGGGTACCAAAATAGACAGCTTGACTCCAGAAATCAATCCTTTCCAATATGCAATAGAAATTAAATTTCTAACACTAAAGGATTAGACCTCATACCTTATTCCAGATGGTTGAAGTAGATCCCCATTGAGCATTCCAACTTCAGCTTGAATTGATAGATTACTTCCTCAACAACAAGTAAACAATACAAGCATTCTATATATCATGGTGTTAGATCTATTCTAGCATATATAATCAATAATGTATAAGCATTTGACATAATCCAATGGATAAAATATTCATTCAAACACACATTATTGGACAGGAAAAGATATTTCTATTAATATAAATCAGAGATTACAAGATACAACCTCTGTTGGCATGTCTGCAAACCAGCGAAACTGAATCCCCCACTTTGGCCTCCACCACTTCAATCCTCGATCTCTAGATAGCAAGACCACAAGAAAAATGCAAGGTTGGGAAGAACACAAAAGTGCTCCAAGGGACAAAGGGATGCAGACTCAAGAATAAGTTGCTGCAACAATGGACTATAGTTTCTTTGCTCTTAATTCTCTATTATGCCTTCAATGTACCAAGGGGTTCCTGATATAGCTTTTCAAAGGGGGAATGAAAGGTCGAATCCGAGCAATCTCAAGGCATATGGAAGGCCAGGAGTTAAATGAGTCGGATCCATGTCAAGGAAAACTCCAAAAAGATTTGGATTTTGTACACATGCTGATGTATGCGGTTTTAGTGGTCAAACCCGCGTATAGACGTGCTTATAGGTTTAAAAGTCACCAGTATCATTTTTCACATGTTTTTAGGGATGGTCAAGGAAACATCAAAGGACAAAAAATGGTCCATGGGGTCTAAGGAGTCTGCGGTGGGACAGGGGAAGGCCATACAAAGTGTGATTCACCTAGAGTGGTGAAATCAACTATAATAGAGTTCAACACAGAGACAAGATAGCCATTCAATCATAGTCAAATTATAATAATCTGGTGGAAAATAAGAACATGAATAGACCATCAACACAGAGCATTGGAAAATGAATTCTGTATTAACTTTAGAAGAAAGATTTAGTGGATATCTTAAACAATAGATGGAGCATAGCATGTATGAATTCTAGACTGTTATACACTTATTTCAGACATGAAAGAAAACATAATGGAATAGATAAACTGGAAAAAAATTCACATGAGAAAGGAAGCAACAGACTATAATGGGTGAATCCATGGACCTGGGTAACACTTTTTGGCAAGCGCATTTCGGCAAAAACAAAAAAATGAACCTCGGTCGAGGGCTGAGGTCTTAATATCTCGACCGAGGTTTTATCAAGCCCTCGACCGAGGTATCTAAATACCTCGGTCGAGGTATTTAAATACCTCGACTGAGGTATTGCGGGCTTTACAAACCCTCGGTCGAAGTATTTAAATACCTCGACCGAGGTATTTAGATACCTCGGTCGAGGTTCATACCTCGGTCGAGGGCTTAAAAAAACAGACTTAGCCCTCATTCAAACAAATGGAAAATTTCTTGTGCCTTGCAGAGGTGTAAACCCTGCCATTCCTAGCACATAACTGAGCGAAGTTGATACCGATAGATTCACCAACGAATCTCTTATCCATTGACGTATCATACACGCATTTTGGCATTCATATGATATTTATTTTTTAATTACTTCTAAAAATTATACTTAGAAAACCACACTGCAACTTCGAAGAAGCTCAAAGAAAAATCCGCGGAGTTAAAATTACAAAGCCAAAAAATTCTTAAAAATGCACACATCACATATCGACGTGTCCTATTCAAAAGGGTATCTTTGGTTTTTCAATTTTTGAAAAAATAGAAAAAATTCCTTTACGTGGACAAATATGTGTTTAAAACGATGCTGAAATCGAATGTGGTCACTTTCGAAAAATAATAAATAATTGTATAATGCGAAAAAAATTAACAAAAAAATATGCACATCACACTGCATTTTATGTAGATCATGCTCATATATTTATTTTTATAAAATTATTAATGCAAGATTGAATTACTCTACATGGACACGAGCCACTTATTAGCTTCTTCAAATTTTTAAGGTCACACAGTTCATTAAATGCAAAAATTCACACATTAAATGACATCAGAATATTTTAAAAAATATATGGCTATGAAGCCAACATAATATTCTACAATTTGTTTTTTTACTGCAAGTCAAAATTCACATGGCATATATGCATTTTCAGGGCTTCTATCTAGCACATGAGTAAAAAATCAGGTTTTCATCGCCAAATTTGGCCAAAAAGTGTTACCCATCTTCATGGAATCACCCTAATACAAACAACACATGAATCCCTGTGTAAAATGCCAACCTCGGCTCTGCAACTTTATTAAAATACTCTTGAAAGCATACACTGCAAAATTACATCAATTCCAACCCTTTCTCCTTCTGCATGAGGTACATTTATAGCATTTTGGACTTGCTAAACCAACATTCAGGAATCAAAATTTGTTACAAATGAAGAACATCTTCTAACAAACTCTAACGTGACATATCTGCCATGATTTACATAAAACTGAAAAATAATGCAGACCATTGAAAAATATGCTTAAACATTCACTCCTACACATCCTAGATGGTGATAGTTGTGCAAAAATTAAAAGAGGTTTTTGTAACTGGCCCAGATCTTGACAAAACCCATGTCTTCTTTTCCTCTGATTAAGCTCTGGCTCCTCAATATGATTTTGAAATTGATGACTCACATAATAAACCTATAAATTTCTAGAAAAATACCCTGTAAAGATATTTTAAATTCTCCCAACCTGTGTAAAAAATGAAGGAGGTTTTTTAAGGTATGCCTAGAATGAAGAAAAAAATATCTCCGTTTCCTAAAATTCAACTCCATTTGGCTGAAACAATTCTTTGAATGTGATGTCTCCTTTGGAAAACCTAAAACATAGCCTGTAAAAATCACTTTGTTTCTCCTAACCCATATGATCTATGTAAAAAGTGAAGGAGGTTATTGAACATGATCCTATTCTTAAGAGAAACCTCATTCAATTTTGGAAAATACTTTTGTTTTTTTCAGAAACAATTGATTGAAATAAATGACTAAAATAGTCATTTAAAAATATGGAAATTTTCTCTTTAGAGATGACTTCAATTCTCTCAATACACAGCACCTGGGTAAAACCTGAGAGAGGTTATTGTAGACAGGTGTGTTATGAAGAAAAAAAATTTCTCGGTTTCTAAAAAATCATCTTTGTTCGGCAGGAACAATTGATTTAAAATAATGACTAAAACAACCATTTTCGTAAAAAATCAACCATGCTCTGTTGCTTTAATTTTGAATTGAGCTCATTTGATCCACAATTAGTACAATGTTCATGAGCATTGTTTTTCCAACCTCCCTTCAGATTCACCTAGCAGCATTAATTTAAGCGGTTGATCAGTTTGACTTGATAATGGATGTTTACCACTTGTGTGAACTTTCATGCGGCATAAAAATTTAGCTAATCTCAAAACCTAATTTCTCGTTGCTAGTTGACAATGCAAAATTTGTTTTATCCATGGATATTCCTCACCTGCCAATCTGGCCGTCAAAACCTATCTACCTTTTGACATCATTTCACTGATTGAAAAATTTAATTGCTCCGTGCATGTAACATCCCAATATATGTCAATAAGAAAATTAACATGTCAAAGACATCTTATACCTACTTGCAAAGGCTCCTCTAAGTTCAGATTTCACTTATAAAAAATATATATATACCCTTCTAATTTTTCTTGACACACACATTTATATAAATCTATTATCCATGGCATAGTTTTTATGCATTAACACTTTTCTAACCATCGCTTAGTTTTTAGTCATCGAGTGAAGGCCTTAAGTGGTAATTATACCATAATACTCCTCCAGTTAGCACTACAATCCTAACCTTAATATTAATATAAATGGTGTGATTAAAACATTATACAATAATGCGTAAATGTGTTTGGTTTCAATAGAAGACTACTTATTTTATACATACTCAACTTCCACATTTCAACATATAATCACTTGCGACTAGCATATGGACTTCTTAATTGATTAAATTCATTATTTCAAAAGTTAAACTTTACCCATAAAGGATCCACTGTCAAAATACTGCGTTATAGAATTATCCTTCTTTTAAGCAAAGATGTCCTATTTGAAAGACTACTCATTATTTTATTTATGACTAGTGAATCAAAGAGGTACACTTTCATTCATATCCATAGCCTACCTCTATAATCATCTTTATACTCAAGGTTTGCATGTCCTGACATCTCAATAAGTCTTAAATTCTTAGACAAGTAAGAGGATTGTAACAAACCCCTATACCCTCAACGGCATTATGCGTGAAAAATAAAAAGGGACAATCCAACTGTTACTTTCAGGACTGTCATGTTACTCAATTATGACTCATTCCATGGACTCATATCAGATAGCAAGACACCTTATGAGATTATTTATTAATTCGTTAGTGCAATTCAAACCTTACTTGTATTGATGTAGTTATATCTCAAGAATCGGCTTCTTCACTGTTTTCTCACTTAACATTATATGTATCTTAATATCTAGAAAAACTCAATCGCACATAAATGCAAATCGAATGAAACAGAGATGAAATACATCAAATATGCCAGTAAGAGAGAGAGATACGCTAACATTTGTGGTTCGTCCAGTCCATGGGCTACGATAAAAAATAAAAGATATATTCTAGGTTGGGGCCTCAAACAAATTTCAGTCCACAATAGATGCAACATAAGATCTAACATATTAGGTGCACATAATTTGATACACAAGTCGCAACATAAGACATAACATTTCATGTGCACAAAAGATAAGTGGGGAACACATAAGATTCATCATAATATGTAACACATTAGGGGCACATAAATCTAATAACAAGACCACATAAGATGCCACATAAAAGACACAGATATACGTGGTTCACCCCACCCAGGGGTTACGTCCACCAAAGTTTAGTCATCTTTTTATTAACACCAAAGTTCAACATAAGAAAGTATACAACACACATCATATATGTTGTGTTATTCTTTCCTTTTCCTGGTTTCTCATATGCTTAGAGAGAGAACCTTTACATCAGGTTTTAGTATAATCTTTAACATTAATCTCCTAAAAGTACATCAATTTCCATCAATAACAATGGTATTGCTAGTTACTATTATGAATTTTGCTCCCAAGGAAGGAGTCCATTCCCTTTTCATAAAGATAATTTCTTATTCACTAAGACAATTATTACTACCAGACTATCAGGAAGGAAAATATCACATTTTCAAGAGGTTATTTCTAGACTAAGCCCTCAAACCATTGTAAGACAACAGTTGAGGCTATTACCAAGTGCATACTAAGCAAAAACCTGCAGCATTGGAAAACATGGAAGTCGCCGCTTAAATAAAATCACATTCATAAAGCTTTCCATGTAGACCACAAAACTGATAACCCTATTAGTATACTAAAGGCATAGGCTTATAATGACTCAAAAATATGCCTAATGCAGATCTGAATCCATTTGCAGCATTTAGATCAAGGAATCATATTTTAAAAACAGAGGTCACGATAAATGAAACTGGTCAATTTGTCTATCCATCAGAGTATTAATATTCATAAGTCAATCCTATAGGAAGTGTCTAAAGCAAGGTGACAGATCCCAACTGAACAAAAAGGACCACGCAGTCTCCAGCAAATAAAAATGGCTGATCAAAATAGCAGCCAACAATAAATAAAAGACCTTCAGTAAATAAAAAGGACCACGCAGCCTTTAGTAGCCTTTAGTAAATAAAAATGGCTGATCAAAATAGCAGCCAGTAATAAATAAAATACCTTCAGTAAATAAAAAGGACCACACATCCTTCAGTAGCCTTCAGTAAATAGAAAATGGCTGATCAAAATAGCAACCAGCAATAAATAACAGATCTTCAGTAAATAAAAAAACCACGCATCAAAATAAAAATGGCTGATCAAAATAGCAGCCAACAATAAATAAAAGACCTTTAGTAAATAAAAAGAACCACGCAGCCTTCAACAGCCTTCAGTATATAAAAATGGCTGATCAAAATAGAAGCCTTTAGTAAATAAAATACCATGTAGAGAACTTACCAGCAATGATGTCTGCCATCGGATCCACACACTGCTCCAGAATACATAGAAAGTCCAAGCTGATGGTTTATGAAAAATGCACAGAACCAATCTCCCAAAAAATGCAGAGCTCCCAACTCACAGAAAATATATAGATCAAATCCCCTTAAAAATGCAGAGAGTAAGCTCATAGGAAATGCCAAGCTCCCAGGTCATGGAAAAAACGTATCAAGTGAAGCTCCCACTCTTTCTATTTAAAGTATCTTTCCATTGAATTTCCAGGCAGTAGGATACCTCCACGTCTTTATCTTTTTTAATGTCGCTGGACAACACATGGCATCATTTTTTATTGTTAAATGAATAATTTCCATGATTTTTCCTACGGAGAGATCTCCAAATCCCCATTTAATAGCCTGACATTTTGGATGTCCCATAAATACGACAATCCTTTCCTTATTGTAAACCATGTTCTGCACATTTATAAATACCATCTCCCTCTAATGAATACTTTTGGATATAGTCCTTTTATAAAATAAATGCCCCTTTCCCATTGTGAGTATATTCCCATTTAAACCAGNACCTATACTTGCTTTATGTGTGTAAGTATTTTAATGTCATTCTAACCATCGTTTGACCTCTAAGCAATCCACCATTATTACAGTAGCTAGTTTTCTCACCGCTGTATTGTCACAAATTGTAAGGAAACTAGGTTAAACTTCACTAGATCCCCGAGCCATTTTTAACCACTAGCCTCTCTCTCTGGTGGATTCGGTTGCGTGTCGAAGGGTGCATCACGACCTTAAGTCCCCTAAGTCCAGCACTTTTGGGAATTTCACTTATACAAATGACAAGGTATTTTTGGTGGGGACTAGGCCTTGAGCTCCTCACCAAAAATATGTACAATATACAGTTCATAATTATCAAAATTTTAGGGCATACAAGAGGGATGTTACATCCCCTCCCCCTTAAAGGCAACACCATCCTCGGTGTTTTTGTTCCTCATCGAATTCCCTTCTTCTCTTGGTTAATTTTGTTCTGATCTCCTTCGCTCTTATCGATCTTTGTAGGTTGCCATTCGTTCAATACTTGTAGTCTTCTGCAAGAAAACCGGGTCTATCCCAGAATTCATTTAGTCAAACATGTCAAAATTCCATAACTTAACTTAAAACATAAACAACAGGTCTTGTTGCGACATTATTTTGCAGATTATGGAATCATCTTCTAGTCCTTAGTTGTATTTTTATCATTATTATGCACAATTGTTTCTCAATGATGTTATTGATTCAGGAGTATTCCACTTGGATACTTAACTAGTTGTTCACCTAATGTAAACTTTCACATTTACACATTATGACATGTAATAGTCTAATTATGTGAAAAAATTGTTAACACCTTTTTTTTTTGTTATTTCCAAATTTTCCCTTGATTTCTTTCACCAATTTTCCTGTGGTATTACATCTATTTCTGAGGTTACTCTCCCTTTTGACCGCTAGTCAAAAGTTTTCTCCTCAGCGACATCAAACATCGTCCTGTCTTCCAGATGTCCATTTTTTTTTTCCGTCTTCCTAGGTCTCATTCTTGCCACACCATATGCCTAACACCAATGTGCTCATGCGGAAATCACTTGCCTAACACCAATGTGCTCCTACAACATATATTCCTAACACCAATGTGCTCACGTGGCAATTGCTTTCGTAACAACATTGTGCTCCCGCAAAATTTAAATTTATTTCCTTGTTCGTATTTAGTATAAATTTCAACTTTAACTATTCGTAACGCACACTCCTTGGTGCTTCACATGACTTTACTATCATTGTCCTGATTAATGACATTGGCCCTATGGTTAATTCACATCTATCAATAAACATAATTTTCATTAATTTTAATCAACATTTCCTAAGTTGTAGTGATTGTACCCTTACCATCTTTCGTGGTTCATACAATCTCATAATTCATTCAGAATAAACCATCACTTATTTACAAGTGGATTTAGAATCCATGTCTTACGTTGATCGTGAGATCGTCAGAATCATCGTAAAGCCCCGCAATGTCAGTACATAACACCACAATCCATGGTTAAACCTTGGTTCATAGGAACCTCGAAATATGAAATTTATAATAAGATAATAAAATAAAACAACACTTGTTCTTGGGTGGTTTAGATTCCTTATTTAAGCGAGTGAATTTTTGAAACAAATAGTCCATTTTAGTTGGTGGTGTCTCAGGCATACCCTGCAAAGTTAGTCTATAACATTTTACGTCGTTCATTCACTTATCATTTTCAAATGTTACTAGCAATTTCCCAACACTGGGACTTTAGATCTGTAGTTTGATCATTAAGGAAGATATTTTAAATATCCAAACTATAATGATTTTAAAGTAAGGATCTTACTCTATCCTTTGACATTCAAAAAGGACTCAGCTAACAAAATAATTCAGAGACAATATTTTTTCTTTAGATTCGTTCAACTAGATCACATGTTAAGAATATGCATTATATAAATGCCATCAAAAGTTTGTTAGATATACCTGAACCCCAAATCAATGCATTTGCATAATTTGGACACTTGGACACATTATCAGACTTACAACAAGTCCGACGCTTTACTAGCAATTTCAACAGCAGCTTTTATTAGATCTATCCAAGCCAACACAATGCATTATAGAGATTGGGCATCAACCGTTATTAGGTCCAAAGCATATAATTCATAACTAAAATGTGGTATCAAATTCATTCACTATGATCCAAAAGGAATTTTCAGGTGTTGAATCTAGATATGACTTGGACGAAAGGAAATCAAACAACGTGTATCAATACATATGCAAATATTGTAAAGCATTATTAACAACTGACCAATCGTAGCGATCTAGTCACAACAGTAGATAAGTAATTTAAAATTTAGTTTATACCTGTCATATTTCCCCCTACAACTCTAAAGGTGACTACGAGTGACAACTGCACACATGCAATATATTTATGTAGGAAAGGTTACAAATTTTGATTCCTCAAGTGGGATTTAAGATAGCCAATAATTCGTGCATCTGCACCATCCACAAGGTTGATTGATTCCAAATTGATTGGGTTTTTAGGAAAATCAAGACATAGACAATATTTTCATTTGGAGATCATACTCATAGGGTCGTGCATCAACTAGGACAATAGTATGTAGAGTATAGAATGTTTAATCAATGCAGATCTATACCGTATTCTTACATCAGATCTACTCATAATTTAAACATGTGACAAGAAATTGAAAAAAAACGTCAAATCTTTTATGTACAAAAATAAATATAAAAAGAACTATCTTTAGAGAGGCAGTTGCAAGTTTTGTAGCACCAATTATTTATGTTTTTCCTTCAATCAAGCAAAAAAAGTGTGTGAATATGATCTCTAGCAGATAGTTTCAGATTTGTTTCCCAACATCCAATTCTACAACATTTACACGATTTCCTAAAATTTACTTTGATGCTTGAGAATCCAGATAACATAACCAAATGTCATGTGAACCCCCTTTTTGTTGTCTTTAATGCATAAAGAAATTAGTCTAGAAAATCATCCTGTTAGCCTGATTGTGGAAATATTTTATGGTTAATATGATCATCTCACAATTTTAACGAAAAACATAAATACAAAATTTAAGCAGATGTGGAGCTTTTGACCACATTTTCCTATAATTATCCTGCATTTATAATCCACCTTTTGCAGTTTCCCTTAATTACATAAGATTCATGTAAGTTTTAGAAAAGTTGTAACTATTTTAGTCTAACATGCCACAGAATTCGGCGTTTTAAGCAGAACTATACATAGACTCCAATAGAATACCCTACTGCAAAATAACTGATTCAAGTTTCAAACATTGTTGGGAAAATCTTTAGTCCAATTTTCAATACCTTACCATAGGAATGGGTCATGAGCTATTAGGCTTTGATGAAAGAATTACTTTTTTTATACCTTCTTCCATGATGTTTTTTTTATCCTCTTTGTTACCTCTTTCGATCTTTGGAGGCTCACTCAGATGACTTATCTCCCTCGTTCATCAGTGTCATGCATCCACAAATAAATCTAATCGATTAGTTAGAGCTATCCATCTTCATGCGTCTTAACTAAATGTTGAACCCAAATAGGCCCGAGTGTTGTCACTCTGGTTCTAATACCATATGTAACATCCTGATATATGTCAATAAGAAAATTAACATGTCAAAGACATCTTATACCTACTTGCAAAGGCTCCTCTAAGTTCAGATTTTGCTTATCAAAAAAAAAAAATATATACCCTTCTAATTTTTCTTGACACACGCATTTATATAAATCCATTATCCATGGCATAGTTTTTATGCATTAACACTTTTCTAACTGTCCTTTAGTTTTTAGTCATCGAGTGAAGGCCTTACATGGTAATTATAACATAATACTCCTCCAGTCAGCACTACAATCCTAACCTTAATATTAATATAAATGGTGTGATCAAAACATTATACAATAATGCATAAATGTGATTGATGTCAATAGAGGACTACTTCTTTTATACATACTCAAATTCCACATTTCAACATATAATCACTTGGGACTAGCATATGGACTTCTTAATTGATTAAATTCATTATTTCAAAAGTTAAACTTTATCCATAAAGGATCCACCATCAAAATACCAAGTTATAGAATTATCCTTATTTTAAGCAAATATGTCCTATTTGAAAGACTACTCATTATTTTATTTATGACTAGTGAATCAAAGAGGTACACTTTCATTCATATCCATAGCCTACCTCTATAATCATCTTTATACTCAAGGTTTTCATGGCCTTACATCTCAGTAAGTCTTAAATTCCTAGATAAGCAAGAGGATTGTAACAAACCCCTATACCCTCAATGGCATAATGCGTGAAAAAGAAAAAGGGACAATCCAACTGTTACTTTCAGGACTGTCATGTTGTTTAGTTATGACTCATTCCATGGACTCATATCAGATAGCAAGAACCCTTACAATATTATTTATTAATTCGTTAGTGCAATTCAAACCTTACTTGTACCTAGGTAGTTCTATCTCAAGAATCGGCTTGTTCACTGTTTTCTCACTTAACATTATATGTATCTTAATATCTAGCAAAAATCAATATCACATAAATGCAAATTGAACGAAACAGAGATGAATTACATCAAATATGCCGGTAAGAGAGAGAGATACACTAATATTTGTGGTTCACCCAATCCATGGGCTACGATAAAAAATAAAAAATATATTCTAGGCTAGGGCCTCAAGCAACTTTCAGTCCACAATAGATGCAACATAATATCTACCATATTAGGTGCACATAATTTGATACACAAGTCGCAACATAAGACATAACATTTCATGCGCACAAAAGATAAGCGAGGAACACATAAGATTCCACATTACATGTAACACATTAGGCACACATAAATATGATAACAAGACCACATAAGATGCAACATAAAAGACACAGATATATGTGGTTCACCCCACCCAGGGATTACATCCACCAAAGTTTAGTCATATTTTTATTAACACCAAATTTTGACATAAGAAGGTATACAACACACATCATATCTGCTGTGTTATTATTTCCTTTTCCCGGTTTCTCATATGCTCAGAGAGAGAACCTTTACATCAGCTTTTAGTATAATCTTTAACATTAATCTCCTAAAAGTACATCAATTGCCATCAACAACAATGGTATTGTTAGTAGCCATTACGAATTTTGCTCCCAAGGAAGGAGTCCATTCCCTTTTCTTAATGATAATTTCTGATTCACTAAGACAATTATTACTACTAGACTGTCAGGAAGGAAAATATCATATTTTCAAGAGGTTTCTTCTAGACTAAGCCCTCCAACCTTTGTAAGACAATAGTTGAGCCTATTACCAAGTGCATACTAAAAAAAACCTGCAGCATTGGAAAACATGGAAGTCGCCGCTCAAATAAAATCGCATTCATAAAGCTTTCCATGTAGGCCACAAATCTGATAACCCTATCAGTATACTAAAGGCATAGGCTTATAATGACTCAAAGATATGCCTAATGCAGATCTGAATCCATTTGCAGGATTTAGATCAAGGAATCATATTTTAAAAAGAGAGGTCACAATAAATGAAAAGGTTCAATCTGCTTATCCATTAGAGCATTACTATTCATAATTCAATCATACAGTAAGTGTCTAAAGAAAGGTGACAGATCCCAACTGAAGAAAAAGGACCACGCAGCCTTCAGCAAATAAAAATGGCTGATCAAAATAGCAGCCAGCAATAAATTAAAGACCTTCAATAAATAAAAAGGACCACGCAGCCTTTAGTAAATAAAAGACCACGCAGAGAACTTACCAGCAATGCTGTCTGCCATCGGATCCACACGCTGCTGCAGAATACGCAGAAATCCCAAGCTTATGGTTTATGAAAAATGCATAGAGCCAATCTCCCAAAAAACGCAGAGCTCCCAGCTCATAGAAAATATATAGATCAAATCCCCTTAAAAATGCAGAGAGTAAGCTCATAGGAAATGTCAAGTTCCCAGGTCATGGAAAAACGCATCGAGTGAAGCTCCCACTCTTCCTATTTAAAGAATCTTTCCATTGAATTTCCAGGAAGCAGCATACTTCCACGTTTTTATCTTTTTTTAATGCCCCCGGACAACACATGGAATAGTTTTTTATTGTTAAAGGAATCATTTCCATGATTTTTCTTGCAGAGAGATCTCCAAATCCCTATTTAATACCCTGAAATTTTGGATGTGCCATAAATATGACAATCCTTTCCCTATTGTATACCATGTTCTGCACATTTCTAAATACCATCTCCCTCTAATGAATAGTTTTGGATATAGTCCTNTATATATATATATATATATATATATATATATTTTACAAGGAACATCTTTTTATTTTCCATACTTCTTATTAAACACTCCATATAAGAAAACTATCATCGAAATAGAGGCATATATATAAACCTATTTATACTGTATGAGAATTTATTTATCCCTTAGCAACTAGTTCACATATACCTATATATATCTATCTATATTTATATGATATATATATATATATATATATATATATACCTATACTTGCTTTATGTGTGTAAGTATTTTAATGTCATTCTTACCATTGTTTGATCTCTAAGCAATCCACCATTATTACGGTAGCTAGTTTTCTCGTTGCCTTATTGTAACAAATTGTAAGGAAACTAGGTTAAACTTTGCTAGATCCCCAAGGCATTTTTAACCACTAGCCTCTCTCTCTAGTGGATTCGGTTATGTGTCGAAGGGTGCATCACGGCCTTAAGTCCACTAAGTTCACCACTTTTGGGAGTTTCACTTATACAAATGACAAGGTATTTTTGGTGGGGCCTAGTCCTTGAGCTCCTCACCAAAAATATGTACAATATAAATTTCATAATTATTAAAATTTTAGGGCATACAAGAGGGATGTTATAGTGCAAATTCATAATGCAAAATTTATTTGAGTTGTCAGATGAAATGTGCTCTAATATGGATCATTGATCAATGTTTAGTTTGTAGGAGCTTTAATTATACACAATTCCTCTGGTAGAGAGTACACAGCACTGGCATTATCACTATCACTTATTTCCCTTTCAACTGGAATCCATTTCTTTGTATCTAGCGCTACATATGTTACCTTCTTTGCTATATCTGGATTATTAGTTTTTAGCATTAGCACAATGAAAACATGATCGAATTTTGATTGATGATTTGAAACAATGAAAACTTATTTAACGGTATCATAAGCTTCAGATTCACTATCAGGTTCACCCCAGAAACGCTCAAGATCTTGTTTCTCGGTATGCCAAGCATTATATTTGTACAAACCACTCAATGTAGAAGTTCATCAAGTATTTGGTGCGTTCAAAGGAATACCAGACTTTGCATCTTCAACTAATGATATTACTAATTTCTCCATCTCCGATAATGAAAATATTATTTAGTGTTAATTTATTCAATTTATTTATTGCAGAAATTTTACTTTAATTAATCTCCACATATAATTAATTATATTCTCTCCACCAATATGCATTGATGCAAATAATTCTCACGCTTTTATATTTTCCTTCCTTTTATTAATCTTGCACATTGATCTAGGGACTAAACATTAGTCTGATCAAAGATTAATCAACCAATATCTCATGAAATGGTGTAATCGGTCTACAGAATGAGTAGCAACTCTGTATAATCATATGAAAGAATGATAATAGAATACAATGTCATGTTACAAGCATGAATGAGAAGCAATTTGAATTCCTAAGGAGGTCTTTCGAATTGTATGAGTGACTCTAGCTTAATTGAATGTAAGCCACAGTCAACACTCAAGTTAACCACTGGTCAAAACCCTAATTGACTGAACTATTCCCTAACTGATGTCGAAGTGCAATAGATGACTGAGTCTCAATTGAAAGAGATCAGACACATGTCATAGCAAGGCAGCCATCAAGTGCTAGTGCTTCAATGACTCCACTGAACCCCGATGGGGTTAACTCAAGTGTAACTAAACATCAGAAGTAGTTGGAGGTGATCCTGTTGACTCCAATTCATTAATTAATCATTATATAATCAATTTAATGAAGGTAGGTGCCTTCAATGCCCTTTCTAACTAATTGTAACCATCAGTTAGTAATTAGGTGCATTAATATCACTCACAACACCCCCAGAGCGCTCCAGTTACCCTCCCCAAATGTAGGAGAAGGATAAGTTAGCCTCCTTGACTGAAGGTAGGCATGGATGTGATCTAGCTGATGACATTTAATGCTCCAATGATGTTAACTAAGCCAATAATACTTAGGATAGTGTTTTAACTAGGACAAATTGACCAAAATGAGTGTGTATGGTGTAAATGTCTCCAACACCCCCCCTTAAGCTATACTCAGGAGGAGTAGAAAACATAAGTGCATAATAATGTTAGGGCCCCAGAAACTAAGGCCATAGGTCACCCTGTACAATAAAGTAACTGCTTAATATAACCAAGGAAATGGGGAAAACCTCATGGGAAAAATATCCCCCCTCAAACTAAGCAGTAAATAAAAAATTGGTTCTTCTATGCAGCAATATCCTAAGACTGTGCATGTTAACCTCTAAATCCAAACTAAATGAATATTTCTGGAGGAATATTCCACTTTGGAAGAAGAACAATGCACTCAAATGAATCAGAAATATAAACAGTTGTATGGTGAAAACTAGACCCATGTAGAGTAGCTGAAATTATCTGAAGAGAGAGAAAAGGTTCGTGAGGATTCAAACCATGCGTGGAACACTCAAGAAACTGATATGTGGCATCCTTGAACAGCAAACCATGAGTGGTAAAATGAGCCCAAATTATTAGGAGCAAGTGTCCAAGCGGATGCAGAATGTCTTCCTCTTTACTAGTTCTGTGAGGAGATGAGAATGTGACCAAAGGTAGAGAAACCATGGGACTATGGAGAGTGAATGATTGAGCTCCATAATATGATATAGCTTCTGAAATATCTAATTAATCACATAGAAAAATATCAGAAACCTCATACGAGGAAACTAACACCAAATCCCCATCAGCAGTTTTGAAGAGAAAGTGTAGTACTTGATTTTTCACACCAGAATTGGTGAGAGAAGCTACAAGCATGATTGAAATCTCTTGGAATTTAAAATATGAACCAAATAATATCAAATTAGAAATTAAATCAGATTTAAATAAGTTCACAACATATCCAAAATTGTGAAATGAAATGAAATCCCCACCAGCAGTTTCGAAGGAGACTTGCGGTACTTGTTTCTTCACACCGTTGATGAGAATAGCTACAAGTAGTACTGAAGGTTTATGAATCTGAAATTTTGAACCAAGAAATATCATATCAGATCCAAATAAGATTATATAATATCCAATAAGGTTCATATCAGATCCAAAATTATGGTCAACCGAGACAGTGAATGCACAGTTCTCTTTTTCTTCAAATTTCTCAATTTTGGTGCATGCAATCCTGCAGGAATTTGCTAGAAGATATGGATCATGGGGAGTGAATGGATCACTCTAGTAATCTAATATTTATTACAAATATCCAAGGTATCACATATTTTCACACCAGCAGCAACATTAGAGGAAGAAAAATAAAATTTCTCTTCACTTTCAGAAGCAATTACTGGTAAAATTTGCACAGAATTCAAAGGAAAATCATCGGTAAATGTTTGCTTGGAAGTGCAGCAGTATTTTTCTTCAATATCAGAGATTTGAATGTATTCTTCTATTTCAAAAATATGAGGATATGAGATATCATAGGTCTCATGAACTTTCGGAGCATCAAAAGAAGGAGTCACTGCATGGAGACTTTCTTCAATTCGAATTGACTATGTAGAAGATTCTGCTTCATCTTCATCTTGAACAACTTCATCAGAGAGAGTAGATGCTGAGAATTTTGAGTAAAGAACTCTTGTGGTGTTGGATGTAATCTCCAAAGTGCTATTATGATCCTCATTGTGCTTTCCAAAGGTTCTATCCAATTTTGTCCAGAGATCCTTTGGGTATTCAACATAACCAATAAGGTAGCGCAATCTAGGAGAAAGGGACAGACATATTGCTCCAAAATATCTATCACCGTAATTTAGCCAGTCATTCTCATTCTCATAAGACTCTTTTCCAAGTCCAATAGACACCTCATAGAGACCTTTTCTCTTCAAATATGCAATCATGTTCAACTTCCATTCTGAATAGCTTATGAATGGGGTGAGAAGAGGGACTGATGAGTCCATCGAGGTTGTACCTATTAAAACGTGAAAATCACAACAAAAGGGGAACCGTAAGGTTGGACAACCTACACATTCTAGGCTTTGATCACACCCATCATATTCAATCAAGCAATCTTAATCAACAAGTTCTTTACTTGGGGTATTAAGTGGTAAGCCTTGGCTTCTAGTGCAGTGCTGGATTTTTGAGCTATTGCTCAATTTTAATGCAAGATCTGTCAAAAACCTTGTTTTGAGAGATCTTAGCTTCGTCCTACCGTGAGCTCTAATACCATATTAAATTTTCACATTTATCTAGGGACTAAACATCAGTCTCATCAAAGATTAATCAACAAATAACTCATGAAATGGTGTTATCGTTCTATAGAATGAGTAGCCGCTCTGTATAATCAGAAGAAAGAATGATAATACAGTACAATGTCATGCTACAAGTACGAATGAGAAGCAATTCAAATTCCTAAGGAGGTCATTCAAATTGAATGAGTGAGTCTAGCTTAACTGAATGTAAGCCACAGTCAACACTCAAGTTAACCACTGATCAAAACCTGAATTGACTCAACTGAGCCCTAACTGAAGTCGGAGTGCAATAGATGACTGAGTCTCAACTGAAAGAGATCAGACACATGTCATAGGAAGCCAACCATCAAGTTCTAGCGCTTCAATGACTCTAATGAATCCTGATGAGGTTAACTGAAGTGTAATTCAACATCATAAGTGATTGGAGGCACCCTGTTGACTCCAGTTCATTAATTAATCATTAAATAATCAATTTAATGAAGGTAGGTACCTTCACTTCCTTGTTTAACTGATTGTAACCATCAGCAAGCAATCAGGTGCATTAATATCACTCAGATCACCCCCTGAGTGCTCCAGTTAGCCTCCCCGAATGTAGGAGAACGCTAAGTTAGCCTCCTTGACTGAAGGTAGGTGTGGTTGTGATCTAGCTGATGACATTTAATGTTCCACTGATGTTACTTAATCCAATAATACTTAGGATAGTGGTTTAACTAGGACAAATTGACCAAAATGAGTGTGTATGGTGGTAAACGTCTTCAACACCTTTTGATGAGGGAATTATCCCACATGGAAGGGAGTATTTACGTGTAAATTGTTTATTACCGCCAATCATTTCAAATTATATCAAGGAACAATGTGTGTATTAGTCTTGGAGAGCTCGGCGCTTGGACTTTGGTGGAAAGATTTGCTTGGTGTGTATGTTGATCGGTCTTGTGCCAAATGTTTTTGTAAAAATATCCACAAAATTTGCATTAAAAACCATGTCTTATTTTGTTCAAAAGAGAAGAAAATCCTTTACTTCACAAAATTCCTTTCTTTTTGCTCAAAACCTTTAACCTTTTTCTTCCTGCAGCTCTGAGAATTTTTTATAAATTGCTCAGTGGGAAGAATTTGAAAACCACCCGATCACCAATATATCTTAAAAGCAATTTAATGATAGCACTAACTTTCAGCAAAAATAAATAGTGCTAACACATGGCATTGAATTTCCCACCATTAGAGCTGCGACTATGTAATGAATTGTCATTTTTATGGTTTAAAACATCGTTGTGATTATTCTTTGTATTTAAATGTGGAGGCCATGACTATGGGTGTAACCCTTCGAATGCATGACGTTGCTATTGGCATAGCATTTACAGGGTTTTTAATGGGTTATGATAGTGTTTAAATGCTTTGTATGAAAAGGGTTGAGGGCCACAAAATAGTTACATCATGCAAATAAATTGGGGTTTAACCTCTGTGTAGAGATTAACATAGTGTGGTACGTATGGTTGGAATGCTGTGGTGTTTAGTAAATTAGTGAATCTTATAGGATTTGATAGGGTGACTTGTAAATGTAAAATGAATGGATTCTATAGGTCTTGATCCTGGTTCATGACGGTTGTAAACTATGATTACTTTTAAAGGTTTGTTTGGCATTCATGCCTACAAGAATCGATCCTCCGACCTCTGTTTCTTTATGCTATGTTTTAAAGAGTTTCGTGCATAACGATGTCGTTGATTTATTATGTGGAAAGTTACTTGGATATACAATTTGGTAAATTACATTTTGTGGTTTGATTATTTATGAATGAGATAGATTTATGTTCATTATTGTTTATTTGAAACATAAACTTTAGACAATTAGATGGTCTCGATATCTTGACTGTATATGTGGTTTAATGTTTATGATTAGGTATGGAATAATGTGTTTTTAGTGTTGTTTATTTAGAATATAGCTTCAGACCTGTTAGAGGTCTCGATAGCTTGACTGTTTATAATTTCATTTATTATTTTGATTATGGTTCTGTTTATACGAAATAATGGAGAATGATTTGTTTCTTAGGTTCTGTTTTACTATAATTTAATTTAATGTATTTTATAATTACTTTTTGTTTATAGATTATACTAATTAGTCTTTTTACTTCTAAGTATAGGTCTGTTGGAAATATGGGATGTTCTAGTAGAATCCAGAGATAAATATACGTATAGAATCTATTTAGAGTTGTTCTAGGTCATAAAAAAAAGGTTTAAACTAGGAAATAAAATGCAGAATAAAATTGGAAGAAGAAAAACCTTAAATATCTTTAGACAAGAAATAAATATCAGACCTGGAATTTAGAAATGAAACATAAAATATTCTAAATAGGAAATAAATTGCATACACAAATTTAGAAGTAAATCATAAACCCTTAAGTTACAGAACAAGAAATGAAGGTTAGAAAAAATTTAGGAAACAACATCCTTAAATACTGAACTCGAAAATGTACTTAGGCAATGAAAGGGAAAAATCAAGAACCTCATATCTACAAGGTGAAGCTATTTCAATGGCTAGAAAACTTGCACATTCAATTACCCAACATTAACAAATTCACAAATAGATATGACCTCTGTATAGTTAACCACATCACTTGGGAACTACCACCTTCCTCCCAATAATGACCTGAAACTATTCCCAGTTCTAATTCGGATCCCCCGAGCTAGGTCCAACATGCAAATAACTTAGACCTCCTAAGGTAAGGCTTCCCTAACTTGGATATCAAGTTTGAATTATTTCTCCTTTTTTCCTCTTAGGAAGATGTTCTCCAAGAACTCTCTTGAGAAAAATTTGGCAGAATAATGAATCACCGAAAAGATGGATTAGATTCTCAAGCCTCTCTTTGGATTGGGAATTTATAGGCATACTTTTATGTCAAATGGTGAGTTAAATCAAGAATCATTTGATTTCTTTAGTTAATCCTTCTATTTAAATTAGGCACTTTTATTATTCAACTTAGGAACTTTTAACTAGTTCCTATTTTGGACTTTTCTAGGTATTATAATATTTAATTATCTTTTAGTAATAGTGATAATAGATGGAGCCTTTCTTTCTTTCTTATACTATTGATATTTTTACTATGCTTACTCTTTATACATACCATATATATATATTATTTGTTAACATTTGTCTCTAGGTATCATATAACATGATCTAGGTAAACTTATGACACTTTCTTCATTAAGGCCGTCGGGTAGGTGGTTAGGTCTACTAGGGTAGGAAACTCTAAACATCCTTTCATGTTGGATTCCCTCATATAACATGGTAGTTCTTCAATACTTGATGAGATACAAAAGTTCAAAATTTCATTTAATCACTTATAAATAAGCCAGATGAGATCAATGTTTATTCGAGTTGTTTTCATCGACATAATTAATTATTTTCAATAACTCCTAGTGCTTATCTAGAGTCCATACTCTATGCTAAAAAATAGGGAGTTACAAACTTAGTGCAATTCCAGAGATCCTTGCTCAACACTAATGCTAGGATGTACTTGTAGGATACACCTAGGGATACAATGGCCAAGGATCCGATGTTCCATAGCTTAAGCTCCACATCAACTTGGAAGGCTCTAGGGATTATGCCCAACACTTCAAATTTATCTTTTCATGTGCTCTAGAGATTCTCGCTGAGCACAAAACATGTCATCAATTTTGTTCTTTAGGGTCCACGCCCAAGACAAGAAATCANTATATATATATATATATATATATATATATATATCATATGCAATTGGATTACGCGCAATATATCAAACAAATAATCATGTTCATATGTAGTGGGGCCTTTAACCCAATATATCAAAATAAAACATGAAAGTAACATCATAATCAATGGGGCTCATGCCCATAAGTGTTAGGTCCAAAATTTGGGATATTACATCCCTCCCCTCTTAGAACAACACTATCCCTGGTGTTCTAGGGACTCATAATGAAATCATGAAACAAGTCAGGGTAAGCCTTTCTCATGGTGGTTTCATTCTCCCAAGTAGCCTCATTAGCCTCAAAGTGATTCCACTGCACTTTCAACTAGACTATGGTGCACTTTTTGAGTTGCACCTCTCTCTTGTCCAATATGAAGAGGTTCAGGGACAAACCCTCCTTTAGGTTCTACAAGTAATAAGGACCAATCAATCACATGTTTAGAATCATAAAAATATTTATTTAATAGAGATCCATGGAACAAATTATGGAATTTTATGTGAATAGGTAACACTAATTCATATGCCATTGGCCCTCTCTTTCCCAGTATCTCAAAGGGTCCACAAAATCTAGGTGCTAACTTACCACACCTTCCCAATCTCAACGAGCTTCGTTTTACTTTTACTTTCAAGTAGACATGGTTTCCTATTTGATAATATTTATCTTTTCTTTTCTTCTCTGTGTATCTTTTCTGGCGGTCTTGTGCTTCTTTAATGAAACTTGGTAACCAATTTTTCCAAGTCCTTTAACAATTCAAGCCCTAACATGAGACGATCCTGCAGGGTATCCCAAGTAACCGACATTCTACACTTCCATCCATAGAGTACCTCAAAGGGACTCATCTTGTCAGGATTCTGGTATCCGTTATGATATGAAAAATCTAAAAGATGTAGGTAATATTCCCACTTGGTGGGGCTGTTCATGACATACATCCTAAGCATGGCCTCCACAATCTTGTTTACCCTCTCTCTTTTCCCGTCTGTCTACAGGTGGTAAGCAATACTAAATTTCAACTGTGTCTCTAATCCGAAGAATAGGGATCTCCAAAATTTTATAGTAAACTTAGTATCTCCATTCGAGATGATTTCGTTGGGTATCCTATGCAATTTGAATATCCCATTCAAGAAAATATCGACAATGTGTACTGCCTTGTAGGTCGACTTCATTGGAATGACGGGTGCTGCTTTTGACAATTTGTCAACTACTACAAAGATAGAATAATTTTGTTTCTTACTCTTAGGTAGACCTTTAATAAAATCCATACCAATGGCCTCCCACTTCCATCCCGAAATGGGTAACAATTGCAGCAATCCTAAAGGATGCTAGTGCTCAACTTTGACCAGTTGGCGTTCCCAACATTTTGCGATAAACAATGCTATGTTGGCCTTTAACTTAGGCCAGTTAAAGTGTCTCTTAACAATGGATATCATATTTTGATATCCCATATTCCCTGAGTAGGGTATCCAATGAAATTTTGTGAGGACACTGGACTGATTGTCGCCTCCTTCCAAAATGTACAATCTCTTGTTGGACCATAGAAGCCCCGTTTCATCTACCTTGTACTCTTTTTGTTGTTGAAACAACCTGTCCTCTTGGACCTTCTTGAGGATTTCTACATAGAAAGGTTCAAACCTGTTGGATGTTCTAATCCTCTTGTGTAAATTTGAATCAGCTTGACTTATAGTCACCTCATATATTATACATGTTCATCAGCTCAAAGCATCAACAATCTTGTTCTCTTTTCTGTTTATATGCTTTACGTCGAAATGGTACTCACTAAGGAGAGCCAACCATCTGGATTTCCTGGCATTCAGATTCGGTTGCTCTAATAAATATTTCAGACTCATATTGTCTATTTTCAGAAGGAATCCTTGCCATGAGGTAGTGCCTCAACATCGTCAAGGCATGGATGATGGCTGCTAACTCAATATCATGTGTGGGGTAGTTCTTCTCATGCTCTTTTAACTTTCATGATTAATAACAGAAAGCATAATATTTTTGCAAGAGGACTCCTCCTAGTCCTTCCTTGATTGCATCCGTGCAAACAACGAAATCCCCATCGGGATCCGTAATTCATAGTATTGGTGCGGACATCAAATTTTGCTTAAGATTTTGAAAACTTTCCTCACACTTGGTCATCCATAAGAACTTATTTTCCTTCTTTTGCAAAGCTATCATGGGACAAGTTATTATCGACAAATTCTCAATGAACTTTTGATAATATTTGGCTAATCCAAAAAATTATCTAATGTCGGTGACACTAGTAGGGGTAGGCCAATATTTTATGGCTTTAATATCTTCTGGGTCCACAACTATCCCCATCTTTGATATTGTATGACCCAATTACTATATATGTGGTTTGTAAAAAACACATTTACTAAACTTGGTGTAGAGCTGGTGTTCTCATAACACCTGTATCACTATGCAAAGGTGTTCCTTGTGTTCCTCTTTACTATTATAGTAAACTATGATGTCATCTATAAATACCAAAACAAATTTATTGAGATATTTACTGAATATACATAAAACTTTTCATTATACACATAATGTTCGCAGGTGGATTGGTCAACCCGAATGAAATTACTACAAACTTGTAGTGACCATACCTTGTACGAAAGGTAGTTTTGTGAATATTCTTGTCGTGAATGCGTACCTAATGGTACCCATATCATAGGTTGATATTCAAAAATATCTTGGGCCCTCCTACTTTATCGAACAAGTCATCAATCCTAGGGAGTGTGTATTCGTTCTTGATAGTCATCTTGTTAAGCTGATGGTAATCAATGCACATCCGCTTCATACAATCCTTCCTTTTTACGAAAAGTATCTGTGCTCCCTAAGGAGAAACACTTGGTAGGATATATATTTTCTCTATCAACTCCTACAACTATAGTTTGAATTCCACAAACTCTCATGCACTCATGTGGTAAATGGATTTCAAAGCCGAAACTGATCATGGTTTGAGTTCTATGGAAAAGTCTAGGTCTCGTTTCGGAGGTAATCCTAGGATTTCCTTAGCAAACATGTCCTTGAATTCTACAAGAACTTGAAATTCCTCAATGTGTTGTTCCATTTAAACTTCTATGTCTTGGATGTTTACTTCAAATAGTTTACATCCTTTCCTAAAGAACTTCTTTGCTTGTAAAGAAGATATTTGCCTTACATAAACTTTCTTAGGTATTTTTTGAATCTTCACTTGATTCCCTTGCCTATCTCTACATAAGATTGACTTGTGTAAGAAATCAAGCATGACATGGCATTTTTCTAACCAGTCCATGCCAATAAGTATATCATACGATCCCTAGGGTAGGATATTCAGGTTTAATTTCATAGGAAAACCATTCAGGTTTACCCCACGATATTTAACTATTTCTGAAAATTTGTGTTTCGTACCTGTGGCTAATTGTACCAGCCAAGGTTTATCATGTTTAACTTTTCTTATTTTACATACATCAACAATTTTAGGCGATACCTATCTCTTGAAAGCATCGGGGTCAATCAGTATTGAATTTCTTACCTTCTATATCAACCATCATGGTAGCCTGATGGTCTCACTGTTGGTCATCCAATCCTACATAAATCCATAGTGTTCTAGCTATGTCCTCTACCGTTAGTTCTTCTTATAAGTTGTGCAAGAACCCATTGGTCTTGTTTTTATAGTCTCGGGCATAATGAGGCCCTTGAAATTTCTATCATTTAATTTGCAGCGGGGCAACATTGGCTCCCCCATTTGTTGCTGGATTGTTATCATTTGGAGCTAGTACATATGGATTTGTACATGTTTTGTTGAAGCTCTTGTTGGCTAGAAAACTGTTGTTCTCTTTTCTATATGGTGGTGGGTTAAAACCTGGTTTACGATTGTCAGAGAATTTTTTAGACCTGTCTCTGCTTCTGTTAATGTTCTCTTGCCTCGGCTGTACATGCTCACAACAAAGTATAGCTTTTGTAAGGAGGTGTCAAAAGTTTTAGCCATGTCAAATTCAATCCTTTCCCAGAATTTGGGAGGAAGACATCCTAAAAACTGTTGTATTTTCACTTTCTCATTCTTGATATATGGTACATAATGCAACAAATCAAAAAATTTGTTAATAAAAGAATCCATAGTCATGGATCCCATACATAAATCATGAAAATTTTTCACTTTTCTGTCAAAGAACCTTTCCAATTTGTATTTTTCTTGGAATATCTTGTGAAACTTACTCCACCATATTTCTCTTAACTCATGTTTCTTTGTATGCTTCAAGCCTCTCCACCATCTAGTTGCTTTTCCATTTAAACTATAAATGGCCAGACGAGTCTCCATTTCCCTAGAGTAGTTATGAACACGGAAATATTTGCTCATACCCAACAACCACTTTTTCAGTTTTTTCTCCCTTGTTCATTTCTCCGTCATAGGTTGGGGATTTTATTTTTTAGAACTCTCCCTAGAGATTATCATCATTTATTAGTTTATTTCTGCATGGAGAAACATAATCATTACTAGAAAGACTGTGATAATCTCCTTCTGGAGGTTTAGGGGTGTGTTCCTCTTTCTCTTCTTCTCTTGGGCTGCTAGCCCATTTATGATAAGGTTCTTTCTTGAACCTATTTGTGGAATGAGTGGGTTTTCCCTACAGGATTTCTCTAGTCATGTTTCACAGCAATGCTTCATTAATTGCTTGTTGTTCCTTTCTTTCATTCAGATTATCATCTCTGAAACTATGCAGGTCTACTTGAATATTTTATATGGTTTTCAATATATTAGAATTTAGTTCCACTACCAGTTTTGATTCCTAGGTGGGGGTATTCAACTTCCCTTATCGGCTGTTATCTTATTCAGTGTTTGGATATGAACTATTGTTTTAAAATACTGCAATTGCAAATTTTTAATAACAGGAAAAATTTCTGTTAGTTAACAAAATTTAAACTCATACTTTATTTTCCTTGCAACGAATGTTTGGTATGCCCATTTGGTCTCTTAGTGTTGAAAATGGGCTCTGATACCATTTGTAATTCCCCCAAAATTTGAAAATAAAAAAAATTAATAGGATAGTCAAATACTACCTCAACCGGACATTATTTAAACTTATGCGGAATGGGTCGTACTTTATTTAGTGTATTATATTGTCGTAAGTTGTTCTTAATTCCTTGTTTCATATTTACTGATGTGGTTATAAATGTGTTGCACCTGCAACAATTTCCCAAAATTCAAAAAAATTTAGGACCCTCCCCTACTTTGATTTAGTTGGTTTTTTCTTCCTGGTTTTGGTTTATGGATTTTTGGAATGTTTTACAGCTTTTCGAATAGATATCCATCGATCTATTTTTCTCCTTCAATGCTTGAAAGAATCCCATCCTTGATCGAGCTCATCGTTGTTTTGCATATCTTTCAAAACCTTTTTGAAGCGAGAGTTAAGTATATTTGATTGTCCGCAATGGCGGGTGATTTTCAATTCTTCACCGCGCAGATGGTTTTTGATTGTCCCGCCGTTGCGGGTGGGTTTCGTTTCTTTGATGTTTCAGACAGTTTTTTATTCCCCATCGGAAGGGTTGAGTTCTCCCTTGTCCGACGTTGTGGACGGATTTTCACTCCGGGCACCCGCCGTTGCGGGCCGTGTTAGGACTTGACTTTATCTTATCTTCCGATCTGCGCTTTGATTTGTCTTTTGGCTGCGTATCAGAGCCCGTTAGCTTCGCGCTTTCTATCGTTGCGGATGGATTTCAACTTGTGAACGCCCACCGTTGGGGAGGATTCCCATTTCTTGGCTTCCGATGTAGTTTCCCGCCAGCGCCCGATCTTTCGTTTACGTGCTCTATCCGCCGTTGCAGTGAATTGACGCTGGGAGCTATCCGCCGTTGCAGAAGATCTATGACTCTCGCCACCCTGTTCCACTTCTGTTCCACGCCCGATAATTGTGATTCACGCGTTCTATTAGCCATGGCAGGTGAGTTGGTGCTGGGGATCGTCTGCCATTTCGGACGGTTTAGGGTTCTAGCCGCCCGACTCAGGTTTGGTTTCGCAGCCGATTTATATCTCTCGCACGTGCGTCTTTGTTTACATATGGGGGCCGGGGGGTTTTGGATTTTTTATTGTTATTTTGGGCCCGAGTTGTCATTGTCTTCTCCACGCTGTTGACCCTGCGAACTTTGTGGAGCTCCGTGCTTGTACCCGCGTCCAGGTGTCGATTGGAAGCTTAACCGTGGTCGCCTCACCAGCTGTGCCTTACTACCAGGTAGGATTGTTACTGCCTTACCTAGTGCCATTCAAGGTTTTGATTGGGTGATGTGCTGGGGTTTGGGGTATTACTAGGGTTGTGTATACACTTCCTGTCCTGCCCGCATAATGATTTTTTCCCCGCGGGTAGGTGCCAGAGTCATTTTCTTTTGTTTTCCACCCGCATATTGAGATAATGTCCGGTTGGGGTAGCTGTTTGCGGTTAGAAAGGGGGGTATCCATTTTCTTTTAATAGAGGCCGCGCTTTATTTGCTTACCTAGGCCATTTTAGTTCCACCCTGTGTGCAGTGGAGGAAGGCGCGGTGCAGGCAGCCATTATGCCGCCTGCACCTGTAGTAAGGAGGTCCAGGAAGTAGTTCCGATGGGGGGTTTTGCTGAGGGTTTGTTAATTTTCCTCTGTTGATCAGTTTCCCTATTTTGTTCGCCCATTTTCGAGCCCTAACCTCTGCCTGCGCCGCGCAAGTTGTCATTTTTGGTTTTTTTTAAACCTAAGGCTTTGCTCCCGTACTATTGCGTTTTGAATATAGCTTGAGTGAATGAAATCCTCATATGCAGAAAAGGAATGTTTATGCCCGCAGTCTCTAGCCGCACCGATGTAATTACCTCTCCAAGAGTAATGAACTATTGCTGTTTTTATCGTTAATAGCGCCATGTCATCGAAGTATTTGAATTGTGGACAGTTACATTTGGCCCTTTGCTTTTAAGCTTCATTCATTTGCATTGCAAGTTATTTTAATAGGAGAAGCGGTGCTGCGAGATGGTGGTTCACTGTATTACGCGGGATTTAGTTTTTTAGTTAGGGCATGCGTGGGTTGTGCATACATGCATTAGTTTCTAGGCCTACCTTCACTTTATGGCACTCTGCATATGATGTGCATATTTTGCTTCCATGAATTGCCATACTGGGAAATTGGCATGTCACATAATGGTGTAGATTTAATGCTGTCCCAAACATAGTTGATAAGCTTGATATCATGCGACAGTGGTAGGTTGTTCAGAACTATGTATGCTTCATATAAATCAAGTCATGAAATATTGCACCCTAGTCTCAAGGAATTATAGAGCTGTGCATGCATGCTTTTGTTGCACAGGATATTAGCACAGTACACAGTATTGCATACTAGCTCAACTCTTCAGCCTGAAGGGCTTATGTCTTAATTTCATTACAAGTCATAATACACTTGAGAATAAATAAATGGCTACACAATGTTCACAAATTCGAATTGCTTAATGATAAAATGTTATACATGGCAGGAAGATCTTACAATGTCCAAAAGGCAGAAAAAGAAGGCCCCTATGGTCGAAGAACAATCAACAATAGAGGTCATTACACAGGTAGAATATATATATGAGGACACCCAGTGTGTCTCGGGTGTTGAGCCTGAGTATAAATGGGATGAGGTATACAGATTGATTTCCCGCAGGGAAGTTCCAGACATGGGTCTCGAAGAGGAGCCCATTTATGCCAACATAGAGAAATCCGCCATTATGAAGGTGGCTACTAGACCAGAGCTGTTCCCATGCTCTGATGTTATGCGATGGATTCTGCCCCACACAAATAGCAACACAATGCTTGTAGGAAATGTCGAAGGTCAGGGCTATGCTACATTTAGCCCAGGATATGTGGCGCTGGCTTACCACTTGCCAGAGCCTCAAATCTTCCTGTCAAATGATTGGTTGGATAACCTTAGGATGGATTTGGTAGAAACCCTCGAGAGAATGCTCTTGCCAGGAAAGCTCTATCGACACAGAGCAACTAAGGATTATGATAGAGCGACTTTAAGAGCTCCTTACAGGTTTATTGCTCTGATGCTAAATCAGATATTTTGTAGAGCCAATGGCAGACTGTTAAAATTTGAATGGATACCCCTTATATTCCATGTGGCTACAGAAGGAACAGTCTTCAACTGGGCTAGCCTAGTATCAAGTAGTCTCTCTTCTTGTGTAGCTATAGCCTTGGGAGGAGGAGAAGCCCAAAAAAAAATTGAATTCTATATGAGTTCCATTCTGATAGACTGTATACTATGCCACCGACCTTTTCCCCGGATCAGCTGTGTCTGGGATAGGGATAGGATGCTCGTATATGCAGCTTACAAACCATTGGGGGCTCATCACTACCACAGTTATTACAAAGAAGTCTGTGAGCATTTTATTATGCCACTATACACGCTTATCTTCCGGAAGGAATGCGACTGCATGTCGAAAGAGGCTATGCAGGTAATAGAGGAGCATGGAGATTATTTCCTGACAGAAAACGAGATGTATCTTAGAATGTATGGAGGATCAAAGACACCCTATCTGCTGCCAAAATATGCAACGGATTATATAATCCACAAAGAGGCGGTTAGACAAGTGTTCATTGACGGAGTTGGTCATTTCTTGTTCCATCATAAGAAGGCTGCGTATCCCCCTTTACCATTCAAGTTAGGAAGCTGTAGATTCGCCAATGTGAAACAAGCTATGGAATTGATAGAGTAACTAGGGAAGTTCCATTTTGGGGAGATGCCTTTCCGACGCAATGACACTCAGCGTAAAGTGGCTGAGCACTGCAAGAATCATAAAGTGTTCTATGAATATACCCATCATTATGATAAGGATGAATTTGTTTTTCGGAGGGCTCCAAACATGACGGCACTCAGCAGAAGATTCAAACCAAAGAACCCCACCAAAGGTGGAAAAGGGGGAGAGCAAGCCAAAGTTGAGCAAGCCAAAACTGAAGAAGAGGCCCAAAAGCTAGAACAGGAAGCTGCAGAATGGCTGCAAAAAGGAGAGGAAGAAAAGAGGAAAGCTCCCCAAGAAGCAGCTGAGAAAGCTCAAGAAGCAGCCAAAGAGGCTGAAGAAGAAGCTAGACTGGCAGCCGAAGAAGCAAAAAGAAAGCTGGATGAAGAGCTTCAAAAGCAAGAGGCTGGGAAGATAAAGTTAACACAACAGTGAGCCTTTGAAACACCAATAGGGCAGAGTCAGGAAGAGGAAAACCCTGAGGTGCAAATACTTCAAGTACCTGCTAGCATCACTCCAGTGACTCCTATGCTCCAGCTAGTTCCCTTTGTCCAGAAGAAAGGGGAAGAAGTCCCGGACTTCAACACTATCTATTACAACAGGGCCACCAAAAGAATCATGAGGAGAATGGAGAAGAAGGTGGAAGCCAAAGATCTATCAGGGAAGATGGTCACAGATACTTCAGTCATGCTGGGGACTGACAAAGACCCTATGCTCACAATAAGAGCCGGGGCTGCACTAATTGATGCCTCCGCTGATAATGTAAACAAGATAATGATTGAGCTAGAGTCGGCAAAGAAGACCACTGCTCAGCTAAAAGACATGCTGAGGCAAGAAAGAAATGAGGGTAATAGACTAAAAAGGAAGTATGATCACGTGCTAAGGGAAATGGAATCCACAAAGGGTGAAATCCATGCCCTTCAGGTAGAGGCACAAGCTAAAGAGACAGCACAAGAGGCTCTAGAAAATGTACAACAGGAAGTCCAAAATCTGAGAAATGAGAAGGATTAGTTGAGGGCAAAAATGGAAGACCTAGAGGCACAGCAGACTATCATCTATGAGTCCAAACTGAATACACCAAAGAACTAAGAGAGCAGCTGGCTTCCCTGACAACTGAACTAGAAACATCAAAGGAACAGCGAGTCTATCTGCAGCTGTTTAAAGAACATATCCTGGATCAGAAACCCAAAGTGGTTCACCTGCAGACTGCTCTGGAAGAAGAAAGATGCCAGGTCCTCCAGATTGATAGTCGACTGGACGAAATCTTGGACATCGCTTCTTATTTTGTTGACAGGTCTCAAGACATCCTCGAAATTCTGACTACAAGCACTAGTTACCTACAACCGATGCCAGGTAGAAGCCGAGCAGAGGCTATATGAGTTCCCAGATCATGATTCGTTTATAGAAATGTTGCAGAAAGGATAGCAGGATGAATAAGTAAAAGTACAGCACTGTAAAGCCATCAATGACCAAGTTCTGAGAAATGAGATAAGTCATACAGCTGTTAGTGTGTAGCTCTTAGAAGACCAGGTGCAATTAAACACAGCCAGGGTGGACGCCATCAGAAACCAGGCCAAGAAGTTCGAGCTAAACATCCAGTTTTTAGAGCCTACCTCGTTTGAAGGTCTCGCTGCTGAGGCAGCAGCATGGAAAAAATTCCTAGAAAACCAAGTGGGACCCTCATAAAGGACCGGTCAACTTTTATTAATGTAATATTTTTTGTAAAAGTTTTGGGAAATGAAGCGTTGGGAAAGCAAAAGGTTGGGAAGCCCAAAGGTCACTTTGGGCAGCCCAACCATTTTGACTTTTTGTATAAAAGTAGGAAATGTAGAGAAGCCTGGGGCCTTTTTCCCCAGTAAGACTGGAAGGTTATTGTAAGAAGAACTACTTCCTTTTGCAATAAAATATTACAATTTGCCTATTGAAAGAAGATTGGTGGGATTTCAAATGTGATGCCATGGATAGTCGAAAGATGAACTACTTTGTTTTTCAGCATTGTATCCATGAATCGTGAGATCCTTCTAACTTTACGACCTATGTCTTTGTTTGATGATTTCTGATTTATTTCATGAAATAACCACCATGAGTAATGTATGTTAGTCATAAACAATTAGCTATCTGGTTGTGAAATATCCTCCATTTTTCATGCGTGTGGAAGTTAATGTCAGCTATCTGTAGTTGCTTTTATTATGCGTGCACATTCACATTACTCATTCATATTAATCACAAGTGGGCTCCCCGGGGATAGGATAGAATAGGTAGATGAGTAGGCATATAGATAGGTAGTCATTTATCTCATTTTAGCATGTGTGATTCAGATGCATGGTGGGCCTAAGACGAGAGGTAAGAACCTGTGCCTCACATT
Source organism: Pseudotsuga menziesii (assembly GCA_001517045.1). Lineage (NCBI taxonomy): Eukaryota > Viridiplantae > Streptophyta > Pinopsida > Pinales > Pinaceae > Pseudotsuga > Pseudotsuga menziesii. The sequence continues at coordinate 46,190 of LPNX011178474.1, read as the reverse complement.
GTGAATGCTCCTTGCATCCTTCACCACCCTGCATAATTAGTTAGATGTTTTTTCATTTCAAATTTAAGTCAAAAAAATACAAATTCTGGTGGACCGGGCCGCAACCGGTAAACCCTTGTTGTTACTTTGACCTACGGTAGCCGGACCGTAAAACCGGACGGATTCCCTATACCAAACAGTCAACGGGATATTTGGGAACGTTGATTGGGGAGAATCCCTTACTGTTTCCACCTGCGAATTTCCAGGCCTCAACAGTTTTTGTGCTAGAAGGAGGCCCGCCATTAAAAGGCTAGCCGCGGAACTATTTTTCCCGAGACTATCCTACCAGCAGATGTTTGAAGCTTTCAACTTAACCCAAGTGTTCACTGTTTCCGATACCATCCTTGAGAGATTGTTTTTTCCAGTGATTTATCTGTTTACCTTTGCTTATGGCTGGCAATCAACCCAATCCTTTGCTGACATGGAGAGCCAGGTCACCTCTGAACCTAACTCCTCCTTTGCACAATTTACCTCAAGCTTTTGACAATCTCTTGCCTAAGTTTGACCCTGAGGAAAGGATTGCTGTAGAGGATAAGCTCCAAAGCTTTTACCTAGCATTAGAAGGGCTAAGGGCTGGGGAGTATGAAGATGTGGTCTACAGATTGTTCCCTCACACTCTGAAAGGAGCAGCAGCATCTTGGTATTTCAGTCTTCCTGCTAACTCCATTCTTGACTGGGACACCTTTGAAAGCATTTTCAGAAGTAAATACACAACTCAGAAGACACATGCTTCATTTATGAAAGGGCTTGGTTTGTTAAGAAAAGAGAAGAATGAAAAGGTACATAGTTTCACTCACAGATTCTCATTGTACTTAAAAAAAAATTCTGCTGTAGACAGACCTTCAGACAAAGTTTTAATTGAGTATTATGCCTCAGCCCTAGGTCCTGAGCTGGCTATGTTTTACAAAATGAAAGTCAAGCCTACATTGGTGGAAACTTATGAGGAGGCTGAAAGAATAGAGGCAGAAAGTGCGAGTATAGAGGATTAACCTGATTCATGTGAGGAGAAGACCACTATAAGAAGAAGCTCACTGCCGTTTAAATCTAGAGAGGATCAACCACATGATTATCATGAGATGATGAAAGTGCTTCAGAAAATGTCCAACCGAATCGTAGATCTGGAAAAGGAGAGGGACATTCAGAAAACCAATAAGCTACACTATCAAAAAATGGAAGATAACAACCAATGGCAAGTCCCACCTCCTAATCCGGCATCAATAAACATAACAAAAATAGGTTCTGTACTTTTCATCAACAACCTCATTTTGAGAAGAAGAGTCCTCAATGGTTACATTCAATGACATTGGTGATGAATAAGTTGTTGGATCCATAATTGACTAAGGACAGTGGTGAGGAAGAAAAGGAGAAACAGATCATAAGTAAGCCAGAGGATGATACTATGTTCTCATGGAATGGCATTTCACTGTTCAACATTGAAGATGACACTCCTAAATATAAATACACATCCATAACTAAAAGGGACAAAATTTTCACCAGCCAAGACAATGCAATGATTTCTAAGGTTAACAGCTTGCAGGAGAATGTTAAGTTAGGAGAAGGCAAAGAGCATCAGAACAATACCCTCAACCAGAGGACAGAACCAACCACTAAGACTGTCGATCCTGTAGAGGAAAAGATAGGGATCAACGGGGAGAACTCTGATGAAACTCAAGAGCTAACAAGGGATATACCTATTCAAAACCAACCAGGAGAAGAAGACCAAGAACCAGGTTGGAAAGAAAACCTTGACACCCCTCCTTTTCTCTTGACTCTAGAGATGTTGAATTACAATGTGCATAATTTCTTAGTAGACTCTGGAGCAGCAGTAAATGTGATGCCCCTTGAGATTTGTAAAATTATTAATGGACAGCTAGAGTCCACACCTCGTGAAGTAACGCAATTGGATCATACAGGAGTCAAGGTGGTGGGTGAAATGAAGAATGTCCTCATTCGTTTGGCTGCAAACAACAAAATATGTCAATTTATTTACATAATAGTGGCTGATATACCAAGGCGATATGGGCTCATTCTCAACCGAGATTGGGCTGCCAGGCTGAAAGGCTATTTTGCTTCAGATTGGTCTCATCTGTGGTTTCCTCTCAAGGGTACCCAAAGTCATATAAAATTTTTGAGAGAACCGTATATGAAGTATACTGTCACTAAGTTAGGAGAAGGAAGTGAGTCTGCTGATTCTATCCTGGGAAGCTATCTCACTGAGCTTAAGCTAGACCATCATACCTCAAAAGGGGCCAGTCCTATGACAGGCACTCAGCCTAAGCTCCTTCAACCCCCTCAAGCTGAAAGAAATGACGTTAGGATCGTAGATATGGGTTCCATTTCAATAGCAGCACAGTTGGACCATGGTTAGGCAATCCATGTCTAAATCCAGCTCATTCCTTAGTTTCTAGATTTATAATTTTTCAGGAATGGGAAAATTTTTTTGTTTCTTTTGTACATAAATAAATGGCTTTGTCGTTTATGTTCTTTTCTTATTTCAGTACTTTGAGGTTTCTTTCTTGCTTTGCTCCTGTTTCCTTTATGGTACTTTGCTAGTTTTCCTTTTGATTTTGAATAAGAGGTAAAATTTTGGTTGCAATGGAAACATCGGGGTTCTTTATTAACTAAAATCTTGACTGAAAGACTATGTTTAAAATACGAGTGTCTTCTAGTAACCGTGTTCCTAACTGGCATGCATTATTGAAGTCTCACTTAACCCCTGTAAATAACTCAGAAGTAGAAAAGATCTGAAGTACTATTTCGAGGCTCCATCTATTTCACATCTTAAATACCCAAGGGAGTGATAGCAAAGGACCCACGGAAAGGAAACAGAGTGGAACAGTTTATCATATATAAATGATCCCAAGCCATAAATTAAGAAAAGGCCAAAAGATATTAAGAGTCAAAGCTCCTGAAAGAAACAAGACATATCAAAGCAAAGCTCGAAAAGCATTCATCTCAAAGCATAAAGTACCAAATGGCCACAAGATCCTCTCCGTCCGTGAATTGTAGTATGAAATATACCATTCACAAAAAAGGACACTATGGGATAGAGGATCCTGAATTAAAATTTAGTAAGAAAGGCCTACAGGAGGACTCATATTAAAAGAACTAAAGTTCAAAAGGCACAAAAGTGCAAAATGGCATGGGAATGAGGAACAAAAGGATAATGTTGTTACTCTCTATCACAATCTTGTGGTGTCTAGGCGATAACTACCAAAGGGAAAGTAAAATAAACCTCATCCATTTGTCCTCAAAAGAGTTATTCAGAACTGAACTACCGCTGATGTTACCTTTTCCCAAAAGGATGGGCTTCTTCTAAGTAATTTAATGCATCAGTTGGCTTGCTTAGGAATGCAGACATCTAGAAGATTTCGATTTTATTCAGACTATTTTAAGCTTGGAAAGAGAGTTAATTCAGAGATCTGGAGTTCACTAGGTAGTCGTAAATTGTTTCACCTGCAACAATTTCCCAAAATTCAAAAAAATTTAGGACCCTCCCTTACTTTCATTTAGTTGGTTTTTTCTTCCTGGTTTTGGTTTATGGATTTTTGGAATGTTTTACAGCTTTTCGAATAGATATGCATCGATATGTTTTTCTCCTTCAATGCTTGAAAGAATCCCATCCTTGATCGAGCTCATCGTTGTTTTGCATATCTTTCGAAACCTTTTTGAAGCGGGAGTTAAGTATATTTGACTGTCCGCAAAGGCGGGTGGTTTTCAATTCTTCACCGCGCGGATGGTTTTTGATTGTCCCTCCATTATGAATGGGTTTCATTTCTTTGACGTTTCGGACAGTTTTTTATTCCCCATCGGAAGGGTTGAGTTCTCCCTTGTCCGACGTTGTGAACATATTTTCACTCCGGGCGCCCGCCGTTGTGGGCCGTGTTAGGACTTGACTTTATCTTATCTTCCGATCTGCGCTTTGATTTGTCTTCCGGCTACATATCGGAGCCCATTAGCTTCGCGCTTTCTGCTATTGCAGATAGAGTTCAACTTGTGAACGCCCACCGTTGTGGAGGAGTCCCATTTCTTGGCTTCCGATGTCAGTTCCCGCCAGCGCCCGATCTTTCGTTTACATGCTCTATCTGCCGTTGCGGGTGAATTGACACTGGGAGCTATCCGCCATTGCGGAAGATCTATGACTCTCACCGCCCTGTTCCACTTCCGTTCCACGCCCGATCATTGTGATTCACGCGTTCTATTAGCCATGGCGGGTGAGTTGGTGCTGGGGACCATCCGCCGTTTCATACGGTTTAGGGTTCTATCCACCCGACTCAGGTTTGGTTCCACAGCCAATTTATATCTCTCGCACGTGCGTCTTTGTTTATATACGGGGGCCGGGGGGTTTTGGATTTTTTATTGTTATTTTGGGCCCGAGTTGTCATTGTCTTCTCCGCGCTGTCAACCCTGCAAACTTTGTGGAGCTCCATGCTTGTACCCGCGTCCAGGTGTCGATTGGAAGCTTAACCGTGGTCGCCTCACCAGCTGCACCTTACTGCCAGGTAGGATCGTTACCACCTTACCTAGTGCTATTCAAGGTCTTGATTGGGTGATGTGCTGGGGTTTGGGGTATTACTAGGGTTGTGTATACACTTCCTGTCCTGCCCGCATAATGATTTTTTCCCCGCGGCTAGGTGCCATAGTCGTTTCCCTGTGTTTTCTGCTCGCATATTAAGATAATGTCTGGTTGGGCTAGCTATTTGTGGTTAGAAAGGGGAGTAGCCGTTTTATTTTAATAGAGCCCGCGCTTTATTTGCTTACCTCGGCCGTTTTAGTTCCGCCCTACGCGTAGTGGAGGAAGGCGCGGTGCAGGTGGCCATTATGCCGCCTACACCTGTAGTAAGGAGGTCCAGGAAGTAGTTCCGATGGGGGGTTTTGCTGAGGCTTTGTTAATTTTCCTCTGTTGATCAGTTTCCCTATTTTGTTCGCCCGTTTTCGAGCCCTAACCTCTGCCCGCGTCGCGCAAGTCATTGTTTTCGGCTATTTTAAAACATAAGGCTTTGCTACTGTAGTATTGCGTTTTGAAGATAGCTTGAGTGAATGAAATCCTCGTATGCAGAAAAGGAATGTTTATGCCTGCAGTCTCTAGCCGCACCGATGTAATTACCTCTCCACGAGTAACAAACTATTGCCATTTTTATCCTTAATAGCGCCATGTCGTCGAAGTATTTGAATTGTGGAAAGTTACATTTGGCCCTTTGCTTTTAAGCTTCATTCATTTGCATTGCAAGTTATTTTAATAGGAGAAGCGGCGCTGCGAGATGGTGGTTCACTCTATTACGCGGGATTTAGTTTTTTAGTTAGGGCATGCGTGGGTTGTGCATACATGCATTAGTTTCTAGGCCTACCTTCACTTTATGGCACTCTACATATGATGTGCATATTTTCCTTCAATGAATTGCCATACTGGGAAATTGGCATGTCACATAATGGTGTAGATTTAATGTTGTCCCAAACATAGTTGAGAAGCTTGATATCATGCGACAGTAGTAGGTTGTTCAGAACTATGTATGCTTCACATAAATCAAGTCATGAAATATTGCACCCTAGTCTCAAGGCATTATAGAGCTGTGCATGCATGCTTTTGTTGCACAGGATATTAGCACAGTACACAGTATTGCATACTAGCTCAACTCTTCAGCCTAAAAGGCTTATGTCTTAATTTCATTACAAGTCATAATACACTTGAGAATAAATAAATGGCTGCACAATGTTCACAAATTCGAATTGCTTAATGATAAAATGTTATACATGGCAGGAAGAGCTTACAATGTCCAAAAGGCAGAAAAAGAAGGCCCCTATGGTCGAAGAACAATCAGCAATAGAGGTCATTACACAGGTAGAATATATATATGAGGACACCCAGTGTCTCTCGGGTGTTGAGCCTGAGTATAAATGGGATGAGGTATACAAATTGATTTCCCGCAGGGAAGTTCCAGACATGGGTCTTGAAGAGGAGCCCATTTATGCCAACATAGAGAAATCTGCCATTATGAAGGTGGCTACCAGACCAGAGTTGTTCCCATGCTATGATGTTATGAGATGGATTCTGCCCCACACAAACAGCAACACAATGCTTATAGGAAATATCGAAGGTCAGGGCTATGCTGCATTTAGCCCAAGATATGTGGCGCTGGCTTACCACCTGCCAGAGCCTCAAATCTTCCTGTCAAATGATTGGTTGGATAACCTTAGGATGGATTTGGTAGAAACCCTCAAGAGAATGCTCTTGCCAGGAAAGCTCTATCGACACAGAGCAACTGAGGATTATGATACAGCGACTTTAAGAGCTCCTTACAGGTTTATTGCTCTGATGCTAAATCAGATCTTTGGTAGATCCAATGGCAGACTATTCAAATTTGAATGGATACCCCTTATATTCCATGTGGCTATAGAAGGAACAGTCTTCAATTGGGCCAGCCTAGTATCAAGTAGTCTCTCTTCTTGTGTAGCTGTAGCCTTGGGAGGAGGAGAAGCCCGAAAAAAATCTGAATTCTATATGAGTTCCATTCTGATAGACTGTATACTATGCCACCAACCTTTTCCCGGGCTCAGGTGTGTCTGGGATAGGGATAGGATGCCCGTATATGCAACTTACAAACCATTGGGGGCTCATCAGTACCACAGTTATTACAAAGAAGTCTGTGAGCATTTTATTATGCCACTATACATGCTTATCTTCCGGAAGGAATGTGACTGCATGTCGGAAGAGGCTATGCAGGTAATAGAGGAGTATGGAGATTATTTCCTGACAGAAAACATGATGTATCTTAGAATGTATGGAGGATCAAAGACACCCTATCTGCTGCCAAAATATGCAATGGATTATATAATCCACAAAGAGGCGGTTAGACAAGTGTTCATTGACGGAGTTGGTCATTTCTTGTTCCATCATAAGAAGGCTGCGTATCCCTCTTTACCATTCAATTTAGGAAGCTACAGATTTGCCAATGTGAAACAAGCTGCGGAATTTATAGAGGAACTAGGGAAGTTCCATTTTGGGGAGATGCCTTTCCGGCGCAATGACACTCAGGGTAAAGTGGTTGAGCACTGCAAGAATCATAAAGTGTTCTATGAATATACCCATCATTATGATAAGGATGAATCTGTTTTTTGGAGGGCTCCAAACATCACGGCACTCAGCAGAAGATTCAAACCAAAGAACCCCACCAAAGGTGGAAAAGGGGGAGAGCAAGCCAGAACTGAAGAAGAGGCCCAAAATCTAGAACAGGAAGCTGCAGAATGGCTGCAGAAAGGAGAGGAAGAAAAGAGGAAAGCTGCCCAAGAAGCAGCTGAGAAAGCTCAAGAAGCAGCCAAAGAGGCTAAAGAAGCAGCTAGACTGGCAGGGGAAGAAGCAAAAAGAAAGCTGGATGAAGAGCTTCAAAAAGAAAGAGGCCTAGAAGATAAAGTTAACAAACAGTCAGCCTCTGAAACACCAATAGGGTAGAGTCCAGAAGAGGAAAACCCTGAGGTGCAAATACTTCAAGTACCTACTAGCATCACTCCAGTGACTCCTATGCTCCAGCTAGTTCCCTTCATCCAGAAGAAAGGGGAAGAAGTCCCGGACTTCAACACTATCTATTACGACAGGGCCACCAAAAGAATCATGAGGAGAACGGAGAAGAAGGTGGAAGCCAAAGATCTATCAGGGAAGATGGTCACAGATACTGTAGTCATGCTGAGGACTGACAAAGACCCTATGCTCATAATAAGATCTGGGGCTGCACTAATTGATGCCTCCGCTGATAATGTAAACAAGATAATGATTGAGCTAGAGTAGGCAAAGAAGACCACTGCTCAGCTAAAAGACACGCTGAGGAAAGAAAGAAATGAGGGTAGTAGACTAAAAAGGAAGTATGAGCATGTGCTAAGGGAAATGGAATCCACAAAGGGTGAAATCCATGCCCTCCTGGTAGAGGCGCAAGCTAAAGAGACAACACAAGAGGATCTAGAAAATGTACAATAGGAAGTCCAAAGTATGAGAAATGAGAAGGATTAGTTGAGGAAAAAAATGGAAGACCTAGAGGCACAACAGACTATCATCTATGAGTCCAATACTGAATACACCAAAGAACTGAGAGAGCAGCTGGCTTTCCTAACAGTTGAACTGAAAACAGCAAAGGAACAGGGAGTCAATCTGCAGTCATTTAAACAACATATCCTGGATCAGAAAGCCAAAGTGGTTCACCTCCAGACTGCTCTGGAAGAAGAAAGATGCCAGGTCCTCCAGATTGATAGTCGACTGGATGAAATCTTTGACACCGCTTCTTATTTTGTTGATAGGTCTCAAGACATCCTCCAAATACTGACTGCAAGCCCTAGTTACCTACAACCGATGCCAGGTAGAAGCTGAGCAGAGGCTATATGAGTTCCCAGATCATGATTTGTTTATAGAAATGTTGCAGAAAGGACAACAGGATGAAGAAGTAAAAGTACAGCACATCAAAGCCATCAATGACCAAGTTCTGAGAAATGAGATAGGTCATACAGCTGTTAGTGTGCATCTCTTAGAAGACCAGGTGTGATTAAACACAGCCAGGGTGGATGCCATCAGAATCCAGGCTGAGAAGTTCAAGCTAAACATCTAGTTTTTAGAGCATACCTCGCTTGAAGGTCTCGCTGCTGAGGCAGTAGCATGGAAAAAATTCCTAGAAAACCGAGCGGGACCCTCCTCATAGAGGACCGGTCAGCTTTTATTAATGTAATATTTTTTGTAAAAGTTTTGGGAAATGGAGCGTTGGGAAAGTAAAAGGTTGGGAATCCCAAAGGTCACTTTGGGCAGCCCAACCATTTTGACTTTTTGTATAAAAGTAGGAAACGTAGAGAAGCCTGGGGCTTTTTTCCCCAGTAAGACTGGAAGGTTATTGTAAGAAGAACTACTTCCTTTTGCAATAAAATATTAGAGTTTTCCTGTTGAAAGAAGATTGGTGGGATTTCAAATGTGTTTCCATGGATAGTCGAAAGATGAACTACTTTTTTTTTCAGCATTGTATCCATGAATCGTGAGATCCTTCTAACTTTACGACCTATGTCTTTGTTTGATGATTTCTGATTTATTTCATGAAATAACCACCATGAGTAATGTATGTTAGTCATAAACAATTAGATATCTGGTTGTGAAATATCCTCCATTGTTCATGCGTGTGGAAGTTAATGTCAACTATCTGTAGTTGCTTTTATTATGCGTGCACATTCACATTACTCATTCATATTAATCACAAGTGGGCTCCCCGGGGATAGGATAGAATAGGTAGATGAGTAGGCATATAGATAGGTAGTCATTTATCTCATTTTAGCATGTGTGATTCAGATGCATGGTGGGCCTAAGATGAGAGGTAAGAACCTGTGCCTCACATTGTGAATGCTCCTTGCATCCTTCACCACCATGCATAATTAGTTAGATGTTTTTTCATTTCATATTTAAGTCAAAAAAATACAAATTCCGGTGGACCGGGCCGCAACCGGTAAACCCTTGTTGTTACTTTGACCTACGGTAGCCAGACCGTAAAACCTGACAGATTCCCTATACCAAACAGTCAACGGGCTAGTTGGGAATGTTGATTGGGGAGAATCCCTTACTATTGCTTCCTGCGAATTTCCAGGCCTCAAAAAAATGTAATACTATGTTGTCGTAATGTTTCTTACTATCTTGTTTTGTGGTAACGCATTTATATGTATGTATTATTTCGATTTCCTACTCATTGGTTATAGATTTCAATTTATGTTTTATGAACAATTCAAACTTAACTTGTTTTGTAAAGGGGTGGAGTGGCGGGACTTGTTTCCCTTGCAAACACCTGAAAGGTAACTATTTTCTACTTGTCATTACAAGGATTACTTAGTTCTTATGAACTAATGCATTTCTTTCCTTATCATGTGTAGGTGCACTTGACGAGAGAAACTACTTATAAAAGCAGAACAAGACATACTTCTCGTTTGTTACTAAAGCCCAGCTTGGACAACGATAGGCTTACAGTCCCATCCCAATGAATACTATGACGATTGTTAGTTGATAATTACATAAAGTTTGGTGCTTTACTAGCCTATGTTGTACTAGTTACTATTATTGTTTTTAATGAACTTTATGACATTGATTTAAATGTGGCTGTATTATATCATTTACATGACACACATTGTATATGGTTTTAGCATTTTATAACATGGTTCATGGTTTATTATAGTCATGGTGTATAAGTTTATAACCTTCACAATAGTCCTCCATGGTATATTTCATATGTCATGGACTATGGATATACCCTATGTATTCGATACACATAATGGGTTTTATATGTTGTACGTTGATTAAACACGACTCTACATTAGAGGGTGGCATAAACTATATACTATGGGTTTTGATTTACCTTCCTTGAGGCCAAGGTGGAGACATTACTGAGCTTTGGGATGCATGGATCTCAAGCTTAAGTCTTGGACACTTCATGATGGTTTGGGTCATTTGTAGTATGGCTGCATGAGCTCTATCTTAGGTATTTTCTATGTCATAGAGTGTTGGAGGTTGGCTATAATGGCAGGTATGACTCCCATTTGGTTTTTAGCAGCGTTGTATTGTTGTTCAGTTTGGGTTCAAAGAATAGTTTTGATCATAGCTTGTTTTGTTTCCAGGTTGCATGGTTTGGGAAACATGGATCGTGGGTCATGGATCTCCCTGAGGTCAACACCATACCTATTTTGGGTAAGCCTAGCTGTAACAAGTTTTTAACTTGTTCCTTCTCTTGTGTGGATATCGTGACATAGTTTGAAACTCAGCATTGGTTGAGTGTTTGGTCTGGTTTTAATGGTCGCAATTTGTAAAGGGACTATGTGTGTAAAGAATCAGGGATGCATTTAAGACTTGGAGTTTTTGTTGGGGCTGAGTGCCTTCGAGCTAGGACTTAATGTATTTTGGGTATTGAAAATGGATACTCTATTCAGTAAAGTGGCCAGGGTGACTCTTCATAGGCTCTGCGAATTGTAAATATGTTTATGTTTTGGATACGGTGAAAACACCATTTCTTGTAATGGTTCAAGGTCTAGGTTATACGACTATGTAAACTCTTATTTTAGTTTATAAACATAATATGTACAACATTTACATTTTGTGTGTTTATTTTAAATTTTTTATATGGATTTGTTAACAGTATTGTTTGGCCTTTGGAGCCATGTTGTAGATGGCATTGGAGTTCCTGCCATTAGAGCTGTGACTGTGTAATTACTTATCGTTTTTATGGTTTAAATTGTTGTTATGATTATTTTGTGTATTGAAATGTAGAGGACGTGACTGTGGTTGTAACCCTTTGAATGTGTGTCGTTTCTATTGGCATAGAGTTGACAGGGTTTTTAAAGGGTTATGATATTGTATAAGTGCTTTGTATGCAAATGGCCGAGGGCCACAAAATAGTTACATCGTGCAAATAAATTGGGGTTTAACCTCTGTGTAGAGATTAACATATCATGGTCTGTATGGATGAAACATTATGGCGTTTAGTAAATTAGTGAATCCTATAGGATTCAATAGGGTGACTTGTAAATGTAAAATGAATGGACTCTATAGGATTTGATCCTGGGTCACAATGGTTGAAAACTATGATTACTTTTAAAGGTTTGTTTGGCATACATGCCTACAGGAATCAATCCTATGTCCTATGCTTATTTATGCTATGTTTTAAAGAGTTCTTTCCATAACGATGTGGTTGACTTATTACATGGAAATTTACTTGGATATATGATTTGGTAAATTAGATTTTTTGGTTTGATTATTTATGAATGAGATGGATTTATATTGATTATTGTTTATTTAAAACATAAACTTCACACCATTAGATGGTCTCAATATCTTGACTGCATATGTGGTTTAATGTTTATTCTTAGGTATGGAATACTGTTTTTTTAGTGTTGTCTATTTAGAATATAACTTCAGACCTATTAGAGGTCTCGATAGCTTGACTATTTATCATTTCATTTATAATTTTGATTATGGTTCTATTTATAATAAATAATGGATAATGGTTTGTTTCTTAGGTTCTGTTTTACTATACTTTAATTTAATGTGTTTTATAATTAGTTTTTTGTTTAAATCTTATACTAATTAGTCTTTTTACTTCTAAGTATACGTCTGCGGCAATATGGAATCTTCTAGTTGAATCCATAGATAAATATTCATATAGACTCTGTTTAGAGCGGTTCTAGGTCTTAGAAAATAAAACAAAGTTCAAGCTAGGAAATAAAATGTAGAATTAAATTGGAAGAACAAAACCCTTCAATATCTTTAGACAGGAAATAAATTTTAGACCTAGCATTTATAAATAAAACATAAAATATTCTAAAGAGGAGATAAATTGCATACATATATTTAGAAGTAAATCATAAACCCTTAAGTTACAGAACAAGAAATGAAGGTTAGAAATAAACTAGGAAACAACATCCTTAAATACTGAACCTAAAAAAGTACTTGGACAATGAAAGGGAAAAATCAAGAATCTCATAACTGCAGGGTGAAGCTATTTCAATGGCTGAAAAAACTGCACACTCAATTACCCAATATTAACAAATTCACAAATAGATCTAACCTTTGTATAGCTAACCAAATCACTTGGGAACTACCATGTTCCACCCAACCATGACCCAGAACCATTCTTGGTTCTCTTCTGGATTCCCCCAAGCAGATTCCAACATGCAAGTAGCTTAGAGATCCTAAGGTAAGGCTTCCCTAACTCGGATATTAGGTCTGAATCAGTTCTCCTTTTTTCCTCTAGGAAAGTGTTTTGCAAGAACTCTCTTGAGAAGAATTTGGTAGAATAATGAATCACCAAAATATGGATGAGATCTCCAAGCCTCTCTTTGGCTTGGGACTTTATAGGAAGACTTTTCAATCAAAGGGGCAGTTAAATCAAGAATCATTTGATTGCTTGAATTAACCTTTTAATTTAATTTAGGGACTTTCAATATTTAACTTAGGAACTTTTAACTAGTTCCTATTTTGGACTTTTGTAGGTATCATAATATTTACTTATCTTATAGTAATAGTGATAAAAGATGGATCATTTCTTTCTTTCTTACATTATTAGTATTATTACTATGATTACTCTTTATACATACCATGTATAAAATATATACTTATATATATATATATATTATTTGTTAACATTTTTATTTAGGTATCATATAACATGATCACTAAACTTATGACACTTTGTTCATCAGGGATGTCAGGTAGGTGGTTAGGTCTGCTAGGCTAGGCAACTCTAAACACCCTTTCCTGTTTGATTCACTTGTATAACATGGTAGTTGTTTAGTACTTGATGAGATACAGAAATTTAAAATTTTATTTAAGTTCACTTATAAATAAGTTATATGAGATCAATGTTTATTCAAGTCGTTTTCACTTGACATAATTAATTATTTTTAGTAACTCCTAGCGCTTATCCAAATGCCATTTCAACGCTAAAAAATAGGGAGTTAAAAACTTAGTGCAATTTCAGAGCTCCTCCTTCAACACTAATGATAGGATGTACTTCCAGGATACACCTAGGGATACAATGGCCAAGGATACGGTGTTCTAGAGATTAATCTCAACTTCAACTTGGAAGACTCCAGAGATTATTCCTAACACTTCCAATTTATCTTTTCATGTGCTATGGACCTTCATGCTCAACATAAATGTATCAAAACTCATGTGCTCTAGAGCATCTTGCTCAACAAAAATATAAATACATATGACTACATATGACTAATGTCACTCTTCCCTTTGTGTGAATGACCAATTAAAAATTCTAGTCATATCACCTTTCATGAGAATAAATGACCCCTTAAGAGCACTCGAAATTTGAATGGTGTTCACATAGTCATTTTTCCTCTTCTTTATTGACTAATAACAACGATGTACTATTATATAGAGAAGTGTTTTAAGAATTTAGATATAGAGGTGATAAGAGAGGTGTACTTAAAGATGTGAATAACTTAAATTAGATCTACAAAACATGATTAGATCTTGGAGTATACTCATATATATTTAGAAATAGTATTTGTATAAGCATTTCTAAAATATAAAGTATATTAAGTTGAAAAACCATATACAATCTCTGTGAAATTCATGAAACTAAATGCAATATATAAAAAAAAACAGTACAAAATTATATCAACTTAGATTCATCTTTACCCTAAATCTATCATGTATTGAGAGGGACCAAAACGTTTGAGGTGCAATGAGCACAAGAGCCCTAAACTTATTGTCAAAGTTTATGTATACATAACTTAGCTTACCGGTGATCATATTAAATTAATTAAATGATTACTAAAATACCCACCTTATGATATCTTCATATTAAATAAACGCATCATAAGGAATAAATTATTGGGGGTTGTGGGTTTTCATACATTTTAGCTAACACTTTCATAAGATCCTTTGTTGTCTTTTATTTTGAAATCTCAAAATCAATCCATACTACAAGGCATAGGTGTATTTTTCCTAGTTCTTTTCTATGAAGAACCTCACACTCATAATTCTTCTTAGTCTCTTACTTCTTTGGTTTGCTAGCCAATGGTAAGAAAAGATCGTTCTACTATAGATCGTCCTCCATTTACATATCTCATAGATGGTAGTTTTGGCAATTAAACTTCTCTCTCATAAACTATTCCTAGGTAAGAAAAGATCCTTCTACTATAGATCATCCACCATTTACATATCTCATAGATGATAGTTTTGGAAGTTAAACTTCTCTCTCATAAACTATTCCTCTTCTCCCATTGCTCCCACTTGATTCAAGAAACCCTCCTTTCTTGTGAGTTTAAAAACCAAATAGACCTTTGGTTATGATACTAGTTGTTGAGAATACGATGATGGAGAAATTCAAGAAATGAATGCGGAAATAAAACATAGAAGAACACAATACAAGAGAGAGACATATATACATCATTAACACTATATGAGGTACATTCATAGAGAAACAACCGATCATTCTTTTTTTCCATCTATTTAAATAAATGGACAAAACCTACAACACATCCATTGCAAAATCATCTTAACTTTATCAAAGTCTCCTCTCGCACACTACATATTTGTAATATAATAACCTCATAAGAAGATATTTTTATTTTAGGAAAAAATAACACCAATCTAATTATACTACGTCATATATGTGACATAATAGTGAATGGTAAATATTGACTATAAAATTACAATATTTTGCAATGCATTTTTTGAAAAAAAAAAACTTCGTACTAGTTTCCCCAAACCCCTACTAGATAAGGATCTAAAAAGTGTCATTATCCCACTTGGGAACCTTAATGTAATTACTGAAGGAATTCCCGCTACAACCCGCTCTAGAGAGTTGGGAACCAAACATAACATCAAAAGAAGAGCTTTAGATTAGGAAAATGATTGTAAATGTTTTAAGATGTCTAGAAAGGTCTATTTAATATAGAATTTGTTGTTCATTGATGAGTTGAATCATGAATGTTAGGATGAAGCGTGGTTCTTAGTTGTGTTCACTTCACAAATCAACTCAACTTTTATGCAATGTAATCATTAACCTTCTTTTTAATATAGAATTAGAATTAGTTGTTCATTGATGAGTTGAATCATGAATATTAGGATGAAGCGTGGTTCTTAGTTGTGTTCACTTCACAAATCAACTCAACTTTTATGCAATGTAATCATTAACCCACCGTAAAAATTTTGGTCGCAATCGCTCAACATTTTCCAATATCTACCTTAGGCCTCAAATTGATTGGAGACCAAAAAATCCAAATGTAATATTAACATAACTTTTTATTAATAAAATCCAAATTTTGGGGCGTATTTCAGTTCCGTCTATGCCCTATTTTAGGTGGTAACATAGCCTATCAACCTACAACTTTCTCCCTCTATCATGCATAGTAGAACACGTCTTTAATTTAGCAATATGTATGTATATAGTATAAACACACTACTGTTTATTAAAAAAATGTTCAATATTGAAGGAGTGAATATGGATTTTAGTTAGCTTCACGTCTCTCCTTCAAGGAATTCTCGAATGCTCTTATAATGTGCATAACCATATTAATTTTTGGTGGGCTTGAATCCATTTGTGGGGAGTGGAATTGTCTGAAATAGTTGGAACCTTCCCTGCAAGAAATGATGTAATGATGAATATTAAAAGTGAATTTTCGGGGACAAATTACTTAGAGCTAGTGAGTTAGAGTTCACTAGTATATCAATGAGTTCTCATTGTGAGATGTGGAATCTTCAATTACTTATTAATGTTGGTTGTTTAGACCGGTTGGGTGTAATTGCAACACACATTTTTATATTAAATCATGTTTCCATCGAAAAAAGGAAAGACCATGTGTTATTAAGTCATATGTAAACGCATAAGAAAAATTGTATCAGATGTGAATCATAAATGTATTGTTTAATACATAATTTTTTGAATTCCAATCATACTTAATATAGAAAAAGGAATGAAATGAAAAAGAAATGGTAAGACATAAAGAGTTCTCCCTCTTAATGTCCAATCTCTTATGCATATTCAACAACATTCTAGCTTCTCAAACATGTTGAAATCATTTGAAAAGAAATATTCCAAGTTGTGTTGTACTCATGACCAAGCATACTCTTTGTCGTTGTGCGTATCCGTACAATGGGAGTTAGCTCTGACTTGTGCTTAGCACCATGTAGATTGAGATGGCTCACCCCTTGCTTAATCATCTATTTTTTCTATACAATTTTGAATAAGGTGTTGTAGCGGCTCTAAAACACCAAGTTAGGCTTCCTCATGCTTAAATGGAAGAGCCCCTTCTCCATGGCATGCTAATAAATCCACCTATCTTGACGAAGGGACTTCATGAGTTGGAATAATCCATAGTACATGCAAAACACTCATGATGTGACTAGGTGCTTCTCAAAATCTCATCTAGACACAAGTGTGCATGTTTCCTCACCTTGGAAATATGGTCCATTGAATCATTGAGAAACATACTACATGCAATCTCAATTGGATACCAGGTAGAATTGTTCCCATTAGCGAGCAAGTAATAAGCACACTTCATCCTGAACCTGGCGGTAGTGAAAGATACAAAATTCCTCCTAAGAATTTTAAAAAGTGACATAGGCTTTGAAGTATCTCAACAATGATTTTCTATTATTTGAAAGAAGAGTATTACATATAGAGGAAATCAAAACTACTATTTGTAATTAGATAATGAGACTATTAACCATAATTTACTAACTAATAACTTAAATGTTATTTACAATGAAATCCCCAAGGATTATTCAACATTCCCCACTTAATCCAAAGGGACATCTGACATGCCAAGTTGCATTTAGAATTTGTCAAAATTTTCATGCCCCAATGCTTTAGTAAAGATATCTGCAATTTTCTATGAAATAGAACAATGTATAAGATGAATGTTTTCTACCTCAACATGATGTCAAATCAAGTGATATTTGCTGTTGATATTTTTTGTCTGATCATGGAATTTTGGATTTTTGGCCAATTGAATTGCAAAGAGTTGTCAACAAAGAGAGGCGTTGAATTTATTTATTTCTCCTTCAACTCTTCAAGTATTTTCTGAATCCAAATGATTTATTTTGTGGCTTGAGCTACTGGAACATATTCAACTTTAGTTGTAGAATCAATGGGAACATATTACTTTTGTGATTCCCGAGTGATATCTACTGATCCAAGTTTCATCGAATAACTTGAAGTAGGCATTGCATTCTCTTTATCTCCATCAAAATTGGAATATGGATAACTAATGATATGGAAGTCTGAAAGTTTACAATATTTGATGCCATAATACTGAGTTCCTTTTAAATATTTGAGCACTCATTTTGTGCATTCCAATGACCTTCGTAGGGATAATGCATAGACATAGAAAGTATTCCTACAACAAACGTTATGTCACTTCGAGTAGTAGTAAGACACCTTAAACTTCCAACAAGATTTATGTACTTTGTTGCATCTTCAAATGGAATAAATTCATTTAAATTAATCTTTCAATTTATCTCCATTATAGTACAAACATAATTACAATCTTCCATACTAAACTTGCTCAATAACTCTCTAATATATTTTTCTATGAGAAATAAAAATGTGCTCTAGGTTTTTATCTACTTCAAGTCCTAAATAATAATGTAGTAATCCCAAATATGGAATATAAAAAACCTTTTACAACTCTTTTTTAATAGAGGCTGTATAATTCATAATTTCGTGTCGTAAGAAAATCATCCACATAGAAAATTAAATATACAACTAAGCTTCCAAATTTATTGACAAATAAAGTTGATATCGAAATAATAGCTCCAATGATATGAGAAAATATGCTAAGAAGAAGCACACGAAATAGATCTTGCTACTAAGATAATTCTCACAAGTATACACAGAAAAAATAGAGAGAAGAAAACATATTCAATCACATGAATGAAGTTATAAATATTGGAGTGTATCCTTCCATTGAATAATGATGAATAATATTGTACATAAATATTACATCCCTCATAGGTAAAATCGATTTGTTTCGAGACAACTAATAAATCTATGAAATGTAGACTTACCAAATATGATAAACCCCCATAGGTGGCTAAAGAACATCCCAAATCAGTCAAGGACCTCACGAATTAGCCAAAGCATGAGTGAGTTGTCAAGAGTGATTGATAAACATGTTAATATTAGAAAAAGGCGAGAAAATCATGGAAGATGGGTTGGAAACAAAAGATACAAGTTTCCTAGCTAAGTAGCTTTACGTTATCCAAAAAAAAGAGGGATAAAAGAAAAATAAGGCAGAATCAACAAGAAAGCATAGTTACTAAATCTCAGAGTCAATAAAGTGGTAAAGATCAACTCAGAATCAGGATTAAATCATTCCTAGGGTAAATATGGCACGTGTTGACTTTAATATGCATGTGGATGCCAACTTATTAGCTAGTGGGTAGGAAATTAATCAAATAATGATTAATTATTTTATCCTAATTTATGAGTAGGTTTAATATTATCCCAACACCCCTCTTTAAGTATGACTTTATGCTTCTATGTAAAAAATATAGGTGTATATAGGGCGCAAGAATAGCCCTATGCTCACCCTTTACATTTATTATGTCCAAAAAAACTAAGGAAAGAGGAAAAACCGCATGGTGAAAGTCCTCCCTCAATAAAGGACAAGGCACAAAATATGAACATGTCTTCAATATATATTTATCTTCACTTGAATGAGCTGAATGAACTGCTTCTAGATGAAAGGCTTGATGAATAATCATGAACTGTGTGATCATGCACTAGAGTGTTGAATCTACAAGAAAAAGGATGAGAGACTCCTGGTATCTCATCAATTGATGAAGTATGAGCATTATTTGAATGCTTCTTTGTGCTAAGAAACTCTGACCTAAAAACACAATTTGAAATGGAAAAGACATATGTGTATACTCCTTCCCAAAGAGTACAAAAATTAAGAAATTTTGTTACACACTCAATTCCCTAAATAGATGCAAAATTGTGATGTAAATCACATGTCATTATTCCAATATGATGTAGCACCTTCTCAGATCTGATATGATGCTGATAAAAATCTAATATATCAAAAAATTAACATATGGAGCAACGAAGACAAAGGCTTTGGTGACTCCATGAGGACTGCATAAGAGACCAATGTGGAATCAAATAGTGAACTTAGGATTTGTATAGTCTTAGGATTATTCAGAGGTATGGTATACGGTATGATTTGTGTTATCACATGCATGTAATCCTACAAAAAATATTCAAAATCATAGATATAATATTTTGAATGAAATGGCGAATATCTACTCAAAGACAAGTCGATATCTAGTAAAAAATCACAATTTTTGGGAGATGAATCTAGTAGACTGATAGGAGTATTATCAAAGAAAGGATCTGATATTTCAGATTTCGATATATCAGAGAATAAATATATATCATAGAGATGAGGAAAGGATTTAACTCTAGCACTCAAGGCATAGATTATATCACCTTTTAAGTATGCACTATGACAGTGTTCCAAGGATTCAACATGATTCTCTAGCTCATCTCGAACTTTGATCTTCTGTTTCTCAAGAATCCAAGACATGTTGTCCATATTCTTCTTAAACATTTATTCTCTGAATTAAATACCTTACTACAATAAGAACACTTGGATGTGCTCCCTTTCTTCTTTCCCTTCTTTACTGAATCTTCATTAGTAGACTTCGAACTTTCATCTTCAATTTCTGACATTGGCTTCTTCTCTTTCATAATTTGCTTTTCTTTCAATTTTCTATTCTTTCCTGCTTGAACCATGAGAGCATGATCATTTCCCTTGGAATATTTAAGAACACCCACCTGGATCAATTTATCTTTCTCCTTTGTTAGTGAATGAAAGAAAGTATTTAAAGAAGGAATTTTCCACATAGGAACAACAATCCTAGTAGCACAAATATAACATTTTCCATTTTCTGTGTCTCCTCCTTCCATGTTGGCTCAGGAATATAGTGAATTAATCTGGTTTCCAAATCCCCTATAGCATGCAAAAATGGAGGATGAGGGGAGCTATCTCCCAGTTGGGGTTTGTTTTGTAGAGGCGTGGGAAGTGGTTTTAAGAATTGCTATTGCTGCTCAGGTGTGTGTCTACTCCATGTCGATTTTATCACTATTTTATTTAATTTTATCTGAAGCATTTTCTAATCTATGGAATGGTTTCATGGCAAGATGGTACAATTTTTAAACAAAATTGTTACTAGGGGAAGGGAAAACCATCAAGACAAACTTGGTAAGACCATATTCATGTGTCCTTACCTCTATCTGGCCATTTTGTGTTTAAAAAATATTTGGGGATGTGTTTTTTGTTGTTTACTGACTTGCCATATAGGGTTACATGGTTCTGATGGTACTCTATTGGCTTTACGACTTGTTGAATATAAGGGTTTCTAAAATGAAAATGATGTTCAGGAATTTGATAGGGTTTTAAATTTATGAACCTGTTCAGATGTTTGAGTAATTTGTAATTTTAATTTTTACCGTGGGTGAAATATTACCGAACCTAACTAAACCCTATTTATGGAGATACAAGGTTGTATCATTGTTCTCTTTTATGTGCTCTATTTTGGTTTAAATGTTGATAGTTGGGTGAATGATGAAGTATTTCATGGGATTTTAATTGCTACATTTTGAAGTTTTTCAATGTATCATGACAATCCTCTTTTCTAATGTTGTTGGGGATATGGTGATTGGTGCTAAAGCTTGCTCTGTATGTTTTAGGAAAATATTTGGGAAGATGTAGTTGATTTTGTTTATAGAAAATATTTATCTCAATTATGTTACTTTCCATTTATCTAGGCACATCGTTACTGGTGAGCAATGTATTTTTATTATGGTCGAGATGTTCTTCATTAGCAGTGCCATTTCCATCAATGGCATGGTGGGTAATTTTGTTTGTATTTACTGTTTGAGTGGAAAATATTTTGTTTGTTTTGCTTCTCTATAGAAGCACGGAAAAATTGTAACTCTTATTTCTTATTTAATTTAAATGTCACGCTGATACATTGTCATGCAAATGCTTCAAGCATGGACAGTACTTCTGAAGGATAGATGGAAAGAATCTCCATGGGATTCAAATTTTGGTATGAGTGGTATCATGATACTCTTATTAAGCTGGTTTATGTAATAATTTTTTTAAAATGTTTTACGTGGGGCTTTCAGCTGGCGCTATGCGTATATTTATGGAGTCAAACTTGAAAAACTGGAAACATTTAATAGCTTGGATTTCAAGCTCCAACGGATTCAACCTATGGTTCATTACTCTGTTTATTGTTGGAAGATACTCGTTTGTTTAAAGTCTAAGTTTATAAAGCTTGCATAGATTATTTGTAAGTAGCGCTAAGTGCTTATTCTAAATTTATAATACAAAGCACTAACACGAGCTTGCTTTGCTGGAGCGTTCTTCACTTGGAAGAGACTCTGTCCTATTTTAAATGGTTAAATAATTATTTGATTTTCATTGGGTGTTGTGTTCTAAGATCTACGACTCCTATGCTTGAGGATTCTGTGTGAAATCAACACTATTCATGATGTTTGGAAATGGGTTATAATGGTCTCTTTAGGAGATAAGTTTTAGATTCTAAACTAAACCATAAAATGTTTGTAAAAACTATCCTATCCCTACAAATCTCTTTAAGTAAAACCTAGGGTACCATGACTTAATATTTTTGTTAATGGATCCATAGAAATAAATGTTTTATTCAAGTTTATGAAGGATAATTTGCAACTTTCAAATCAAATCTTGATAACTGTAAATCACAGCCTGTAAACATATTTAAGAACAAAAACAAAATCTGATCTAGGGTAAACCTCTTAGCTCTAGTTGTGTGGCTTGTAGTATCTGTATCACCCTGCACACTCCAACACAAAATTAATATAAAATACCTTGTTTTCAACCTATGGAGTGGTAACTAGATGACCTCAGAGCTGCCAAGTTCCTCCCAACCTTGACCCAAAACCGTTCCTAGTTCTTAATTGGATCCCCTCGAGTTGGCTCCAACATGCAAGACAAAAATAGAACACCTAAGGATGAGGTTCCTAGTATTTTGGGGTTAGGCTCTGTATTCTCTAAGTACTGGGTTTTGGAAATTGTCTCTAATCCCATATAGAAAATAATGATCATATTCCTAATCCTTATCTTTCCTCTTGTTTTATAGATTTTCTTTGGAAAGGGCAGTTAGTTATCTTAAGTTATATCAATCTTTTAACACTTTCTGAAATAACTCTTACTTGATTTATATATAATATATTTTAAAAGATAGTATTTTTTATAAGTAGGAACTTTCTACTAGTTCCTACTTGAGTTTAGAAAATAATTCTTATTTTTATATTTAGTTTATAAAATAATAATATAGATAGACCTTTACGTAGTAGCTTTTGTTATCTTTTATTGCACCAAGAGAAGCAAGGTGCTCTCTAGCCCACTATGGGAGACTTGTTGTCACTTTTGTACATGATTCTCTAATAAAATAATAATAAATTTTATACCTAACATGTTAGCCTACACAAAATTAAAATTAATAATAAAAAATAAAAAAAATTAATTATCCACCAAAAACAATGTTTGCCAGACAAGCAATCCAATATGGGGATATGTTGTAATGTTCACACTTAACAGAATAATAATAGATTAAAAAATTAATTATCGGAAAAAAAATGTTGAAACCATATGCAAGGTGTCATAAACAACCCATGGTTTTATTGTACATGGTTTAGTAGGGCCTTTGAAATGGTTTTAAAACCATGTGCAAGGAATCCTAAACAACCCATGGTTTTATTGTACATGGTTTATGAGGGCCTTGCAAATGGTTTTAAACCCATGTAAAAGGCTTCCTAAACAACCCATGGTTTTATTGTATATGGTTTAGGAGGGCTTTACACATGGTTTTAAAACCATGTATGAGGTAGATGTTTTGAATACTAATATACTTTAATTTATTCAATACTTGAGAACCATATTAGCATGATACTATATCTCACTTGAAGTTATATTTAGGATACTATTAAAATGTATGTAATCTTTAGGTTTGAAACAATTTAATATTTTCATTTAGGATAGTATTGCAAGGTTTTAAAACAAGGTTTTTAAAACGTGACTATGAAATATAACTATTGAAATATGGTTTTTAATAGTTAAGCACTTATAATAAAAAGAAATATTTAAAGAAATGTATATCAATAAGTCTTTTTTCAATTATATTTTAAATATGTTTTTAAAATATAATTGAAAATATAGTCAATTTATGGAATAGTATAATATGTTTTAATAGATATAATGTTTTAATAATTTGAATAATAAAAATGTTTTTAAAAAATAAAGTTTTTAAGTAAAAATGTTTTTAAAAAATAAGCTTTTTAAAATACAGTCTATTTATGGAATAGTATAATATTATAATGTTTTAAGAAATTCAATGTTTTAATAATTATAATGTTTTAATAGTTATAATGTTTTAATAATTTAAATAATAAAAAAGTTTTTTAATCACATTTTTTTCAAATATATTTGAAATAATTTTTTTAATTATAATTGTAAATATAGCTAAATTGAAAAGTGTCATATTTGAAAACATATTGAATTTTAGTTAAGGAATTTCATTAGCATTTCACTAACTTGCATAGTGAGTTTTTTTTCTTTACATAGGTTTCAGTGTATGGTGCATTAATATTAATGCATACATTAGTAGCTACATTGATTGGTTCTAATGGTGTATTAATACCTGGAGAGGTTTGCACCTAGAAAGTTTGATCCCTCTCGGTGCCTCATAGAATCTAGGATTTGGATCTAGGCTCGTTTCTCTTCACAGACACACACACACATATTATTCTTATAAATGTATCTAGACTTCACTTAGACCTTTTATCATTATTTATTAAAACTAACTTTCTATATATATATATATATAGTTACTTATTCAATTTATTCTTTTATTGTCAATACATTAAATAACATAATTATTTATTCGACGCTTCCTTACTTTATGTTAATTCTTTAACAAGGCCTTCTGTGGGGTTTTGTAATGTCCCCAAAATTTGAAAATAAGAAAAAATAGGCTAGTCAAATACTACCTCAACTAGACATTATTTAAACTTATGAGAATGTGTTGTACTTTGTTTACTGTATCGTATTGTCATAAGTTGTTCTTACTTCCCTCTTTCATATTTCTCGATGTGGTTATAAATGAAATACTATGTTGTCATGATGTTTCTTAATATATTGTTCTATGGTTACACATTTATATGTATGTGTTATTTCGATTACCTACTCATTGGTTATAAAGTTTGATTCTTGTTTTATGAACAATTTTGAATTAACTTGTATTGTAAATGGGTGGAGTGGCGGGACTTGTAAACAACTTGAAGGTAACTATTTTCTACTAGTCACTATGCGGCTTACTTAGTTCTTATGAACTAATAAATTTCTTTCCTTGTTGCGTGTAGGTGCACTTGACGATAAAAACTACTTATAAAAGCGGAACAAGACATACTGCCCATTTGTTACTAATGCCTAGCTTGGACGACGACATGCTTACAGTCCCATCCCAGTGAATACTATAATGGTTGTTAGTTGATAATTACGCAAGGCTGGATGTTTTACTAGCCTATGTTGTACTGGTTACTATTATTGTTTTTAATGGAATTTATTAACATTGATTTAAATGCGACTATATTATATCATTTACACAACACACATTGTATATCGTCTTAACATTTTATAACATGGTTCATGGTTTATTATGTTTGTGGTGTATTAGTTTATAACCTTCACAATAGTCCTCCATGGCATATTTGATATGCCATGGACTACAACTATACCCTATGTATTCGATACACATAATGGGTTTTAGTATGCTGCACACTAATTAAACATGGTTGCGCATTAGACGGTAGCATAAACTATATACTATGGGTCTTGATTTACGTTATTGGAGGCTAGGGTGGTGACATAAATGAGCTTTGGGATGCGTGGGTCTCAAGATTAGGGATTGGAGTCTCACGATGATTTCGGTCATTTGCAACATGGTTGCGTGAGCTCTGTCTTGGGTTTGTTCTATGACATAGAGCATTGGAGGTTGGCTGTAATGGCAGGTATGACTCCCATTCTACTTTTAGCATTATTGTATTATTGTTTAGTTTGGGTTCAAAGCATAGTTCTCATTGTAGCTTGTTTTGTTTGTAGGTTGCAGAGTTTGGGAAGCGTGGGTCGTGGGTCACCCTGAGCTCAACACCATACCCATTTCGGGTAAGCCTTGTTGTAAAAGGTTTTTAACTTGTTCCTTCTCTTTTGTGGATATGTTGACATAGTTTGAAACTTGTTGTTGGTTGAGTGTTTGGTCTTGTTTTAATGGCTGCAATTTGGAAAGGGGCTATCTGTGTAAGGCATCATGGATGCGTTTAAGACTTGGGGTTTTTTTTGTGGTTTAGCGCCTTTGGTCTGAGACTTAATGTATTTTGGGTATTGCAAATGGATACTTTATTCAGTAAAGCTGGCCATGGTGAGTCTTCATAGGCTCTGCGAATTGTAAATATTTTTATGTTTTGGATACGAGAACAACACCATTGCTTGCAATGGTGCAAGGCCTAGGTTATACGACTATGCAAACTCTTATTTTGGTTTATAATGATGATATGTACAACATTTACATTCTGTGTGTGATTTTTTTAAATTCTTTATATGGATTCATTAACAGTATTTTTTATCCTTTGGAGCCATGTCATAGATGGCATTGGCTTTCCTGCCATTAGAGATATGACTGTGTAATGACTTATCGTTTTTATGGTTTAAATCATCATTATGATTATTATTTGTATTTAAATGTAGAGGTCGTGACTATGGGTGTAACCCTTCGAATGTGTGTAGTTTATATTGGCATAGTGTTGACATGGTTTTTAATGGGTTATCATAGTGTTTAAATGCTTTGTATGAAAAAGGACAAGGGCCACAAAATAGATACACTGTGCAAATAAATTGGGGTTTAACCTCTGTGTAGAGATTAATATACCATGGTATGTATGGTTGAAATGCTGTAGTGTTTAGTAAATTAGTGAATCTTACAGGATTCAATAGGGTGACTTATAAACGTAAAATGAATGGACTTTTTGATCCTAGTTCATGATGGTTGTAAACTATGATTACTTTTAAAGGTTTGTTTGGCATTCATGCCTACAAGAATCATTCATGCGACCTCTGTTTATTTATGCTATGTTTTAAAGAGTTTGGTGCATAATGATGTGGTTGATTTATTATGTGGAAAGATACTTAGATATAGGATTTGGTAAATTACATTTTGTGGTTTGATTATTAATGAATGAGGTATATTTATGTTGATTATTGTTTATTTAAAAAATAAACTTCAGACAATTAGATGGTCTCGATATCTTGACTGTATATGTGGTTTAATGTTTATTATTAGGTATGGAATAATGTGTTTTTAGTGTTGTTTATTTAGAATATAGCTTCAGACCTAGTAGAGGTCTTGATAGCTTGAATGTTTATAATTTCATTTATTATTTTGATTATGGTTTTGTTTATATTAAATAATGGAGAATGTTTTGTTTCTTAGGTTATGTTTTACTATAATTTAATTTAATGTGTTTTATCATCAGCTTCTATTTAGAGATTATACTAATTTGGCTTTTTACTTCTAAGTATAGGTCTTTTGGAAATATGGAATCTTCTAGTAGAATCCATAGATAAATATGCATATAGACTTTGTTTATAGTGGTTTTAGGTCATCGAAAAAAACAAAGTTTATGCTAGGAAATAAAATGCAGAATTAAATTGGAAGAACAAAACCCTTGAATATATTTAGACAAGAAATAAATATCAGACCTAGCATTTAGGAATGAAACATAAAATATTCTAAACAGGAAATAAATTGCATACACAAATTTAGAATTAAATCATAAGCCCTTGAGTTACATAACAAGAAATGAAGGTTATAAATAAACTAGGAAACAACATACTTAAATACTAAACCAGAAAATGTACTTAGACAATGAAAGGGAAAAATCAAAAACCTCATACCTACAAGGTGAAGCTATTTCAATGGCTGGAAAACCTGCACACTACATTCCCCAACATTAACAAATTCACAAATAGATATGACCTCTGTATAGTTAACCGCGTCACTTGGAAACTACCATGTTCTGCCCAACCATGACTCGAAACTGTTCCTAGTTCTAATTTGGATCCCCCAAGTTGGTTCCAACATGCAAGTAACTTGGACCTCCTTAGGTAAGGATTCCCTAACTCGAAATACAAGTTTGAATCAGTTCTCCTTTTTTCCTCTTAGGAATATGTTCTCCAAGAACTCTCTTAAGAAGAATTTGGTAGAATAATGAATCACCAAAAAGATGGATGACATCCCCAAGCCTCTCTTTGGATTGGGACTTTATAGGAATACTTTTATGTCAAGTGGCCAATTAAATCAAGAATCATTTGATTTCTTGATTTAACCCTTTTATTTAAATTAGGCACTTTTATTATTTAACTTAGGATAAATATTATTATTTAATAAGTCAGATGAGATCAATGTTTATTCGAGCTGTTTTCATCGACATAATTAATTATTTTTAGTAACTCCTAGCGCTTATCTAAAGCCCATACTCAACGCTAAAAAATAGGGAGTTACAAACTTAGTGCACTTCCAGAGCTCCTCGCTCAACACAAAACATCTCATCAATCATGTTCTTCAAGGTCCACGCCCAACACAAGAAATTGTATATATATATATTACATGCAATTAGATTACGCCCAATATATCAAACAAATCATCATGTTCATATGCAGTGGGGCATTTTACCCAATATATCAAAATAAAACATGAAAGTAACATCATAATCAATGGGGCTCATGCCCATAAGTGTTAGGTCCAAAATTCAAGATATTACATTCCTCCCCGCTTAGAACAACACTATCCCTGGTGTTCTAGGGACTCAGAATGAAATCATGAAACAAGTCATGGTAAGCCTTTCTCATGGTGGCTTCATTCTCCCAAGTAGCATTATCGGCCTCAAAGTAATTCCACTGCACTTTCAACTAGACTATGGTGTGCTTCCTGAGTTGTACCTCTCTCTTGTCTAATATATGAAGATGTTCAGGGACAAACTCTTGTTTAGCTCCTACATGTAATAAGGACCAATCAATCACATGTTTAACATCATAAAAATATTTATTTAATAAAGATGCATGGAACACATTATGGAATTTTATGTGAGCGGGTAACACTAATTCATATGCCATTGCCCCTCTCTTTCCTTGTATCTCAAAGGGTCCACAAAATCTAGGTGCTAACTTACCGCACCTTCCCAAGCTCACTAAGCTTCGTTTTACTTTTACTTTCAAGTAGACATGATTGCCTATTTGATGATATTTATCTTTTCTTTTCTTCTCCGCCTATCTTTTCTGGTAGTCTTGTGCTTCTTTAAGGTCCACCTAGAACTTGGTAACCAATTTTTCCAAGTATTTTAAAAAGTCAAGCCCTTACATGAGCTGATCCACCGGGGTATCCCAAGTAATCGGCGTTCTACATTTCCATCCATAGAGTACCTCAAAGGGACTCATCTTGGCGGGAGTCTGGTATCCATTATCATATGAAAATTCTACAATATGTAGGTAATATTCCCACTTGGTGGGGTTGTTCATGACATACATGCTAAGAATGTCCTCCACAATCTTGTTTACCCTCTCTATCTGCACGTCTGTCTGTGGGTGGTAAGCAATACTAAAGTTCAACTGCGTCTCTAATCCGGAGAATAAGGATCTCCAAAATTTTCTGGTAAACTTAGTATCTCGATCCGAGATGATTTCCTTCGGTATCCTGTGTAATTTGAATATCCCCTTCAAGAAGATATCGACAATGTGTACTGCCTTGTACATCGACTTCACTAGAATGAAGGGTGTTGCCTCCCACTTGCATTTTGGAATGGGTAACAATTCCAATGATCCCGAAGGATGCTAGTGCTGAGCTTTGACCTGTTGGAATTCTCAACATTTTTCAATAAACAATGCTATGTTGACCTTTAAATTAGGCCAGAAAAAGTGTCTCTTAATGATGGATATGATATTTTGATATCCCATATGCCCCAAATAGGGTTTCTAATGAAATTCTGTGAGGATTCTGGACCGAATGTCCCCTCCTTCCAAAATGTACAATCTATTCTTGGACCACAAAAGCCTCATTTCGTCTACTTTGTACTCTTTTTGTTGTTGAAACAACCTGTCCTCTTAAAACTTCTTGAGGATTTCTACATAGAAAGGCTCAACCCTATTGGAAGTTCTAATCCTCCGTGTAAATCCAAATCAGTTTGGCTTATAGTCACCTCATATATTACATGAGTTCATCAGCTCAAAGCATCAAGAATCTTGTTCTCTTTTTCGTTTATATGCTTTAGCTCGAAATGGTACTCGCTAAGGAGAGACAACCATCTGGCTTGCTTGGAATTCAGATTCACTTGCTCTAATAAATATTTCAGACTCATATAGTGTATTTTCAGAAGGAATCCTTGCTATGAGGTAGTGCCTCCACATCGTCAAGGCGTGGATGATGGCCGCTAACTCGATATCATGTGTGGGGTAGTTCTTCTCATGATATTTTAACTTTTACGATTCATAACAGATAGCGTAATATTTCTGCAAGGGGACTCCTCTGAGTCCTTCTTTGATTGCATCCATGCAAACAACGAAATCCCCATCGGGATCCATAATTCGTAGTATTTGTGCAGACGTCAAATTTTGCTTAATATTTTGAAAATTTTCCTCACACTTGGTCATCCATAAGAACTCACTTTCCTTCTTTTGGAAAGTGGTCATGGGACAAGCTATTCTCGAGAAATTATCAATGAACTTTTGACAATATCCGGCTAATCCAAAAAAGTATCTAATGTTGGTGACACTAGTAGGGGTAGGCCAATATTTTATGGCTTTAATATTTTCTGGGTCCACAGCTATCCCCATCTCCAATATTGTATGACCCAAGTACATATATGTGGTTTGTAGAAAACACATTTACTAAACTTGGCGTAGAGTTGTTGTTCTGGTAACACCCATATCCCTATGCAGAGGTGTTCCTTGTGTTCCTCTTCACTATTATAGTAAACTATGATGTCATATATAAAGGCCAAAACAAATTTATTGAGATATTTACTGAATATACTGTTCATCATACACATAATATTCATGTATAGATGACATTACTACAAACTTGTAGTGACCGTACCTTATACGAAATGTAGTTTTGTGAATATCCTCGTCATGAATGCGTACCTGATGGTACCCAGATCATAGGTCGATAGATTCAAAAATATCTTGGGCCCTCCTACTTGATCGAACAAGTCATCAATCCTTGGGAGTGTGTATCAATTCTTGACAGTCATCTTGTTAAGCTGATGGTAATCGATGCACGTCTGCATCATACAATCCTTCTTCTTTACGAAAAGTATTTGTGCTCCCCAAGGAAGCACACTTGGTTGGATATATCTTTTCTCTATTAACTCCTGCAACTACAGTTTGAGTTCCACCAACTCCGGTGGACTCATGTGGTAAAGGGATTTCAAAGCCGAAACTGATCCTGGTGTTAGTTCTATGGGAAATTCTAGGTCTTGTTTTAGAGGTAATCCTGGGATTTCTTCAGTAAATATGTGCTTGAATTTTACAAGAACTCGAAATTCCTCAATGTGTTATTCCTTTTCAATTTTCATTTCTTGCATGTTTACTTCAAATAGTTTACAGCCTTTCCTAAAGAACTTCTTTGCTTGTAAAGAAGATATCTGGGTTACAAAAAGTTTCTTAGGTATTCTTTGGATCTTGACTTGATTCCCTTGGCTATCTGTACACAACATTGACTTGTGTAAGCAATCAAGCATGACATGGTGTTGTTATGACCAGTTCATGCCGATAAGTATATCATATGATCCTAAGGGTAGGATATTCAGGTTTATTTTCATAGGAAAAACATTCAGGTTTACCTCACAATATTTAACTATTTCTAAAAAATTTCGATTCATACCTGTGGCTAATTGTACCAGCCAAGGTTTATCATGTTTAACTTTTCTTAGTTTACATACATCAACAATTTTAGGTGATACATAGCTCTGGAAAGCACCGGGGTCAATTAGTATTGAAATAGAAGTGTTTAAGATCTTACCTTCTATATCAACCATGGTAGCCTGATGGTCTCACTGTTGACCATCCAATGCTACATAAATCCGCAGTGTTATAGCTATGTCCTCTACCATTAGTTCTTCTTGTAAGTTGTGAAAGAACTCATTGGTATTGTTCTTACAGTCTCGGGCATAATGAGGCCCCTGGAATTTTTGGCATTTAATTTGCAGCAGGGTAACATTGGCTCCCCCATTTGCTACTAGATTGTTATCATTTGGAGCTGGTACAAATGGATTTGTACATGTTTTGTTGAAGTTCGTGTTGGATAGAAAATTGTTGTTCTATTTTTAGTACGGTGGTGGGCTAAAACTCGGTTTGCGGTTGTCAGAGAAGTTTTTAGACCTGTCTTTGCTTCTGTTAATGTTCTCTTGCCTCAACTATCCATGCTCATAACAAAGTATAGCTTTGTGTAAGGAGGTGTCAAAATTTTTAGCCATGTCAAATTCAATCCTTTCCCGGAAGTTGGGAGGAAGACATCCTAAAAAATATTGTATTTTCATTTTCTCGTCCTCTATGTATGGTACATAATGCAACAAATAAAAAAATCTATTAATAAAAGAATCCATAGTCACGGATCCCATACGTAAATTGTGAAACTCTTTCACTTTTCTGTTGAATAACTTTTCCAACATGTATTTCTCATGAAATATCTTGCGAAACGTAATGCACCATATTTCTCTTGACTCATATTACTTGGTATGCTTCAAGTCTCTCCACCATCTAGCTGCATGTCCATGTAAACTATAAATGGCCAGACGAGTGTTCATTTCGCCAGAGTAGTTATGAACTCGGAAATATTTTCTCATACACAACAACCACTTTTCATCTTTTTCTCCCATGTTCATTTCTCCTTCACAAGTCGGGGATTTTATTTTTCAGAACTATCCCTGGAGATTATCATCATTTATCAGTTTCTTTCTACAAGGAGAAAGAGAATCATTATTAGAAAGACCGTGGTAATCTCCTTCTGGAGGTTCAGGGGTGTATTCCTCTTTCTCTTCTTCTCTTGGGCTGCTTACCTGTTTATGATAAGGTTCTTTCTTGAACCTGTTTGTGGAATGAGTGGGTTTTCCCTAAAGGAATCCTGTAGTCATGTTTCACGGCAATGCTTCATTAATTGCTTGTTGTTCCTTTGTTTCATTCAGATTATCTTCTCGGAAACTCTACAAGTCTGCTTGAATACTTTGTATGGTTTTCAATATATTAGAATTTAGTTCCACCACCAGTTTTAATTCCTGGGTGGGGGTATTCAAATTCCCTTTCCCGTTGTTATCTTCTTCAGTGTTTATGATATGAACTATTCTTTTAAAATCATGTAATTGCAAATTTTTAATAACAGGAAAAATTTCTGTTAGTTAACAAAATTTAAAATTAGACTTTATTTTCCTTCCAATGAATGTCTGGTATGCCCATTTTGTATCTTAGTGTTGAAACTTAGCTCTGATACCATTTGTAATGCCCCTAAAATTTGAAAAATAAAATAAAATTAATAGGCTAGTGAAATACTACCTCAACTAGACATTATTTAAACTTATGCTGAATGTGCCATACTTTATTTACTATATTGTATTGTCGTAAGTTGTTCTTACTTCCTTCTTTCCTATCTACCAATGTGGTTATAGATGTAATACTATGTTATCGTGATGTTTCTTACTATCTTGTTCTATGGTTATGCATTTATATGTATGTATTATTTTGATTTCCTAGTCATTGGTTATGAACTTCGATTTATATTTTATGAACAACTCAAACTTGTATTGTAAAGGGGTGGAGTGGAGGGACTTGTTTCCCTTGCAAACATCTGAAAGGTAACTGTTTTCTACTTGTCACTATAGGGCTTACTTAGTTGTTATGAACTAATGTATTTCTTTCGTTGTCGCGTGTAGGCACACTTGACGACAGAAACTGCTTATAAAAGAGGAACAAGACATACTTCTTGTCTGTTACTAATTCCCAACTTGGACAATGACAGGATTATGGTCCCATCCTAATGAATACTATGACAGTTATTAGTTGATAATTACACAAAGTTTGATGTTTTACTAGCCTATGTTGTACTAGTTACTATTATTTTTTTTAATGAACTTTACAACATTGATTTAAATGCGATTGTATTATATCATTTACATGACACACGTTGTATATGGTTTTAACATTTTATAACATAGTTCATGGTTTATTATAGTCCTAGTGTATAAGTTTATAACCTTCACAATAGTCCTCCATGGAATATTTCATATGTCATGGACTATGGATATACCCTATGTATTCGATACACATAATGGGTTTTATATGTTGTACGTTGATTAAACATGGTTCTACATTAGAGGGTGGCATAAACTATATACTATGGGTTTTGATTTACGTTATTGGAGGCTAGGGTGGAGACATCAATGAGATTTGGGATGTGTGGATCTCAAGCTTAAGTATTGGACACTTCACAATGGTTTGGATCATTTGTAGCATGGCTGTATGAGCTCTGAATTAGGTCTTTTCTGTGGCATCGAGTGTTGGAGGTTGGCTATAATGGCAGCTATGACTCCCATTTGGGTTGTAGCAGCGCTATATTGTTGTTTAATTTGGGTTCAAAGAATAGTTATGATCGCAGCTTGTTTTGTTTCCAGGTTGCATAGTTTGGGAAACGTGGATCACGGGTCGTGGATCACCCTGAGGTCAACACTATACCTATTTCGAGTAAGACTTGGGGTTTTTGTTGGGGTTTAGAACCTTCGAGCCAAGACTTAATGTATTTTGGGTATTGCAAATCGATACTCTATTCAGTAAAGTTGGCCAAGGTGAGTCTTCACAGGCTCTGCAAATTGTAAATATGTTTATGTTTTGGATACGGTGAAAACACCATTTCTTGTAATGGTGCAAGGTCTGGGTTATACGACTATGTAAGCTCTTATTTTGGTTTATAACATGATATGTACAACATTTACATTCTGTGTGTGTTTATTTTAAATTTTTTATATGGATCTGTTAACAATATTGTTTGGCCTTTGGAGCCATGTCGTAGATGGCATTGGAGTTCCCACCATTAGAGCTATGACTGTGTAATTACTTATCGTTTTTATGGTTTAAATTGTTGTTATGATTATTCTATGTATTGAAATGTAGAGGCTGTGACTGTGGGTGTAACCCTTCGAATGTGTGTCGTTTCTATTGGCATAGTGTCGATAGGGTTTGTAAATGGTTATGATATTGTATAAGTGCTTTGTATGCAAAGGGATGAGGGCCACAAAATAGTTACATCATGAAAATAAATTGGGGTTTAACCTCTATGTAGAGATTAACATAGCATGGTCTATATGGATGAAACATTGTGGCATTTAGTAAATTAGCAAATCCTACAGGATTCAATAGGGTGGCTTGTAAATGTAAAACGAATGGACTCTACAAGATTTGATCTTGGGTCACGATGGTTGTAAACTATGATTACTTTTAAAGGTTTGTTTGGCATACATGCCTATAGGAATCGATCCTGCGTCCTATGCTTATTTATGCTATGTTTTAAAGAGTTCTGTCCATAACGGTGTGGTTGATTTATTATGTGGATAGTTACTTTGATATACGATTTGGTAAATTAGATTTTCTAGTTTGATTATTTATGAATGAGATGGATTTATATTGATTATTGTTTATTTAAAACATAAACTTAAGACCATTAGATGGTCTCAATATCTTGATTGTATATGTGGTTTAATGTTTTTTCTTAGCTATGGAATATTGTTTTTTTAGTGTTGTTTATTTAGAATATAGCTTCAGACCTATTAGAGGTCTCGATAGCTTAACTGTTTAGCATTTCATTTATTATTTTGATTATGGTTCCGTTTATATTAAATAATGGATAATGGTTTGTTTCTTAGGTTTTGTTTTACTATACTTTAATTTAATGTGTTTTATAATTAGTTTTTGTTTAAATATTGTACTAATTAGTCTTTTTACTTCTAAGTATAGGTCTACTGACAATATGGAATCTTCTAGTAGAATCCATAGATAAATATTCATTAAGACTCTGTTTAGAGTGGTTCTAGGTCTTAGAAAAAAAAACAAAGTTTAATCCAGGAAATAAAATCCAGAATTAAATTGGAAGAACCAAACCCTTGAATATGTTTAGAGAGGAAATAAATTTCATACCTAGCATTTAGAAATAAAACATAAAATATTCTAAATAGGAGATAAATTGCAGACATAGATTTATAATTAAATCATAAACCTTGAAGTTACAGAACAAGAAAGGAAGGATAGAATTAAACTAGGAAACAACATCCTTAAATGCTGAACCAGAAAATGTACTTAGACAATGAAAGGAAAAAATCAAGAACCTCATACCTACAAGGTGAAGCTATTTCAATGGCTGAAAAACATGCACAGTCAATTACCCAGCATTAACAAATTCACAAACAGATCTTGCCTCTATATAGCTAACCAAATCACTTGGGAAATACCACGTTCAACACAACCATGACCCAGAACCATTCCTGGTTCTCTTCAAGATCCCCCCGAACTGATTCCAACATGCAAGTAGCTTAGAGATTCTAAGGTAAGGCTTTCGTAACTAGGATTTCAGGTCTGAATCAGTTCTCTTTTTTTTTCTCTAGGAAAGTGTTCTCCAAGAACTCTCTTGAGAAGAATTTGGTAGAATAATGAATCACCAAGAAGATGGATGAGATCCCCAAGCCTCTCTTTCGCTTGGGAATTTATAGGAATATTTTTTAGTCAAAGGGGCAGTTAAATCAAGAATCATTTGATTGCTCGATTTAACCTTTTTATTTAATTTAGGTAATTTTAATATTTAACTTAGAAACTTTTAACTAGTTCTTATTTTGGACTTTTGTAGGTATTATAATATTTAATTATCTTTTAGTAATAGCGATAATAGATGGATCCTTTCTTNTATATATATATATATATATATATATATATATATATATATATTATTTGTTAACATTTTTCTTTAGGTATCATATAACATGATCTCTAAACTTATGACACTTTGTTCATTAAGGATGTTAGGTAGGTGGTTAGGTCTGCTAGGATAGGCAACTCTAGACACCCTTGCATGTTGGATTCACTTGTATAACATGGTAGTTATTCAGTATTTGATGAGATACATAAATTTGAAATTTTATTTACTCACTTATAAATAAGTTAGATGAGATCAATGTTTATTCGAGTCATTTTCACTCGACATAATTAATTATTTTCAGTAACTCCTAGGCTTATCCAAATGCCATGTCAACGCTAAAAAATAGGGATTTACAAACTTAGTGCAATTCAAGAGCTCCTCGCTCAACACTAATGATAGGATGTACTTGTAGGATACACCTAGGGATACAATGGCCAAGGATATTATGTTCTAGAGATTAATCTCAACATCAACTTGGAAGACTCCAGAGATTATTCCCAACACTTCCAATTTATCTTTTCATGTGCTCTAGACCTTCACGCTCAACACAAATTTATCAAAACTCATGTGCTCCAGAGTGTCTCACTCAACAAAAATATAAATACTCATGTGCTCCAAAGCTTCTCGCTCAACACAAAAAATCAATTACTCATGTGCTCCAAAGCTCCTCGCTCAACACAAAACATCTCATCAATCATTTGCTTCAGGCTCCACACCTAACACAAGCAATTATATATATATCAAATGTAACTGGCTTACACCCAATATATCAAACAAATCATCATGTTCATATGCAGTGGGGTCTTTGACTCAGTATATAAAAAAAAAAACATCAAAGTAACATCATTATCAATGGGGCTCATGCCCATAAGTCTTAGGTCCAAAATTCAGGATATTATAGGTTTGGTGGGTCAACTAGGATAGGTAGCCCTGGATTTCCTTGCATGTTGGATTACCTCATATTTTTGGAAGTTTCTTGCAGTTCTTGATGAGAAATAGATTGTGATTTCAATTAATCAGCTTAAATAAGTATGATGAAGGTTGGTTCTATTCAGGGTCTTTCCAACTCAACACCCTTAATTAAGGTAAACCCTAGTGCTATTCAGAGCTTATGCTCAATAGTATGAAATGAGCGTTAAACTAGTGCAATTCTAGAGCCTTTTGCTCAACACTAGTACTTAGGATGCATTTGTACAATATACCTAGGGATACAATGACCAAAGATCCGATGCTCCAGATCTTATGCTCAACATCATGTTGGAGTGATCCATGCATTATACCCAAAAATTTTATCCTTTACTTGTTGGGGTTACCTATGTGCTCTAGGGCTTACGTTCAATACATAGACTCATAACCCATGTGTTCTAGGGATTATTCCCAAAATATTTATCCTTTACTTGCTAGGGTTACCTATGTTATCCAAATCTTACACTCAACACATAGTCTCATAACCCATGTGGTACATGGCTTATGCCAAACACCTTTATCAATTACTTTCTAGGGCTACCTATGTACTTAAAATCTTACACTCAACACATAGTCTCATAACCCATGTGCTCCAGGGATTATGCTTAACACATCATAGAAACCAATCATGTATATCATTCTTCTACACAATTCATCACAAAAATATCATCTCAGTATATTAATGCTTGTGCCCAATCACATATTAAATGAATCAAGTATATCGGGGGCTATGCCCAATACACAAAAATAGTCCTTGTCCAATAGGGCCTATGCCCAATATATAATTATATAATCAAAAAAGTAAAACATGTGCATTGGTGCTTATTCCCAATATATCTATATTAACCAACATAAATCATGTGCAGTGGGGAATACACCCAATATATAAGTATAAACATAACATCAAAGTAAATCATGTGCAGTGGGGCTTATGCCCACTATCATCAAGGACAAAATTTACGGATATTACAGAAAACTTGAAATAGTGTGACTTAATATTCGTCCTTATCATTCATGTCACACATAACCTACACATTGGGTTTCTGACTTGTATTGGGTTCTTTAATAGTATTTTCTTTTATTTCTTAAAAAATAGTGTGATTAACAGGTTCTTTTTAAGGTGACAATGGAATAACATTAATGGTATTTTCTATCCCATATAGAAACTGTGTAACCCTTCTTTCCTTCTCGAGGGATGACCCTGATTCATTCTCAAAACTCTCTTTAAGATGAGATTTCCGTATTCCTTTACCTCTAACATAATGATTCTTTATCTGAACTAATTCTCGTGTCTTAGCCTAAAACCTCTATTTCCCTAGTTTCTTTACATTCTCACTTGCAAATAATTCAATATCAATAAATTTATTATATATTTAATGCAGGGATGAAATCTAGATTTGAATTTGAACCTAAACTTGTTAGCGACCCTTGTGTGGGGCCCTCGAAGAAGATAAAGTTTAGGTTGAAGTTCCATCCTTTTGTTATTTTTAACTCGGTTTGAATCTTTGGATAAATTGTTATCATTTTCATGTGCTAGTGTACTAATATTTATCTCAATAGGATACTTAGTGGTGTTATCATCCGACATGCCATCACTCTGTCTTCTCCTTTGATATTCATCTCAACCATTTCAATGTTAGGGATTTTAAATTTATTTTATGATGTAAACTATAAATACCTACTCACATAATCTTCAATCCTGAATTTATCCTCCCAACTTCTTTTTTCTTGATTTCTACTTTCTTCCTTCGTATTAGTTGCATTTGAAGAACTATCAGCTTCATCAACTGCATATATCTCTATAGAATGTTTTTGACAAAGTTATCCTTTTGAGTTTTGGGACGGGGGGAGGGTTTGGTAAAACCTTCAACATAACAATTCATAATATAAAGGAAAACATTCCCAACCATGCTTTAATTTATTTAATTCTTGCAAGCCTAGCAATTTGATCAGGGCTTGATGGTAAATTCCATGTCAGTTGTTTCAGGACGCTTTCTCCTTAGCAACCATTTTGTTAGGATTTTAACAAAAAAATATAGGAAAATTCATGGGGGAAACACCATCTAGAAACGAAAGGAAATACATGTGATATAACTGCATAGTAGCATACCCTCCTTCCCTAGTTATGTACCTTTCAACCAACTTGAGAAAATTATTGTACTCAATTTTGAGCCCAGCCCTTGGGATTCCTTTATGCAAGTCAGGATTTTGGTGGGTGACTAACATAAACAACTTACAATATGGCATGCTTAACCCCTGCAATTTGAACCAACATTCACCTTCTTGGGGTACCTCACAAGCATTTGCAATAAAATTCATTGTCACAAGAAAATTAATATAGATGACTGTAACATTATTTCCATCATAACTTTGTGCAAATGCTTGAGCCATGGGAGTGAATTTCCCTTGCAAAGAAAATATCAAAACCATCCAACATGCTTGAATATTTTCCCAAACATGTGTATGCCTCTAGCATCTTTGATCACATATGTTCATATCTAAGAAGCTAACCACTTCGTTTCGACAAAATTTTGGTATTTTAATAGAAAAAGAGAAGTATTTGCAGATGGACAAGGTATTCTTCTACATATGAATTAATTTGGGAACAAAATGAATAATAAAACCTTTGGTATTATCAGTTAAGGATTATTGATATCATGATCCAGATTTATGTGTGAATGACATGAAATAACATATATCAAATCATAAATGAAGAGATATTGCACAGATAATTGATATACAATAAACACATATTCTACTAAATAGCAGAATTAGAACAGACTGCAAAAACAACAACTAAAATGTTGGTAGCTATCTCTAACAAGAGACGTGGCTTCTACACTCATCTATGCTAAGATGAATACAAAATGATGATGAAGGGGCCTATTTATAATAATAAAAAGGGTGAGAACCTAAAAATTCCAAAACATAACCCTAGAATATGAACCGTCATAAAGTTTACGACCCCAAGGTGGTTAGTTGAATAGTCAACTTCCTGAGGTCATAACTTTTGCATATGATCTTCGATTTGGGCGCTTGATATCCCATTGGAAAGGTCTATACAAGCTTTACATATTTTGTATGGGTCCAAATGCATGGTAATGGAAACCAAGTGACCCCTAAAATTGCCAAAAAATGTCATTTAGCACCTCAAAACGTCCCCGAAAGTTTGGGACCCGAAAAACCATAGAAAAATAACTATGAAACTGCCACAATGGACAATTGTTTTGAGAAATTGGAGTAGATGGGTGGCCTCCGATATCCATATGAATCATAAAAGTTACATATTTCGGTCATGTCATGGTTGTGATATATTCTATGGAAGGAAAACCCACATAATTGGATGATCACCCATAATCCCCACATATTCGTTATTGAAAACTGATGTTACTGAAGGAGGTCATAGTAATTAGTATTCTAGCTTGTAGTAATACCTAATTATTTTTGTACCATGCTCTCCAACCTATTCCATAGAGAAACTGCATAATCATTTTGTAACATTGTTACATAATAGTTCTATAGTGAAAGATTTTGGAACTGCTTCATCCTCATATCAACTTGTTTTCTGCTTGAATACTGAAGTATAGCATACAAAAACTACACAACTAACATGATAGAAAAACACAAAAACGTTCATACATCACCTACATAACTAACATGATAGAAAAATCCACAAACATGTGGCATTTTATCATGTTAACAAACTGACTACCAAACTGAGAACAAAAATTAATACAAGAAGCAAAATAATTCATGTTGCAGAACTTCAAGATAAAGATTTGTCTAGTAATATTTTTAAAACATATTTCAAATGGATTTAGAAAAAGTAGGGTCTCAAGTTCTTAAAAGTAGACATCCCTAGGTTCATGCCTTGTGTTATGGAGATAAATTCCTATGGCTTGGGGTACCACAACAGACAGCTTGACTCCAGAAATCAATCCTTTCCAATATGCAATAGAAATTAAATATCTAACCCTAAAGGATCAGAACTCGTACCTTATTCCAGACGTTTGAAGTAGATCCCCGTTGTGCTTTCCAACTTTATCTTGAATTGATAAATCACTTCCTTAACAACAAGTAAACAAGACAAGCATACTATATATATTGGTGTCAAAACTATTCTAGCATATATAATCAACAACGTATAAGCATTTGAAATCATCCATGGATAAAATATTCATTCAAAAATACATTATTGGATAGGAAAAGATATTTCTATTAATATAAACTTAGATATTACAATGAATACAACCTTTGTCGGCACGTTTGCGAATCGAAGAAACTGAATTCCCCACTTAGGCCTCCACCACCTCAATCCTCCATCTCTCAATAGCAAGATCACAAGCAAAAGGTAATCTTGGGAAGAACAAAAAAGTTCTCCAAGGGACAAAGGGAAGCAGACTCAAGCACAAGTTTTGGCAACAATGGAATATAGTTTCTTTGCTCTCAATTCTCTCATATGCGTTTAATGTACCAAAGAGTTCCTTATATAGCTTTTCAAAGGGGTAATGAAAGGTTGAATTCGAGCGATCTCAAGGCATATGGAAGGCCAGGAGTCAAGTGAGTCAGATCCATGTCAAGGAAAACTCCAAAAGGATTTGGATTTTGCACACATCTCGATGTATGTGGTTTTAGTGGTCAAACCCATGTATATACGCGATTAGGGGTTTAGAAGTCGCGTATATAGATTTTCACATATTTTTAGGGATGGTCTAGCAAACATCAAAGGACAAAAAATGGTCCAAGGGGTCTAAAAAGTCTATATCGGGACAAGGGAAGGCCATACAAGTGTGATTCACCTGGTGTGGTAAAATCAGCTATAACAGATGCCCCCTAATGTGTGAGGTCAGAGGGGTCATATGATGTCCGAAATACATTATAAGTCCATCCCAGAAGTGGAGTGATGAAGGATCCTAAATGGAAGACCAGCCACCCAATCAGCATAGTACAATAATAAAACTCTGCACATAACTGCAAATACATGTAGCAGTCCTGGATACATAAGATTACAATGGCCATGAATAGGCATGATACAAAATATCACATAAGTGGTCATTGCCATGTACAATATAAATAGATCAGAATCTCCTTGATGAAGATATACAAAGGATCACGATCTCCATAATGGCTGAAGAGATACAATTGAACAAGATCTCCATATTAATTGTAAATGTTTGACATATACTAGAATCAAGTCATGAGAGCTGAAATCTCATGAACACTGGCACGATCAAGGAGGTAGCATATAAGAGATGCCACCAATCTGGAAGGTCTTCTACACAAACCACTATGAGTACATGTCCTACTATGTGAATAGAGGTGTCGAGGTCGAACATAGTAGTCCATCATCTAATTACCGGTCATTGATGTATACCGTTAATAGACGCGAGATCACCCATCGATAATCAAAATGGAAATCAAAGTACTAGAGTGAAAACTAACAAGTGTGAATAAATGCGTTGAGGTCGAACACTTGAGAGGTTCCTTCGATCAGGGGACATTGATGTATTCCCAAAAACTGTCGATGGCGAGAGAACCTGCCACTAATGACTGCAAGTCTCAGGGCACTCAAAATGACTCTAGATTCCAATCCTAGAATAAATGATCTAAAGTTGATGGGATGAAATCCACTGGAAGGAGGGCATTAAGTCATCCCCCGTCATCCAACACGAGGTACTCAGCAAAGATATATAATGTGGAAGGACTCGATCATAAGGTGCACAAACCAGTAACTGTACTAGGAATGGCCGACATGCAAAGTCAAGATAACTAAAGAATGGCCGACTCAGGTTTCAACTTCCTTCGAACAAGAGCATGACGACATATGGTGACTTAAACAAAGGAAGCATAGACTCGATATATAAAACTGAGACATCTCTATGACATAAGAGGCACCGACAGAGGCTCCATGCGGACTGGAATCTTAACTAGTCGATGGGGATAAACTCAGATAAAATGAGTACATCTCCTAAAGTCAAACTATAAACCCAACCAACGGATGTGATATACATTGCTCTATTCAAAGACGACATGAATCGACAGCTGCCAAAAGATAACATCTTTCCTTATCTGGCTTTTTGGTTTTTTGATTTTTTTGGACTTTTTCAAATATTTAAAAAGCTTGAAAAAGAATCAAACTTCTTTATATTTACAGACTAGGA
Source organism: Pseudotsuga menziesii (assembly GCA_001517045.1). Classification (NCBI taxonomy): domain Eukaryota; kingdom Viridiplantae; phylum Streptophyta; class Pinopsida; order Pinales; family Pinaceae; genus Pseudotsuga; species Pseudotsuga menziesii. The sequence goes on along the minus strand of LPNX011178474.1, from coordinate 2,453 downwards.
GGAGACGAGTGTCATAAGGGAAAACAAACTAGTTCCAAGAAGTGGAACATACCTATGCTCAATGCAAGGATACATGTGTAGGATAGCGACACTCGGGGGAAAATATCCTCCCTGTAAAAATAGGGAATCAAGATGCAAATGATATATAAAATGTCTCTACATGGCTAGACATGAGACAAGATCGGGCTATATGGATGAAACTCAATGTCAAGGAAGCCATCATAAGGCTCAATCAGGAAAGCAAAGCTCATTATAATGCAATTACAACTTGACATAAGGGAGGCCTAAGGGAAATAGGCTAGCAAAAGATTAAGAGGAGTATGAGGCTCTTGCAAAATGTCATGGCAATACTATACAAAAAACTCCCACACCCTAAGGGACAAAACATCAGCATGGGCACCAAATGCAAATAAGGAACTAACAAGGGTACCCATGTAAGGTCAAGTTCTACAACTCATATCATGCCACTTCTAAAACAGCAAGAAGGTTTCATGACATAACAGAGTGGGTTCGTACCTAAGGCTATAATGAAATGGTCATAAGGTCATACAAAATGAAAACGGTGATGAAACCTAACCTATATGCTAGTTTAGACATGATACCTGAAATCGATACCAATGGGTCAATCCAACGGCTAAAATGGCACCCAAAAAGGTCTCCTACATCATAAATTAGTCCAAAAACAGTCCAAAAGGATTAGAAACGGTCCAAACTATAGGAAAGGGGGTAAAATTTTTCTATAAATAGTAAATATTTCAAAACATTATAAAACATTTGAAACTTTTACCCATTTGAGATCAGAATTTCAACAGCGAATTCCAAGAGATCCATCAGGCGGAATCCGCTACTGTTTTCTCCAAGTACTTACTCATGCTCTTCTCTTCCATTTTGATGCAATTTTTCTCAAATTCCATGGTTATTTTGGGTTTCTAGGCCATTCCAAAATAGGCGCTGTGGCCCACAGAGAAATCGAGGGTTTTTCCACATATAGGGATAGCTATACGCGGAAAATGCCCCCAAACCCACATACATATGCGGATGTTTGGAAAACAATTGTGTATGCGGCTAAACTTAAGATTTTTCAAGTCTTCTAATGGGTAAAACCCAAATTTTTTGTGCAGGATGGTCCTAGAATGGAGAGAACGTGAACATGGTGATGTAGAAGAGGCAGTAAGGGCCGATCTAATGGATCAACAAGTGTTACATGCATGTGGGCTCTACAAATTTTGGTGTCTTGGTAGCTTAAGGGCCAAACCGGGACTATTGCAGATGTTGGCGGACTACTGGGATCTAGACTCAGAGTAGTTCCAGATAGATCGGATGTCCCTCACCATAGAGGTGGAGAACATATACTTTATTACTGGACTTTCTCGACGTGGGGAAGTAGTGAGCCTACGTTGTTGCGGGCCTGGAGGTGGCCTGACTATAGATGAGTACATTGGGGTGTACTGCTATCCAAACATTGAGAAGGTGGGGAGTCAGATCCCAACTAAATCCATACAGGTGTTGGGCCTAAAGGCCATCCTACTGACACTAGGTAGGATAGAAGGCTTGGCTTCACTCCACTAGGCCTCGTGGCCTTTGATTTTCTATGTAGTGGTATACGATTGGAGCACTACACTACTGGGCAACATGAAACATCATCTCAGTGAGTGTAATATGGGCAGAGTGTGAAACTTTAGTTTCAGCAGCATACTAAGCACGTTTTTCTTCGAGCGTGTTCCAATATTGAGCCTTAGAGTTGATGTTCCTCTACACGGGGTTCGATATCTGGACCAACGACGTTGGGCGGATGCGATGTGCAGACTGAGGGGAGGTAGGGTATCCAACCCCTATCTAGCTGATTTCTTTCCATGGTGGCAACAATAGATAGTTTCCATCGATGACTACCCCTATGCGGGGATAGATTTCCGAGGGGACCCGAACATGTTGCTACCACCAGGATCGGCATACGGAGACATAGGTAACGAATCTCGACCCTCTCTTTTAAAATTTTTTGAGTTATTTAATTTTTTTGTGTTTTCTGATTATATGGAATCAAAAGACATGTTTTTGGGTGACAATATATAGTGACATCTACCATATGCATGCAGATGTGGGACCACAGCTGCCTGAAGGCTTCTCTCGTCATAGACAGAGGGGAAGAGGAGAAGATATCATGGGTATGGATGCGGAGCAGATGCTCTAGAGTATTCATACCATATTTGTGAGGCTGACACACAGAGTTCCCATGGCGCAAGTTGAGGACTTGCCTAAGGCCATGCAGCGCCAGGTGGTAGGTGTACCACGAGCATGGGTGCGATTATTTCGACGGCTAGCTAGAGCCATAGTGACATTCCATGATCACAACCCCCCTGTTAGAATAATCAACCCATAGTATTTACCCACTTAGACATTATTTCATTTATTTTGTCTTATTTGCCTAGTCCATGAGTCCCACCATGTACAAGTTG
>LPNX011178472.1:7948-124395 GCA_001517045.1 Pseudotsuga menziesii | reverse complement strand
TCCCTGGGAACTTGATGAATTTGCTGTCATAGAGGAGCACCAGGTCTCCGGTCTGGAAAGTCTTATTCTTAATGTGTCTGTCATGCCAAGCTTTTTCTCTGGCCTTCTGCACTTTCTGATGGAATCCAGCGATGAACCGGTCTTCTTCTAAGGCAAGCAGCTGTGCTAGCCTTGCTTCAACTGTGTCTGTATCAGTCATCCCAGTAATCTGAGTGATTCTTAAACTAGGAAGAATATACTCCATAGGCATAACAGCTTCTTGTCCATATACCAAGCTGAAAGGTGTGTGTCCCGTAAGTTTCTTGCATGTGGTTCTGTATGCCCATAAGACAGCGTTAACTCTGAGGTCCCAATCATTCCTCTGGCTATTACAGATCTTAGTAAGAGCATTTTCTAGAATCTTATTGAAGGCTTCTACTGTACCATTATCCTGCAGGTGGTAGGGAGTGCTCTTATGGTGCTGGATCTGGAATTCTTCTGTTAATGCCTCAATAGTACTGTTCAAGAAATGTGTACCTTGATCACTCATCAGAATTACTGGGCATCCAAACCTGCTGATGATGTTTTTGAAAAGGAACTGTGCAGCTGTAGCAGCATCACAATTTCTTACTGCTTTGGCCTCTGCCCATCTGGTGAGGTACTCTGTTCCAGTGATAATATATCTTACACCAGTGCGCTTCCCTGGTGGGTTGATAGGACCCACAAAATCTATAGCCCATTTTTCAAATGCGCGCAACGTGACCTGCGGTCGCAGTGGCATTTCATCGCGTCACGAGGGTTTTCCTACCCTTTGGCAGATATCACAGCATCTACAAAAGTCCTTGGTGTCTTTGCGCAATGTAGGCCACCATAATCCTGCCTCTAGTATTTTCTGCGCAGTCGGTTTTCCAGCGAAATGACCTCCTGCGGTTCCTGAATGAGCCTCTCTGATAATAGCGTCTTTTTCATGCGGCATTACACATCTGTGTAGGACTTCATCCGGGCCTAACTTGTATAGGCATCCTGCAATGAGGGTGAATTCTGCTACTTTAACAACCAACTGTTTCTTTTGCTGCTTAGTAAACTCATCAGGTGCTACTCCTGTGGTGAGGAATTGAATAACGTCGGCATAGTACTCATCTGCAATCTGTATGGAAAACAACGGCGCATCTGGCAGATTGTCTTCTAGGTTACTGGGCTCTTCTCCTGAGTCTAACCGCGACAGATGATCTGGTCCTGCATTCAGTCTTCCTGGTTTCACAATGATTTCAAAATCATACTCCTGGAAGAGGAGTAACCATCTGCAAATTCTCCCCCCTAACACTGGTTTATTGACTAGGTACTTCAATGCGGAATGATCAATAAACATTTTAAACGAGGTGCCCAATAAATAGTTCCTGAACTTCTGCAGCGCATATACCATAGCTAAGCCCTCCCTTTCTGTTGTAGTGTAGTTCTTTTCCGCTGTGGATAGCTTTCTGCTGGAGTATGCGATGGGATGGTCAAAATCCCCTTCTCCTGGCTAGGTCAAGACGACTCCTAATGCGATGCCGGATGCATCCACATGTACATGGAAAGGCTTAGTCCAATTCGGAAATACTAGGATGGGTGCTGTAACCATCTTCTCCTTAAGTATGTCTAGACTCTACTAGCATTCCTTGTTCCATAGGAATTTTACATCTTTCTTGAGCAATTTCTCCATCGGTGCTGTAATCTTTGCGTAACCCTTGATGAACTTTCTGTAGTACCCGGTATGACCAAGTACTGTCCTCAGTTGCTTGACTGAGTTAGGTGCTGGAAGGTTTACAATGATAGCGATCTTGGCGGGGTCTACCATCAAGCCTTGTCTGCAAACAATGTGGCCCAACAAAATACCAAATGGTGCACAGAATATACATTTTTTCAAGTTTAGAGAAATCTGGTACTGCCTACATTTCTCTAGCATCAGTCTTAGATCGCCTATGTGCTTATCGATTAACCCAAATACAGTCCAGTCATCAAAATATACTTCTAAGAACTTGTGAATGTATTCTTTAAATACAGCAACTACTACTCTACAAAATATAGCTGGTGCATTCTTAAGACCAAAGGGCATTACTGTATACTGGAACGAGCCCCATTCTATTGCAAAGGTGGTCTTGGATTGGTCTTCTGGATGTATTCTGATCTGATGGTAGCCTGAAAACCCGTCGGTGAAGGAGTAGACCTCCTGTCCTCCCACGTTGTCTAGTACTTCATCAGTGAACGGTGTTGGAAATGGATCATGAAGTGATGTATCATTGAGTTTTCGCAGATCAACACAGATCCTGATGTCCCCTTTTGTTTTCTTCTCTTGCACTACCATAGGGCTAACCCATTCACTTTCCTCTACTGGCTCAATGATGCATGCTGCTAGCATTTTATCAATTTCGTCCTTTACTTTTTCTTTGTAGCGCGGATTCAATCTGTATGGGCGCTGCTTAACTGGTCTAGCATCCTCCTTTAAAGGTATCCTCATGACTCCCAGGTCTCCAACTATTCCCTTCATCTCTGTGAACTTGGTGGGAAATAGGTCCTGATAGTCATGTAACAGATCTGCAATCTGGCCGACTGTTTCATCATTCCAGTAGTCTCCAATAGAGGCAAACTTAGGTTCTACGTCTGTGCCAATATTGATCTTTTTAATCTTGATAGGTTCGGTGATCGCTGGAATCTCTAACTGTGGTCCCTCCACTTCGCGAGTGCCTTCTGATTCTGGAATGTTGGTGTTGCGAGGATCCTCACCCGCCTCCTCTAATTCTGATGCAAAATTATAGCATTCCAACGCCTCTTCTAGCTGGATAGTCCACTCAGGTTGGACTAGTACTGAGATGGTGCGCTCCTCAAAAATCTTTGTCTTGATTATGTCTAGGGCCTGAGCAACACTTGGATGTTCTGATTCAAACGTAAAGGTGAGTAGGAAGTTGTCCGTCATAAGTGACCATGTGGTTGTTCCTTTGCACAGCTCGGTCTCTGTATACCAATTCCTTGGGACGGTGTCCAATGTGTGAATGAATCTGTGAACCCATTCGTCCTCTGGAATGCCTGACCAGCTCTGTTCACATGTCTGAATGTGTACCATGGGGTCAGTTTCTCCTGTGTACTTCTGCTGAACATACTCTTTGTCGTCAGAAAATCTGATTGCCATAAGTCTTTTTATATTATCCCATGATGTGATATTCTCTTTATGCGCATACCACCATCTTGTAGGTGTGGCTCGAACTGCAAGGTCCATAGCTGCGATCCTCTGCTCATGAGGAATTTGTTGCTCAATCTATTCAAAAAAATCCTGTATATCCGTCAGACCATGATATGATGGAGTCTCAGCGATCTCGGTGCCAATCCATCGCAGTGACTTACTTATAAGCGCACATCTGCGCGATGAGACTTCGTAAAGTCTGTTCTGCCAGTTTTCTAGACCAACATCCGACTCCGATGCGCATGAGCTGTCGCATCGCCAACTAATATGCCCTTCTGCGGTTGGATTGATGTAGTCATTCTGGTTCACAGTCATCTGGTAGAGACTATCGATGTTATGTGCCTCTTCCTCTGCTCGGATGGGTTCAATATATCTAGGACCTTGGTAAGGATCGAGCGGTGCGATGACCCGGATCTGCACATCCTCAAAGGTCATTTGTCTTTTCTTTAGGTCAATGACAGCTTTGCTGCCAATTGCCCAATCAATACTCAATAGTGCTGGATATGGTCGACTGTCACCAATGATTTCTATAACCTCGAAGTCCACGAAAGTACAAACTTCGTCAATATCAACTGGCACCTGCGGTAGTCGACCCAACGGTGATACTCGCTGCTGATTAGCTAATCTCAGGTGGATAGGTGATAGGGCTAACTGAGGGCTACCCATCTGTTCCCATGTCTGCTTAGTTAGAACATTCACCTATGATCCTAGGTCTAAGACAACCTCATCCATTCCAAACTCACCGATCTGGGCTGTGAATTTCATCTCTCTTCCTATCCTTGCATGTCTTGTAATATTATGGACAGCGCGGTGTGCACTGCCCGAGAGAGAGGGTTGCTGATACTGATCTATCATACACTGCAGCTCACCGACAGCTTTATCATTTCTCAGGAGTTTCAAGCAGCTGTGCAGGAAGGCTTGTACACTTCCTATCGATTCATCCTCGTCACATCTTCCTGATGTGGTAGCCTGCTGTGCCTGCTCAGGGCTATCGCTACAAGGTACTTGCTGCGGTACGCCCCTAGACAGCGGTACCTGTGGTCCTGATGGTGTAAGTTCATCAAAGGAAGCCTTAGCTTCCTGAAAGGTCTCTTTATTCTTCTGTATTTCGAGTGCTATTGCTTTACTAGGAGCTCTGCGCACCCACCCCTGACTTTTGTTCTTTCCGGTCTCCTGCGATGTTCCTCTGGTGGAAGCACCGCTCCGAGTCACAATGTTGACTGCTGGTTCTGGTTCCTTAGGTTTAGCAGCAATAAGCTGGATGTTCTGGTGTGCTACGGGCTTAGGGTCTCTGATCTTAGCTATCAAGATAGGACACTCTTCTATGGTATGATCATAATATTTGCAGTAGTTACAAGTAGTAGTAGCGTTTTGACAGTCCCTAGCATAGTGTCCTGTGATTCCACAATTATAACAAGTGACTGGTCCGCAACCTTGGCCAAAACCTCCTCCTCGTGCGAAGCCTCCTCCACGGCCTCGTCCTCTGAATCCTACTCCACGGCCTCCATAAGTCTGATCCGGCTGTGGTCCTGTTGCTGGACCCGGTGTGTCTGCTTGGACTTTGTACACATCCTGTGTTCTTTCTAACATGAGATCATAAGCTCGGCAATCTTGTTGATCATGCCCAACGGATTTACAGAAGATACAATATAGGTTTTTAGGTGTCTGTACATACTTTTGAAGCAAAGGGCATTGCTGAGGTGGATGTCTTTGTGTTTTACATATTTCACACCATGGCCCTTGCGCTCGTGGTAAGGGGTTAGGATCCCCTAACGCTAAATATTCTGCAAAGACTGGACAGTTGTCTTTACTATGGCCCTGTGCTCTACACTTTATGCACCATATGTCTTGCATAGCCTCTTTCCCTTTTTTAAGTTCGTGTATCTGTAACGTAAGGTTGGCCAACTAGGTCTGTAGAGTTGTCATGCCTGTACTGGTTTCTGCTAAAGGTGAAGCCTCTAGTTTCATTGCCATCTCCAGCGCTTCATCTTGAGTAGTAAGTTTCTGCTGCATTAGTGGCATTCTGATATGAGGGAGCAGTGCTGCAATAAACCATTCCTTATGCTGCTCCGGTGCAAACTCAAAACTTACTTGGTCTATAAGAGCTTTGAATTTCTGGTCAAAGTCCCATGCTGACTCTGATGGTAGCTGCTTAATATCCTTAAGCTCTGTAATGCACTGAGACTCAGACTTAGGTTTCTTAAACTCTTTAATCATGGCGTTCTTGACCTGGGCAAGCGTCTTGGGTAATGTAGTATACTTTATGTACCATGTCAAGGCTCTTTCTCTGAGTGTGGTGACCAACTGTACAAGTTTAAGGTTATCGTCATTGATTGTTTTAATGGTCCACATAGCTTCGCATAGGAACCAATGTTGTTCCGGGTCTTCTGCTCCTGTACCTCTAAAAATAGGCAGCTTCATGTCGTCTCCCATTCTATTTCTCTGTGGTGGGTTCTGACTGACTGGGGTACTACCACTCAGTGGTGTAGGTGAGGGTGCTGTAGCGGGAGTAGGTACGGACTGTGAGCTAGTAGATGGAGTACCTACGGGGTTATTCTGAGTCCCTGTCTGTTTCTGAGGAGTATAGGGGTGGTAAGGGATACCCCCCTCTGGTTCTTCTGTGGTACTAGGGCTCTGTTGTCTAATATTGTCTGAACTGTCTTCAAATATAGGAGAACTAAAATCTACTTTATACTTCTTTCCACTACGTGTTCGTTCGATGTCATCAAAATCACTTTCAAACTCTTGTGACATTACTATCTTTACTTATTCATCTGAGACTAGATCCATTGTTCCTTTTTCATATAGTAGCATCTTAAGGGACAAGTTTAGAGATCTTAGGTACTTACCACGATATCCTTTGAAGAAGTATCGTTCAGCTGCGCTGAAGCTCTTTCTCTAGTCAACTGCAAATTCTGTAACATAGCCTTCTAGCACACTGGTAAGCCAGAAGTCCACTGCTCTCGTAATCGGATTGTCAAGGTTCTGCACGGTCTGAATCAGCTCTGGTGTCTAGAAAATGTGTCTTTTCTTCTTGAATGTGTTCCTATCTGTCAACTTGGATAACCAGTCGAATAGCTCTTTTCCATAGGTTACAAAAAATATAGCGTGTATGTCTGAAGCGATATGCTTTTCTAACCAGGCCTCTGTGCTTAGTCTCGGACTCCTACTCTCTTTCTTGGCGAACTCCCTTAAGTATGAATCCAGCCACTGGTGAAACTCTTCTCTAGTAGGATGCCAACAGAACATTGACTCCCAGTCGTTTAAACCGGCAACGGAACCATTTGTTGATTGCATGGGCAGACCCGAGTTTACTATAATCAATCAACAACACCCCTAACTCACTGGCCCTTTCGGCGACAGACCGCGAAGCGATATGAAGTCTCACCCGAAGTGAATCTAATGGGTTGGCCAAGAATCAAGTGTCTTGGACCAGGTTCTGCGCATCCTACTTTTCTTCTCGCTCTCCTGTGAGCCACAAGGTCAGCTAACTCTGCACATCGCACATCCCCTTCTACTCGCAGCCCTCTTGGCCGTGCGATTCTTATCCACGCGCAATTCGCACGGTTTCTTCCCACGTCGCGCAACTTCCACTTACTCACAATATCTCCAACCGTATCGCATCTCTGCGCACCGTGAGACACCCAACCTCTCCTCAACGCTAAGCCCTCAGCTCGCAGTCTCGCGCACCGCAGCACCTCTGCCGGTGCGATATCGCCTCTCTGCGATATCCTACCACTACGACTTCGCACCCTTAGCGTTGACTGTGTCAACGTGCGTAACTCTACTTCCCAGAAGTTATATTGTGATTAAATGGTCATTGGAAACAGACGTAAAGGAGTCTTTAAACAGCTTATTAGAATACTTCAACTTATCTCTATCTTCTTGCATTATCATGAGCTGAACAATACATACATTCACTTACTGCAACTAACATCATATGCCTAATAACCAGTAACCATAAGCAAGTACAATCACATTCATGCAACACATAACACGCAGATTTAACATGGTTCACCCCCAGGATGGGAGCTACGTCCACCAAACTGTGCTTCTATTCTATAACTTGAGGGAAGTTAGCACAGTCTGTTGCACTGCATATGCAGCGCGAGATCTCTTCTATATCTCTGGCCTATTTCTATCTCTATATTGCCTTTATTTCAATATATCCTTCCCTCTCTTTCCTCTCTGTGAATGGTTACATACAGACTCAAATGACTCACAGACAAACTAAGTGTCTGGATCGTTACAACACAGTCTGTCCGACTGACTCCTGAGTCTACTTCAAAAATGATCTACTGACCAACTAACGAATCATCCTATGAGCCAACCAACTGGCTAACTGACTGATTAGCTAACCCTTTACAATACAAAATGCAGGCTTTTATAGGAGGCCCGAAGGTCTTGCCATTACAACACTGTGGGCCTAACCCAACAGTAAACCCAAACCCTAAATAGTGACAGTCGGTCCTCTCTGTCCTTGAGGTAGCCACTTCCCATCACACCACAGCTCTCTGCAGTCTTCCATGCTTCCCGGCACTGACCATGGGTACTATGCACCGCTTCTCTCTTCTGTCCTTCGCCTTCAATGCTTGAGCCTCGTTGCTCCTTCTTCTTTATGAGGGTCGTTGAGCCCTCCTGTCTTCCGCCGCTGCCTTCAATGTAGTGGTTGAGCTTTCTTCTCTCGGCCACTCAGGTACCATTGCCTTCTTGACTTTTCTATCCCAAAAGTCATGGTTTCCGGCTCTGCTCTCCAGCTGGAAACGTGCTACGGCGTCGTAGCTCTGCCTTGTCCTCTTTCCGCCAAAACTTATCTCTCCGCCAAAACTAGCAGCTTCTTCTGTAGCTGCGGAGCCCTGCTCCAACAACTAATTTTTCATTTTGCATGTTTTTTTTAATAGATATGCATTATAGTATATAATATATTGTTATATTTTTATCATTTAAGCTAGCATTAACTTAGGATCTTAACTGAGAGAATAACAAGCACAACAATCAAACACATAAGACAATGAACACAAATATTTTCCTCAGGGAAACCATAAAGGAGAAAACCCTGCAACTTCCTCAGAGATAGAATCCGCACCAAATAGGAAAGCCCCAAAAACAGTAAGATGATATCCCGACAACAGTAGCCTCTTTCTCTCTAGCCCCAGTAACTTCTTCTTCCTCAGCTATGCACTACAACTAAGTGTGAGTGAGTGTGTGATAAATAGAGAGGCTCACTCTCTATCTATACTAATTCTCGACTTGAAAATGACTCACTAGGGCTGACTTCTCTAGGAAAGTCTAATAACCCTAGTGCCCTGGAACTACGTGGACTTTAACCCTTGAACAACAGGAGGGTACCCACAATGACTTGACATGACTTGTTTAAATTATAGAACCTCCTGATAGGAAAATCGGGGCATGACATGACTCAAATACATCATAGACACTTCCCAGAATAAACATCAGGGTACAAGACATAAGATATACAAGTGACTACATTTCAAAGTTACAAATACATCAACACTCCCTCTTAACTAGGAAGGTATTCTTTTGACACAATTTTCAGCACTGGTCTTCTTCTCTGTATCGACTGGATCATCTCGTCATCGTCATCTTCAAGTTGTATTCATCTTCAAGTATTCTTCATCTTCAAGTCATCATCATCTTTCAGATCTTCCTCATCTTCAAGTCATCTTCGTCTTCAAGTCTTCTTCTAAGTCATCTTCTTCTTCAAGTCTTCTTCATCACAGGATCTGGATCATCACAACTGCTGGATCATCACTGCTAGAACATCATCACTGTATCATCATCAAATATATATCATCACTTGATCTGGATCATCATCAAGTCTGGATCATTATCACATCTAGATCATCACTTAATTTGGATCATCATCAAGTCTGGATCATCATCATCGGTGCTATCTCAGAATGGTGCTATCTCTCAATTCTTCTCGTCACAGGAAGTTCTATAGAGCCAGCCCTTTTTCATGATGGTTGTAGGCCTACCCTTCATGTAGGTCTTTAGCACTTATATCTGACCCTAAGTCAGAATGGCTAGCCCAGCTCTTACATCTGACCTCATCTTGTCAGAAAGACACGCCCAACACTCACATCTGACCTCATCTTGTCAAAAAGGCTCAGCACTCACATCTGACCATGTGTAAACATATCACGCCAGAATGGCTTAGCACTTATATCCAACCATGTTCAAAAACACCGCATCGAAAGGGCTCTGCACTTACATCCGACCATGTTCGAAAACACCATATCGGAAGGGATCTGCACTTACATCAGACCATGTTCGAAAACACTGCATTGAAAGGGCTCTGCACTTACATCCAACCATTTTTGAAAACACTGCATCGGAAAGGATTTGCACTTACATTCGACCATTTGCGAACACACCGCATCGAAAGGGCTCTTAGTCCCAGACTGAGGATTCTTGGTAAATCACCAAGTCCCTCCTTTCTCCCAGAGAATGGCATCAACCCTTATATCTGAATCAAGTGGGAACAAATCCCTCAATCACATCAGAATGGCCATGCACTCATATCTGACCATGTAAGACTACATCCCACAGTCATATTAGAATGGCCCTCAGTCCCAGACTAAGTATTCTTGGTAATTGACTAGGTGCCTCCATTCCAAGAATGGCATTCAACACTTATATCTGATCATGTAGGGACCAATCCTATAGTCACATAAGAATGGCTTAGCAGTCACATCTGACATGGAAGGAACCAAATCCTCTCACCATGATAGAATGGCTCAGCCCTTACATCTAACCATGGAAGGAATCTAATCCTCTCACCATGTCAGAATGGCTCTAGGTCTCATCATTTCCCTTTGGAGGGAACCTCGATCTGGAGAACACCAAGCTTCTCCCTGAAGTACTCAAACTTCACTCTGGCCAATGGCTTCATCAACACATCAGTTATCTATTCATCCATCACAACATACTAGAGCTTCACTGCTCCTCTCTGCATGATATCCCTGATATAGTGATACTTAATCTCAATATGCATAGACTTGTCATGGAACACCGGGTTCTCGAACAACTTTACACAACTCTGGTTGTCGCAATATATACAAGTAGCATCCAACTGGAGATCAAATAAATCAGACAGTAGCTTTCTCAGCCACACTGCCTCGTAACTAGATGAACAAGCTACGATATATTCTGCTTCAACTGTACTCAGTGCCACACAGGATTGCTTCCTGCTAAACCAAGAGATCATACCTAATCCCATACTAAAGCAGCATCCTGAAGTTCCCTTCCTATCGATGGCACTGCCTGCCCAATCTGAATCATAATAACCCTCCAAGTTAATCTTCTGATTTTCCTCGTACTTGAGCCCATAATCAACTATACCCTTTAGGTACCTCAGAATATGCTTTGGAGCAATCAAGTGAACATGTCTCAGATCTATCAGGAACTGGCTCAAGGTGTTCACAGCAAAGAAAATATTTGGTCTCGTGTTCATCAGGTACATCAAGGACCCAATCATCTGACGATACATTGTAGCATCAACCGCTTCTGATGAAGCATCACTCAATAGCTTCAAGTTCAATGCCATAGGTGTGGTTATGGCCTTGCATCATCTCGAATCTCTTCAGAATATCTACTGCATACTTCTCTTGTCCAAGGAATATTCCATCCGCATTCTACCACACCTCCATGCCTAGGAAATAGTGCATCATACCCAAGTCTTTCATTTCAAACTCGGCAGCAAGTTTCCTCTTTGTATCAGTAATCAACCCATCCATACTTGTTACAAACAGATCATCCACATATAGTAGGAGTATCATTGGGTTGCCATCTTCAACCTTGTAGTAAAGGTTGGAATCTGCTTTACTCTTGGTAAAGCCCAAACTAGATAGAAAGCCATCAATTCTTCCATACCATGTCCTAGGTTCCTATTTCAAACCATACAAGGCTTTCTTCAATCTACACACATGAGAATCCCTATCATGTGTCTCAAAACCGAGTGGCTGCTCCTCATACACTTCCTCTTCCACTACACCATTTAAGAAAGCAGTCTTGAAATCCATCTGGTGTATCTTCCATTTCATCACTACAGCCAGAGCAAGTACTGATCTGATGGAAGTGTATATGGCTACAGGTGTAAAAGTTTCTTCATAATCTATTCCTTCTTTCTAGGAGAAACCACACCGACCACGAATATTGCTTTATATTTCTCTATGTTGCCATCTGTAGCATGCTTGATCTTGTAGATCCATTTGGAAGTTACAATGGACTTCCCTTCTGGTCTTGGAATAACATCCCAGACATCATTCTTCATGATCGATTGATACTCTTCAATCATATCCTCCTTCCATTCTTTCCTTTCTGATGCTTCTTCATAGTTGGAAGGTTCTTTATCAAAAATGTCACATAGCAAGGCTACATAACTAGAGCAGGACCTAGTTCTTTTTATTCCTCTGTGTGTTTCTTCTAAAGCTCCATATCTTTCTGCACCTTGGATAACTTCATGTACCCAAGCAGGTTTCCTCTTGTGAGGATTCTTCTCCTAAGGTGGATCTACAGGTTCTTGAGGTTCTTCTAATTATCGATCTTCTTCTTGAATTTATTCATTCATGGTTGTATCATGAATTATGGGTGCTTCTGTTTCTTCAGATTCTTCAGCCGGTCTCTTCCTGGATTTGATGTAGGATGAATCTTTGTCAAATGTTATATCTCTGCTAATTTTGATCTTCTTGAACCCTGGGAAGTATATTCTGTAAGCCTTCGAGCTTTCAGAGTATCCCATAAATATACCCTTCTTTCCTGAAGGATCTAACTTCGTCCTCTTTAGTTTCAGAATGTGTATGTATACAGGACAGCCGAATATTCTGAGATGGATGACTTCTGGTTTCTTGCCGGAGAATACTTCTTCAGGTGTCTTGTTCTTGAGTACTCTGTGTGGAGTACGGTTCTGTATATACACCGTTGTTCTGGCAACTTCTGGCCATAAATGCATGGGAAGATCTTGATCATGAAGCATGGGCCTTGCTGCTTCCATGATCGTTCTATTCTTTCTTTCTATAATCCCATTCTATTGTGGATTATATGGAGTAGATAACTCCCTCTTAATCCCTAAGTCTTTGCATAGCTCTTTGAATTCATTTGATGTGAATTCTTCGCCATTATTTGATCAAAAAATCTTGATCTTCTTTTCTGTGTGATTCTCGATCAAGGCTTTGAATTCCTTGAACTTGCTGAATACTTCATCTTTTTTCTTCATAAAGTATATCCATGCCTTTCTAGAAAAGTCATCAATAAAATAAACATAGTATACATACCCACTTAGTGAACTGGATGACATTGGACCGCATACATCGGAGTGGATGATTTCCAAGATTCCTTTTTCCTTGCTCTCGCTACTTGGAAATTTCTTCTTTGTGTTCTTCCCTTTCGCACATCCTTTGCATACACCTTCATGTTTTGTCTGTATTTCTAGGAGACCTTCAACAGCTTCGCTTGCAAGTGGTAGTGCTCTATAATGCACATGTTCAAGCCTTCTATGCCAAAGCTCATTTGGTTCTACCGAGTCATAAACCAAAGCTTGTTTTGGTTGGCCCTTCAATTTGTACAGTCCTCCTTCTTGTTCCCCAATCACTACTGCATCATCGAAAGACTTTCCTTTTGGCCACATGAGGACTTGACCATCTACAAATGCAACCCTCATTCCTTTTGCATCTAATGCAGATATGGAGAGGAGGTTCTTCTTTAGTCTAGGTACAAACAACACATCTTTCATCTTGATAGAATTTCCAGAGTCTAGCTTGTATGAGGATTCACCACTACCTTTTATTGGATATTGGTAGTCATCTCCGAGTTCCACCTTGTGAGGTGATTCATGTTCAGATAGTTTCACAAAGGATTCCTTGAATCTCGCCATATGTTGGAAGCACCACTGTCTATAAGCCAATCATTGCTTCCATGTGTGATAGTTCCCGTGAGAGTAAAAATCGAAACATATTCTTCATCATTTGAAGAATCATCATGGTCTTGTATGTTTCTCTTTGTGGAAGGTTCATCATCCTCTGTAGAATGAGCATGATGTCTTCTCTTGTTTCCCTTCTTCTTGTGAGAGATACTTTTGTTTCTAGGACAATCTCTATCAAAGTGTCCTCTTTCATCACATGTATAGAAAATGTACTTAGACCTATCTCTAGGCTTTCTAAATTTATTCCTTTAGTGAGAGTGCTTACCTCTATGGTGGCTAGATCTGGTTTTCTTGGATTTTACTATGAGACCTTGATCTTCACTTCCCATATTTTCTTCTTGAGTTGCTATCTGAGCTTCTTCTTGAGAGAACTCTTCCCATAGTCTGCTGAACTTGACTAACTTCTTTCTGGCACAGATCCCTTGAATGAAAGAGTCCCATGTCCTAGGGAGACCATTCAAGGTGGTCATTACAATCTCTGCATTCTCCACTTCTTCATCTACTACTTCAAGTTCTTCTTTGATCTGGGAGACCCTTGTGAAGTATGACTGTATGGTCTCCGCATTCTGGATCTTCACATTCTTCAATTGGTTCCTCAAGGTCATCTTCCGGTTTATGTTCTTTCCTTCAAATAGTTTGGTTAGGGAATCAAACATAGCTTTATGTGTCTTTAGGGAGGACACATGTGGTATGAGGTGATCCTTTATTGAATCAGTAATAATCCTCTTAGCCATAACCAACTTCTTCTTGTGTAAGGCCTTAGTCTCATCTCCCTCTGGAACTGGAATCTCCTCATTGATGTAGGAGTCCAACTCATTTTCTTCCAAGACCAGGGAGATCCTATACTTCCAGGCTCGGAAGTTATCAACTCCCTAAAGATTTTCATCAAGCTTGGTATGATGAGACATCTTAACTAAGAACCTAAAATGGAAATACAAAAGATTTAGATCTTACTAGGTCAAGATGTCGGATCTGAAATTGGAGCTGAATTTTTGTAGTGATGGTTCAAGAGAAGATTAGGGTTTGACTTTCCTGGAGTTCTGTCCAACCAAAAACTTTGATCTTGATCTCTAAAATTTCATTTTGAGGAGGATATCAATCCAGGCCCAGGCTCACTCAAAAATTCCACTTCTGTGAAAATCCCTTATTTTTAGCTATAGTGTCAGGTCAAAAACTGAAAATGCTTAGAATCAGATTCTGCTTCGACAGAAAGATGCGCCTTGGGGAGGAGAGTCAGCCTAAACTTCTTTTGCTGAAAATATGTGGAGAGAGATCCAAAAAGTAGGAATCCCTAGTTTCCACAGCTACACAGTGTCTTCTTCTCAGGTTAGCTCTGATACCATGTTAGATTTTTATCATTTAAGATAGCATTAACTTAGGATCTTAACTGAGAGAATAACAAGCACAGCAATCAAACACATAAGACAATGAACACAAATATTTTCCTTGGGGAAACCATAAAGGAGAAAACCCCACAACTTCCTCAGAGATAGAATCAACACCAAATAGCAAAGCCCCAAAAATAGTAAGATTATATCTCGACAGTAGTAGCCTCTTTCTCTGTAGCCCCAACAACTTCTTCTTCCTCAGCTATGCGCTACAACTGAGTGTGAGTGAGTGTGTTATAAATAGAGAGGCTCACTCTCTATTTATACTAATTCCCGACTTGACAATGACTCACTAGGGCCGACTTCTCTAGGAGAGTCTAATAACCCTCGTGCCTCGGAACTGCGGGGACTTTAACCCTTGAACAATAGGAGGGTTACCCAAAATGACTTGGCATGACTTGTTTACATTATAGAACCTCCCGATAGGAACATCGGGGCATGACATGACTCAAATACATTATAGACACTTCCTGGAATAAACATCGAGGTACAAGACATAAGATATACAAGTGAATACATTCTGAAGTTACAAATACATCAACAAATATAACAAATATATATATATATATATATATATATTGTATACAAAGTGTTCCTATGACACTTTGCTTTTGGATTATTTTGAGAAATGGAGAAGGAACACGCAGGCACTGTTGTTCCCAGAAATAAAATTTCTAAGAAGCCTCGCAAGCTTGTTGTAACCGATACAGTTGGGAAACCAACCAAAGGACTAGTACATATGCACTACCATAAGAATTTAGGGCAACAAAATCACTAGCCAAGAAAATTTCTTTGATATACCACTTGTTGCTGCCACAACTGTTCCCCCTAAATTTACTTTATTTAAATTCTGGGCCCCTCCTCATCGTTTTGCTTGGTTGGATCGTGAAACTCTTGAGCCTCTCAGGTGTTTTTCTTTTAGTTTTACTTTGAAAGTGGATTTCAGCTGGTTTATTTATGCCTTGTTCAGTTTCGGATTGAGGCGTGGATGTCTGGTTTTCTGGTTGAAGAAAAGGAAAAAAAAAATTTCAGAGTTGCCTTTTCAAAGAAAGAATGAACCCAGTTGTGCCTGATCCTTAAAACTTTTTGAATATTTGATTGTTTCTTGCAATCGGGCCTCTTTTTAATTTCAGATCGGAAGCCGTTAGTCTTCTGTTCCACCGCCGTTGCGGCCCTCAGATCATTCTAGCTTCCGACTTTCTAGATCTCGCCGACATCCGATTCATATTTAACCTTAAGTCACTTGCCCGTAGCCCTGACTCGTCCGCCGTTGCGGCTGGGAGATACTCTGAGCTTCCGATTCTAATGTTTGCTGACGTCCGACTTATCCTCCTCCTGCCCTCGTCGCTTGTCTCCAACCTTTGTCTCGTCCATCGTTTCGGCTGGGATATCCTTTCAACTTCCGATGTACCATCCTTTCGACGTCCGATTAATGATGTTTCTCGCCTCTGGAGTGGTCTACCCGTCCAACGTAAGTATTGTTGAGCCACCAGTAAGTCTCTCGCCATGGTCGAGGTAGTGGTATTGGTGCCTTGTGATTTCCTTGTGGGCTGGTTGTTTCATGAGTAGAGCTGACTATTTTGTTTTATAACGTAACCCCAGTGGATGATGCTTGTAGATCGGTTGCAGGTGAGCGCGGAGGAGCGATCAAAATGCCACGACGTGGGGAAATACGGACCGTTTAATAGAAAACGCGGAGTTCTGAAAGGCATGGCAGTTACCCAACCAATCATGAATGTGCATTGAAATATGGGGGATCAAGAACGTTTTGGCAACTGGAAAGACACACGTTTCAGGGGAGCCCGAAGGGTCGCAAATGGTAGTTTAAATATCTGAAAGTAGGAATGAGATAGGGGATTTTTCCCTGGGAAATTTTGTAAACCATCTATTGTAAGAGGAACTACTTCGTTTTACATGAGAGACTGCAAACTTTGCTTGCTGGAAGAGGTGCAATATGGAATACATCACATGCATTTAATTGAGCTATGTGAAGAGGAACTATTTCGTTTTCAGCTATGACTCTTTAACTGTGGGAATGTTCTTATTTCTGAACCTATGTTCTTGCTGGAATATTCTTAAGTTTATTTTGTGATGTAGTTTTCCATGGTGAGTAATATTGGCTTGTTCATAAATAATCAGCTATCTGATTGTTGAAATATTTTGTAGAGTGTTCATGTGTTTTGGAAGAAAGTCTCAGCTATCTGAAACATTTCACAATGCATGTACTGATTGTGTTATTCACCCAACATGTTAATTCTGCTCCCTAGGGATAGATTAGATAGTTAGTTTATTTCTTATTGTATCTGATTTGGTTGCTTGCGAGCACAAGACGAGAGGTAAGAACCTGCGCATCACATTGTGACCGCTCCCTGCATCTTGATCACCCTGCATTTAGTTAGTCACTTGCATTTCATTTCTTAAAGGAAAAAAACACAAAAACTCGGTGGGCCAGGCTGCAACCGGTAAAGCCTTTGTTTTGTTTCTTGACCTACGGTAGCCGGAACGCAAACCGAATGGATTCCCTATTCCAAACAGTCAACGGGCTAGTTGGGAACGTTGATTGGGGAGAATCCCTTATTGTTGCCTCTTGCGAATTTCCATGCCTCAACATTTTTGGCGCTAGAAGGAGGGCCGCCAGTGCATGGCTGGTCGAGGAAACCCGTTTTCCCGAGATTATTCCACTGGTTACAGTTCTGAATGTAGTGGACCGCGCAATCCAATTCCGGAAGAAGAAAAAAGAGAACATCTATATGTTGTTGGTAACGAAGTAGTTAACGACCTAAGAAGACACACCCAGGCATACGTAAAGAAGCTTGGAGGGTTTCCAATTATCCCTGACTTACCTAGAAGAGAGTACAAGAAGAAAAACCGTCCTATAACAGAAGATTCATTGTTGGTTGGAGACTGGGAAGAAATTGTAGAGACTGCTTTGCAAGAAGTTGAGCTACCTTTGAATCAAGAAGGCCTAGAAACCCCTTACATTTCTCCTGTTCACACCCCTATGGGTTCACCTCCTCACTCTCCACCTCAACTCATGGCTGGTGTTAATGCCAATCAACCTCCTCCCAATCCACCTAATCCACCACCTGCATGGAAATCCAGGTCACCCCTAAACCTGACTCCCCCTTTGCATGACCTACCTCAAGCCTTTGAGAAGTTACTGCCTAAATTTGACCCCAATGAGAAGATCCTAGTGGAAGATCACCTACAAAGTTTCTACTTAGCAATAGAAGGTCTGAGGGCTGGGGAACATGAAGATGTAGTGTGCAGACTTTTCCCGCATACCCTCAAAGGAGCTGTTGCATCTTGGTACTTTGGGTTGCCTGCTAATTCTATCCCGGATTGGGATACTTTTGAGAGAATTTTCAGAAGTAAGTATGCAGTTCAAAATACTCACGCAGCCCTTATGAAAGGACTATGTGCACTGAAGAAAGAGAAAAAGGAAAAAGTGCACAATTTCACACAAAGGTTCGCAGTGTATCTTAAGAACTTTTCTGAAACAGACAAGCCTTCAAACAAAGTACTAATTGAGTACTATACTTCAGCTTTAGGTCCTGATCTGGCCATGTTTGCGAAAGGTAGGGCCAAGCCTACTCTGACAGAAACCTATGAAGAAGCAGAAGTGGTGGAGGCTGAGAGAGAGAGTATTGAAGATTACCCCGAACAATCAGGAGAGAGAAGGAAAACTTTATTGTTCACTAAGCCTAAAGAGGAGAAAGCACCAGACTATCGGAAAGTATGGCCAAAATGATGCAAAAGCTGTCTAATAAGATCATAGACTTGGGAAAAGAGAAGGAAACACAGAAGTTCTACGGGCCTTACTATAAGAAAAGGGAGGAAAACAATCAATCCCAACCTCCTCCTCACAATACTGCGTCTATGAATCTGACAGAGATAGGGATGGAAAATTTCTGCACTTTTCACCAGCAGCCTCACTCCGAAAGGAACTGTCCATAATGGATAAATTCAATGACGTTAGTTATGAATCATATGTTGGATTCGAGACTAACGGAAGAAGATGATGATGAAAAGAAGGAAAATGCTGCTTCTACTTCTACAAAGGAACAGGAAGAAGAGACTATGGCATTATGGAGTTCTGTCTCCTTACTCGATGCAGAAGAAGATATAACTAAAAAACACAAAGATATCAGGGAGGATAACGTGACAACTAGAAGTCAAGAGATAGTTAGCAATGACAGTCTTTTACTCCCAAAGATCAGAAGGCTGCAAAGAAATATCAGGAAGAAATTTCAAGATAAATCCGTGGCTGATAAGACTCCGGAATTCACTATTACCAGCCAAGATCCTAAGCAGAACAGAACGCTACCTGAACTAAACAAAGAAAAGGTGAATGCTGATAAATCTCAGTCCATTAAAAAACAAATAGAATATGACGTTGTTGAAGATTTAAAAAAGATAAAGGCAAACGTCCCTCTGTTTGAAATGTGCAAAGTACCTCAACAAAAAGAAATACTGTTGAAAGCACTGGAAACATCAGAAGAGGAGCGGCCTGCTGATAAACAACCTCTGGACGAAGAAGAAATTGGAGAAGCCAGCACTGGAGGTAAGTCTAAAACTAAACAGCCACCCTTCCTCCTGATGTTTGAAATTTTTAACCATAATGTTCACAATTGTTTAGTAGACTCAGGGGTGTCAATTAATGTCATGCCCATATCAGTATGTAAGAAAATCAATGGGCAGTTTAAGCCAACCACGTGGAGGGTGGTGCAATTGGATAGGATAGACGTTAAGGTAATTGGTGAGATGGAGGACGTTCTAATCCGTCTGGCATCAAATGACAAAGTATGCCAGGTTATTAACATCGTGGTGGCTGATATACCAGACGCTTACGGCCTGGTCCTGAGCAGAGATTGGTCAGCTAAATTGAATGGATATTTTGCCTCAGATTGGTCGCACCTATGGTTGCCATACAAAGGAAGTCCCAATCAGATTAAGGTTTTGAGAGAACCTCACATGAAGTACAATGTTACTCAACTGGATGAGAAGATTATACCAGTCGAACCTGTGTTGGGAAACTATTTCCTCGAACTGGAACCAGGGAACTATCAAGCGGAGGAGGCCAGTGACACATCTAACACCCAGCCTGATCTCTTTCGTTTTTCTCAGGCTGATGAGATTGACTGTAACATAGTAGACTTAGCAGTAGGAATAGATTCATTTTCAGTAGTTAATGATTTTTGGACTTTATTTTTTGATGGCTCAAAGACATTAGAAGGGTCGGGGGCTGGATGTGTTCTTATTGATCCACAAAAGAATAAACATTTCCTGTCATGTAGATTAGAGTTTGAATGTACTAACAATACAGCTGAATATGAAGCACTGGTGCAGGGACTCAAGAAAGCGATTGAATTGAAGGTAAGTAATTTAAAAGTTTTTGGGGACTCAGAAATAGTTGTAAAGCAAATAAGGAATCAAATACATTATGTTTCTCCCCATTTGAAAGCTTACCAAAACGAGGTATGGGATTTGCTTAAATGTTTTCATGCATTCAATATTATTTCAATCCCAAGAATGAAAAATGCGGCCACTGATCTTTTGGCCACATCAGCCGCCAGGATGGTACTCACTAATAACAGATGTTCTGTTGAATTATTTTCAGGCCTTCAGTACCTGACATGATCACCAACTTGCGAGTATTTGACAATGACCAGCAAATAATCGAGTGTTTGACAAATGATGAGATCTTTAAAGGAGCCATTATAGACGATGACGAACATCAGGTTGAGATGAAATATGATAATTTCATTCCTAAAGGGGTTAGAACGTTAGAAAAGATGTTTGACTTGAATGAAAAGTTCAGAAGACCCGCTAACGTGAAGACGCACAACTCAACTCTACAGTTCAAACTGGTAAACTTAGGGACTGAAACGGATCCTAAGTTTGTGAACCTCGACAAATGTTGTTCACCAGTCGAGAGGGATAGGTTCATCAGTTTGTTTAAACAGTACAAATATGTCTTTGCCTGGATGTACCAAGATTTGAAAACCTACGACACTAGCATCATCAAGCATATCATCCCTATTAAAGAGGGCGTCAAGCCATATCAGCAGCCGTTAAGGAAGATGCACCCGAAGTTGGAGCCACTAATCCAGAGTGAAGTAAAGAAATTGTTAGATGCTAGAATTATTTTTAAAGTCAGGCACTCCGAATGGGTGTCCAATTTGGTACCGGTTAGAAAAAAGTCAGGAGAAATCAGACTGTGTGTGGACTTCAGAAACTTAAACCGTGCCTCAGACAAAGACAACTATCCGGTGCCTCCCATGGAGCAATTGCTACAGATGGTGTCCGGTTCTGAATTGTTTTCATTGTTGGATGGTTTCTCTGGTTACAACCAAGTGTTAGTAGCCGAGGAAGATAGATTAAAGACAACGTTCAGAACTAAATGGGGAACTTTTGCCTATAGAAGGATGCCCTTTGGGCTGATTAACGCTGGAGCAACATTTCAGAGGGCTATGGACATAGCTTTCTATGGGCTGATCAGACGAAGCGTTGTGGTATACCTTGATGACATCACAATATTTTCGAAGAAAAGAGGGGAGCACGCGTTCCACCTGAAGCAAATTTTCGAACGCTGCCGAAAATATGGAATTTCCCTCAATCCTAAGAAGTGTGTTTTTGCGGTCACAGAGGGCAAGTTACTGGGGCATATAGTTTCAAAGAGAGGCATATCTATAGACCCAGAGAGAATTAAGGCCATTGAACAAATCCCTATGCCCCATAATAAAAAGGGAATGCAATCTTTCATGGGAACAATAAATTTCGTACGAAGGTTTGTGCCTGATTTTTCCCAGACTGTTAAGCCACTGCAGTAGATGGTCAACCAAAATGCACAGTTTAAGTGGACTGAAACCGAAAAGAATGCTTTCAGCAAAATTAAGATTGATGTTGCACATGCCCCCTCCCTGAAAAGCCTAGACTTTGGTAAAGACTTTATTATGTACACCTTTGCATCCGATGATTCATTAGCAGTCGTGCTTACCCAAAAAGAAGACGGGGGTGATGAATTCCCAATCTCTTTCATGAGCACTGGGCTTCAAGGGACTGAATTAAACTACCCAGCCATTGATAAGCAAGCATACGCAGTATTTAAGGCAGTGAAGCAATTCAGGCCTTATATATTAAAAAATCGGACCAAGGTAATAGTTCCTTACCCAGCTGTAAGGTCTCTTCTCGTTCAGAAAGAGTTGGGAGAAAGAAGGGGCAACTGGGTAACAGCCTTTCAAGAATACGACCTTGAATTCAAGCCAGCCACTATAGTGAAAGGTCAAGGGCTATGCAAATTGATGACTGGAAGTAGAAACAACGAAGAACAAGCATGGGAAGATGAAGCCGAACTGCATGTAATGGATGTATGTCCTTTGTTCACGACTCCTGAGTCCTGGTACAGAGACCTTGTGCATTACTTGCAGTCCGGGCTGTTACGAGAACATTGGAGTTCAAAACAAAGGAGAGCTCTACGTTTGAAATCAGCTTCCTACCAAATCGTAGAAGGCATATTATTCAGAAAGAACTACGATGGAGTCCTCCTGAGATGCTTGGAGAAAGAGGACGCTAAGAAAGTAATGTCTGAATTACACGATGGTCCGGCTGGGGGACATTTTTCAGGTGACACTATAGCCCACAAAATCCTTAGAGCTGGTTACTATTGGCCTACGCTCTTCAAGGATGCACATGCACATGTCAGGAAATGCGATATTTCTCAAAGATGCGGTGGAAGACTGCCTAAAGCAGCAACACCTCTAAAGCCTGTGATGGTCATGGAACCATTTAAACAATGGGGGCTGGACATTATTGGAGAAATAAAACCGAATTCTTCCCTGCTGCACAAGTACATTCTTACTGCTACTGATTATTTCACTCGCTGGGTCGAAGCTATCCCACTGCGCAAAATAAACGAAGACGAAGTCATCAGCTTCCTACAAGATCATATCATGACCAGGTTTGGAGTTCCAATTTTGTTAGTTTTTGACAATGCTAAATATTTTTCATCAATTAAATTGACTGCATTTGCTCATGATAAAGGGATAAAATTACACTACTCTGCTAACTACTATCCGCAAGGGAATGGCCTGGCCGAGTCCTCTAATAAAAACCTCATTAGAATTTTGAAGAAGATTGTAGTAGAAAACCAGAGAAGTTGGCACTCAGCCTTACCCAACGCCCTGTGGGCTGACAGAGTCACCCCCAAGTCTGCAATAGGAATATCACCCTATACCCTTGTGTACGGTAAGGAGGCCATCCTGCCCCCCAATATCATGCTACCAGCTTCCATACTTGCCCAAGAGTCTAGGGGGTCCGATGATGAGGTTCTCCAAATAAGGATATATAATCTTTTGAAAGCAGAGGAGGCCAGATACAAGGCTAGAGAACATTTTAAACAGCAGCAGGAGATAGTAAAAAGATGGTTTGACAAACATAAAGCTGGGAAAAGGGACTTGGAAGCGGGAGACCTTGTTCTCAAGTGGGATCATCCCCATGATGAGAAGGGAAAGCATACTAAGTTCCAACAATTATGGGTAGGCCCATTTCAGATCAAAGAAAAACTTGGCCCTGCTACTTATAAGCTGCAGGATTTACAGGGATGGGAAGAGAACCTACCAGTCAATGGTTTGGTTCTCAAGCCTTATTTTTCTTGAAGTTGTCTTTGAGTTTCCTGTTTTGTATATAAATAAGATGTTGGTTGTTTTTGAGTCATGTTTTCATTTTGTTTGGTTTTAAGTCTATTGGTTTCAATAAAGGGAGTTAACTCGTGGTTATTTGAGAGACACCAAAATTTTTGGGAATGGTGGACATGTTTGAGTAGTCAGGTTGTGTGTTGTTGTTTGATTTCTTCCAGTCTAGCAGTTTTTCTTGAAGTCTCTGTGTGCATTGAAGTCCTTCTTAACCCCTGCAAGATGAACCGGATTCGAGGAGTCTGGAGTACTATGTCAGGGCTCCATCCACGTCACATGTAAAATGTTCAAAGGAGCGACAGTAAAGGACCCATGGAAAGAAGCAAGGTAAACAATGTATTAAATATAAATGGTCCCATGCCAAGAAGCAAATGCCAAAAGGAAAATAAAGAGTCCAAACTTCTATAAAAGCATCATAAATCAAAGCGGTGCTGAATCAAAAGTACTAAATTGCCAAAATATCCTCTCCGTCCGTGAGCTGAGGCTTGAAACACACCACTCACACAAAAGGACACTATGGGATAGAGGATCCTGAATTAAAATTCAGTAAGAAAGGCGCACAGAAAGACTCAAATGAAAGGAACAAAAGTCCAAAAGCACAAAAAGTGTTAAAATGGTATGGGAACGAGGAACAAAAGAATACTGCTGTTTACTATCTGCTGCAATCCTGTGGTGTCCACGTTGTTAGCTACCTAAAGACAGAAGTAATAATGAAACTCATACTCGGGCCCCAACAGATTTATCTGGACTTGAAGATCTCAGTTTCCACTTTCCCAAATTGGACTAATGTCAATGATTAAGGTACACACTTCGGTCATTTGAGAAATCCAGATAGCTGGAAGAATTTATTTGATGCATTTGGTTGTGAAACAGCCTGCCACTCAAAGAAAAGTCACCCAGAGATCTAGGTTCACCAAGAAATCGCCAGTTGTTGCTGCCGCAACTGTTCCCCCTAAATTTACTTTATTTAAATTCTGGGCCCCTCCTCATTGTTTTGCTTGGTTGGGTCGTGAAACTCTTGAGCCTCTCAGGTGTTTTTCTTTTAGTTTTACTTTGAAAGTGGATGTCAGCTGGTTTATTTATGCCTTGTTCAGTTTCAGATTGAGGCGTGGATGTCTAGTTTTCTGGTCGAAGAAAAGGAAAATTTTTGTTTTTCAGAGTTGCCTTTTCGAAGAAAGAACGAACCCAGCTGTGCCTGATCCTTAAAACTTTTTGAATATTTGATTGTTTCTTGCGATCGGGCCTCTTTTTAATTTCAGATCGGAAGTCGTTAGTCTTTTGTTCCGCCACCGTTGCGGCCCTCAGATCACTCTAGCTTCCGACTTTCTAGATCTTGTCGACGTCCGATTCGTATTTAACCTTAAGTCGCTTGCTCCCAGCCCTGACTCGTCCGCCATTGTGGCTGGGAGATACTCTGAGCTTCCGATTCTAATGTCTGCCGACGTCCGACTTATCCTCCTCCTGCCCTCGTCGCTTGTCTCCAACCTTTGTCTCGTCTGCCGTTTCGGCTGGGAGATCCTTTCAACTTCCGATGTACCATCCTTTCGACGTCCGATTAATGATGTTTCCCGCCTGTGGAGTGGTCTACCCGTCCGACGTAAGTATTGTTGAGCCACCAGTAAGTCTCCCGCCATGGTCGAGGTAGTGGTATTGGCGCCTGGTGATTTCCTTGCGGGCTAGTTGTTTCATGAGTAGAGTTGACTATTTTGTTTTATAACGTAACCCCAGTGGATGATGCTTGTCGATCGGTTGCAGGTGAGCGCGGAGGAGCGATCAAAATGCCATGACGTGGGGAAATACGGACCATTTAACAGCAAACGCGGAGTTCTGAAAGGCCCGGCAGTTACCCAACCAATCATGAATGTGCGTTGAAAGATGGGGGATCAAGAACGTTTTGGCAACTGGAAAGGCACACGTTTCAGGGGAGCCCGAAGGGTCGCAAATGGTAGTTTAAATATCTGAAAGTAGGAATGAGACAGGGGCTTTTTCCCTGGGAAATTTTGTAAACCATCTATTGTAAGAGGAACTACTTCATTTTACATGAGAGACTGCAAACTTTGCTTGCTGGAAGAGGTGCAATATGGAATACATCACATGCATTTAATTGAGCTATGTGAAGAGGAACTATTTCGTTTTCAGCTATGACTCTTTAACTGTGGGAATGTTCTTATTTCTGAACCTATGTTCTTGCTGGAATATTCTTAAGTTTATTTTGTGATGTAGTTTTCCATGGTGAGTAATATTGGCTTGTTCATAAATAATCAGCTATCTGATTGTTGAAATATTTTGTAGAGTGTTCATGTGTTTTGGAAGAAAGTCTCAGCTATCTGAAACATTTCACAATGCATGTACCGATTGTGTTATTCACCCAACATGTTAATTCTGCTCCCTAGGGATAGATTAGATAGTTAGTTTATTTCTTATTGTATCTGATTTGGTTGCTTGCGAGCACAAGACGAGAGGTAAGAACCTGCGCATCACATTGTGACCGCTCCCTGCATCTTGATCACCCTGCATTTAGTTAGGCACTTGCATTTCATTTCTTAAAGGCAAAAAACACAAAAACTCGGTGGGCCGGGCCGCAACCGGTAAAGCCTTTGTTTTGTTTCTTGACCTACGGTAGCCGGACCGCAAACCGGATGGATTCCCTATTCCAAACAGTCAACGGGCTAGTTGGGAACGTTGATTGGGGAGAATCCCTTACTGTTGCCGCCTGCGAATTTCTAGGCCTCAACACCACTTTTGAGTTCCTTCATTTTTAATAAGCACACAGTCCTAGATGTCTTTAATACTCTGATTCCAAAGGGAACCTCAAGTATCTCAAAATCAACATATTCAAAACTGTTTGAGTCACTAGGAATCCATTGATACTAACTCATCCCCTTTAGAAAGTGAGTCGAGTTGGTTGTTGAGTCGGTTTGACTTGGTTGAGACATACCCTAGCTTACTTGTTTGACCAAGTTAGAGAGTGACTAGATTGAATTAGTTGTAGGTACCTTTAATTTCATGATATGAACCCCATTTCAAAAAGTATGAAATGTATTAAAAAACCTTAAACAAATAATTCTAACCTTATATTACCTCTTCAAAATATTTCATCACCTCATTCATCAATCATTGCTTTCACTTGGAAAGCATGGAGTTGATTTAGTGAGTTAATCAACTCCACACATACAACCACAATATCCCAACTTTATAGACAAACCTTAATTCACAGAGTTTAAAACCCACCATTGTGATAGCGTAAATGCATATAGGAGTGCCGTAGTGTGCTTGAGGGGAAGTAAAACCTCTCTTAAAGGTGGGGGTGTTATTTTAAAAATAGTAATATTCACTTGTGGTTACTTGACATTATGGCTAAGGACCTTCATTATTGTATTACTAGGTTTTTGTTTAATGGCCAACCTATTCGATATTATTATTTTAGGTGGTTAAGCCTGACCTAGGCATTTATGTAGACCCATATCCTTCTAATGTGGGAAGACGCTCCACCTCATAAGTTTTCTATAATTACACACTTGATGAGTCATTTGTAATTCATTCTTTTTCTTAAGGGTAACATATCTCTTATTCTCTTGTTCATGAGTTCAATTCTCTTGATGTAATATTTTTTAATATGATGGATTAGGGTTTTCTGAAGAGTCTATAATGGATACACAATCTCTTTATCATTTCAATAATAAGAAGATATCATTTTCCTTGAAATATAGATTTTATTTTATTATTTTTACAAATCTCCTACCTTTTTCTCAAGATTGCGCTTTCAATATTATCCTCTTGGACTTAAATAAAACAGTTTGAACGATAACCGCCATAATTTGAAATTTTCACAAACTAAATTGTTTTGGTAGAAAATGATTACAGGTTTCTCATTTATACCATCTTCATTTTGGGCTCAGAGTCAACAAGGTCAACTCATTCTTGGATTTGGCCATTCCAACATTTTCACTGGATTTGTAAAGCCCAAAAACCACAATTCATGTGCAGCCATAGGTATGCTTATGGAACCTAATCGAGATTGACGGGTGAGGTTGGGGTCTTATTCACTCTGATCCCACTAGATCTTAACCCCACAGAAATAAATAAATAATGGATTTGTAAGTGAGGAAGAAAGAATGGTAGGAATGAAATTCCATGGTTCAAGTAGAACATGATTCCTAAAAACGGATCAATGCACCTATACATCCTGGGGCGGATCAGGATCTTTCTCAATGAGAAATTGAAGAAGAGACTAAAATAAAATCTAAATGCAGTGTCACGGATTACGATGATTCCTTCCCACACACAAAATATAGAATTTGATGAGACCTTAAAACCTTTTCTAGAAATGGTAATGTCAAGGGAGAATCTGGAATTCGGTAACATTTGTCGGTTTGTGTTGTTTTGGTTGCTCTCGAACAGGGGAAGCAGGTCTATTAGGAGGAAATCAAGACTAATATAGTTGTTGGGAGTACCCTTGTATACATATACCCTATATGTGGAAGAATAGACAATCCATACAATTTGTTTAACAAAATACCCCAACGAGATTTAGTTGTGTGGAATACAATGATTGTTTCCTACTTCAGGGATGGGTTCTGTGATGAGGCATTTGAGTTTTTTTCGAGCGCTAACCTTACTGATTGAATCTCATAGTGTGGGATTGATGGGTTTAATTCCAACTTTTCTCCCTCTTCTCAAATATTTGGATCCACAACACATACACTTGGTAACAGTTGTTTTGCATGTTCTTGAGGCTTTAATGGACTATAGTGATATAAATTCAACCTCATTTAAGGATTTGGGAGGCTTGGATAGCACCAAAGTATTATTGAAGAGTGAAGTATGTCATTTTGAGGAGGAATCAAGGTAGCAGAGTGGAGAATAACTTTCTAGTTTAAGTCTCCTCGTATCAATGTTGTTGGGTCAGAGGCAACACAGATAGCTCAATATGACACATTGGTTCCTTATCATAGAATACTTTTTATGAATGCTTTACTTTGGGCTATATCTATTGGCACATATGCTACTGGAAATACTGCATGGCTATATGGATCTAAAAAGAGTGCTTTGTCATTTTGCTTGTGTTCAGAAGATCAAAATACTTAGGTGGTGGGGTATTTTCACTTACAGCTACTGTTATAAGTGATCTTATTCACAAAGATCCAACTTGCTATTCTGTGCTAGATGTTGTTGGTATGCCTAATGCATTTTTGGATGCTATCATGGTTGGTTTATTTTCTTCTGCAGATGTAGTTCCTTGTATACCACAGTGCTTGGATTCTTTGTGCCCTAATAACCTAGTTCTTCAAGACTTCACTAACGAACATGGTTCTCTAAGATGTTTTGTTAAATGTTTTACATCAAAAACCTACTTACGAGCTTTGGCAGGTGATACTCATGGGTTCTTATCATTTGATTTGGATGAACTGATGCAACATGATCCTTCTTTGTGGGGACCTGGGGTGGATGTATTGATTGAAAATTTAAATACTATTGCAAAACTTGAATCTGACATTGAAGTGTCTTCCTTGTTAAAAGATTCTTCTAGTTGTTCTGCATCTGTTCCCATGGAGACTGATTTGGAACAAAAAAAATTACTTCAATTGATGCATATGAGTCATCGAGGGTAACGTCTAAGCTGTGAGTTGATAATTCTGCTGAAAATTTGTCTTCAAACAACGAATCCCTTCTTCCAGATTGTATAAGAAATTCTATACATCTCTTAGAGAATATCTTTCATAATGCAGATACATGTGGGGTGTTCATTGAGAAAAAGGGTATAGAGGTCGTGCTGCAGCTATTTTAATTACCTCTCTTACCATTGTCATTTTCTAGTGGCCAGAATATTTCCATTGCATTTAAAAAAAACTCTCCACAACACTCATCTTTCCTCACAAGGGTTGTTTGCACTACTCTAGAGAACACATGAAACCTGCAGTTGAATTCATGGATTTGTTGACTGGAGTAAAGCTGGAATATATTGAGGGATCACAACACGCGAGAGTTTTGAGATGCCTTTCAAGCCTGGAGGATGTTTTATCCTTTTCAACACATCTACTTAATAGTACAACATTAATGATGCCTGAAATTGGTTCTGGAGATGCAGATATATTGGAAAGATGTGGGGAAGGTGTACACATAAATACATTGGCAGATCTCTCTTGTTAGTGATTCAAAAGTAAATGTGAAGAAATAAGCTGAACAGGGACTTGCAACTAGAAATTCAGCACCAAATGCAGCAGGTACAGAAGATGGCAGTGATCCTAACACAATTTCAGTTATTTGGTATGTGAACCCAATTTCTATGAGGAATGGACTAGATGCTCATTGGTCCATTGAACCTGAATATATTTCTGTTATACAAACATGATTGCATCACCACAGAAGAAGGGACCATGTTATTGAAGGGACTTCAAGAAAGTATCATGGTCTATTTGGGGCCTGGGTGACATGCAAATGCATCGGAGGTTGACATTGGAGGCTCTATAAGTGCAGGTGAAACATCTCAAGCCCAATAAATTAAAAGGAAATCTCCTTATCTCCTTGATTTTGAGACTATGAATAAGGTTGCATCTACAATGCGATCGTTCTATGTGACTCTTGTGAAGGTATTGGTACTTCCCAATCGATGTCATGATGAAGTAGGATCACTTAGTGTGGAAGCCAAGAGCGTGGTGGTTTCCCTTGCCAAATTTTTTTGTGACAGCCTTGATGTGGATGAGAATTGTAGCTCAACTGAGTTTGAATCATCACTTTCTTTAAAGTGTCGGTACTTGGGGGAAGTTGTGGATAACATGACAACTATAAGCGCATGTGCAACACATCAGTAGTGAATTGTTTCTATGCTCATGGTCCAATTAAAAGTCTTTTGACTACTTTTAAAGAAATGGGTCATTTACTGTGGAAAATACCATTAATGTCACAACAAGGAATGGAAACTGAAAAAATGACAAAGGAAATGAAAACGACAAGCTAGATCATGCCACGTGGTTGTTAGAGGCATTACAAAGCTATTGCAGGCTCTTGGAATACCTCGTGAATTATTCTTTGTTGTTAATTGTTCCTTCTACATCACAATTGTTAGTGCAAGTAGTTGTTGGAGGATCTTTCATTGTTCCAAGGGACCCAGAGGTTTTTTTCTGCACACTAGAAGCTACATATCTGGAACAATCTAATGTTTTGTTGGTGTAGTCCATATTTGATTACCTTTTTGGTTTCCAATATTACCGCATGTATACCCTGCCATAGGTTATTCCAAAGGAAGCATAAATGGTATTCGTGGAAGCACAGGTCAATATTTTAGAGTTCATCCACCTGGTGAATCTTCCATTTCTATGATGGTTGGCATGGGATTTCCAAGTTATAGGACAGAGGAAGCATTGAGGTGTGTTGAAAAAAATAGTGTTGACTTGGCTATGGGGTGGCTCTTTAGTCATCCCGAGGATCCAACACAAGATTATGAACTTTCCAAAGCTCTTTCCCTATCACTGGTTAATTCTTAGGCTCCCAAGGGCAATGCCAATGAAAAAGGAACAATGACTTCTTATGAAGAGAAACCTCTAGAAAATCCTCCCATTGAGGATATCCTAACGATTTGTATAAATCTGTTGCAAAGTACAGATTCCATTAATTTTTCCATGACGGATTTGATTGTGACATTGTGCATCCAAAACAAAGGTCAGTACCATATGAGAGTTGTTTCCTTTCTCATTCAACAGCTAAAGCTTTGTAAGGTGGAGGGATCTGAAAAAAACACTAGTCCATTATCATCTATTTCCTATATTTTGGCATTAGTTTTGAGTGAAGACAGTAGTAAAAGAGAAATAGGAGTAGAGAATGGACTCGTTGGTTTCACAATGGACTTATTAACAAATTTTACGCCAAATAACCTAACAGGGGAAAAATTTGCAGTTCTTAAGTGGGTGACTGCCTAATTTCTTATACTTGACCATATGTTGCAATGCAAGCTCCAACTTACTCCATATGTTCAGAACATTGTAACTATGGGAGGAAATTGACTCGAGTTCGAGTCTAACGACACAACTTTAGCTGGTGCAGGTGCTATGGATAACACTAAAAAGTCTTTCTTGGATGAAAACATCAAATGCAATAGTCCATTCATGAATATTTTAGGAAATCCTTTAGTATACATGACAATAGATGAACAACATAGAGAAATGAATATTTCTTGCGACTACACCTTCCAGGAGTTACAGTATAGGAAGTTCTTCAGTTGTGTGCTAGACTAACAAAGTCACATTGCATGGCAATGCAGTTTCTGGAGAGAGAAAGATTGTCTTCCCTTTTGAGGCTTCCTAGAAGTTGTTTTTTCCCAGGTTTTGATTGTGTGGATTTTATTCAAATTGATTGTCTTACTCTTCTTGTGAGATAATAGTTATTGCTCACTCGTTTTTAAAATTTAACTTTCCGCAACATGGCAAGGAGTGCTGAAGAAAGTAGAAACCCAATCATTCCAAAAGTAGAACTAAGGATGAAGTCAGTCAACAAGATGGCATGATGTAGAAAATATAAACACCGTATCTATGATCTAGTTGTTAAGAAATCTTAACAATGAAAAGTATGTATGGAATTCTCAAATTATTTAGTTCTGATGTTGTTTTGTTTAGATATAAATTCTGAACTAATGTTATTTTTGTGTACATTGTATTGTGAATGCTCAATATGAAATATTTATCTACATCTTTGTTTATGAAAATTTGGTCTTGGTTTCACTCTGTTCTTGGTGATATACAAATTTAATAGGAATCCAAATTTGAGTTCTGGTGTGACTGGAAAATGGTTTAGGTAGAGAAAACCCTTCAAGACATGTGGAAAATCATGTAGTCTAGCGAGGAAATGAAATCAATTAGTAGTGTTTGGGGACCCTTATAGAAGGGATCGATGATGGGCCCGAAACAGATGCTCTATCGTTTTTTGGTGATCTTTACAGTGAAAATAAATAAATAAAGGAAATGGGCAGGATGGATAAAAAGAGTTTCCTGGGGACATCATCTTGAGTGGAGATTTTTAGTTTATCGCTGGTCCTAATCAAGTATATTTTCACCATTTGATCAAAATTTCAAATAATTATCTGAGTCAATTGGCATGGTTGATACTCAGGATTCCCATCATGGATGGGCATGTTTGGGTAGTGATTAGGTAGGTATTTCTCAAAGGTATTTGTTGTCCAATGAGCAGTTCGTGTCACCATACAGAGCACCTGATGGATGCCAAAATGCCCTCCTTGTTTGGAAGTTCTGGCTCAACCTTTCCTACAGAATTGATGACATCATCAGTAGTTTGAGCAGGTCGTTGGCCATTTCTGGCAGAGTGTTTTGCATTCTGAACCCTTTAATGGATTCATCACGGTCATACAATTAGGAGTTTACTTTTATTTTGTATTTTTTCTGATTCTTATTGGGATTTTGGAGGCCTGACAGTCAAACAACCCTTGGGACAGATAGTTGGACAACTAGCCTACTGAGTTTCTATATATTCTTGATGATATGGCACAGTCTCCATAAAAATAGATTCCTTGTACGTGATATCCAATCAACTATATCCACTACAGAACCTTTCCATAGCTTTATACAAGCTCTTTTGATGAAAATCTATAAAAGTTGTTTCCCCAAAAAGATGAAAATGGAACAAGTAACAACCACCACTAATCTCCCATGCAAGGTACATTTGAGTGAGGTGTGAATGCGAAAGTGGTCCTTTTAAGACCCATGCATGAGACTTCAATATTACACCCTCCTCTTGCTTAATTCACTATTGAAGTGAAGTGGAGAAGAACTAAAGTGAATTGTTGGTCAAAAAGGCAAGGTTGAGTTGCGCAAAAGCAAGAAGACGATCCCAAAACTAGTTCTCCAACCTCTTGTTACTGATAGCTTCTCCATGTGTGCCAAATACCTCCAGAATTAGGACACGGAGGATATATATATTTCCATTTTTTTAGTAATGGAACATTTACAAATATTCAATAGAAATTAGAATTGATACACATGTTGATGTGACATTACATATTCACAAATCACAGATTTATAGACTTATAAAATGAGATATATTAATCAAAATTTATTTTAGGAGTATTTCTTAGTTTATTTGGAAGCTTCTTTGTTAAAGCCTTCTAGTACAGTTCTATCCCAAGCATGTTCAAAATCATTTTTCTCAATACAGAGATTTGAAATTGGCTATTATCAACCCTTACAATCCTTATTTTGGTTCCATGCCTATTTAAAATGAACACTTTCTAATTATGTTGTGACAATTCGTAATTCATTTTTCACTATTGTGGAGCTTCCCCATGTACCCAATTTCACAATTAAAGTGTACAATGCACTGGCAAAACATGATGCTTACTGGCCTTTTCACATTAATAAAAATGTTGCAGCTTCCCACTACAAAGAGATTAACATCAACTAGATTTTTGTCAAATTCTGGATTTGATAAAAAATAGTTATCCTCTTTTAGAATCAAACATGCACATAATGTTTTGGATCAGAAAAACTTGGACTGTATGTGTACCCCTAACTGTATTTAAAATTAGGAACACTATCTATAAAGATTATTTTTAAACCTAATAATAGATATCAACCAAGACCTACAGGCTACAACTAATAGACATAAGACATTCAGAAAACTGATTATCATAGAGTTAAAACCATAGCCCCATTAAAAGTGAAATAGATTACAGTCCATCGACACATGTTGGTTTGATCATTATACAAATATTCTGATCAAACCTCTTGTTCAATTTGTACAGTTATACGGCTAATATTGTGCTCCCTTTCAATATACTCTATTACCCTTTGGAGAACCATATCATCATTTGCATCTGACTGAATTTTTACATGCCGTACAAGTAAGTATTACTATTTCCTTACTGTAATGGCCCAAATTGGTTGTTCATGCATAATTAAGACACCATAAATCGCACACAATCCTTCTTCAATCCTTGCAGCATCAACCTCACGATATGTAGTCTCCATCAAAGCTTCTAGAATACTCAACATCTTTATAGTGGTCCCAACACAAGTACTGAGAAAAACAATGTACATATCATATCAATTATTTTCAAACCTTCAAATGCTCTTCAACTACAAAAAACCCACTCTGAATGCTTGAGACCAACTTCCAAATGTGAATGAATGAGGGAGAAAACACGGTGTCCTGTTTTAGGGTCACGCTATGCGCAGATCAGGACACATAATTCATGGTGTCAAACATGTGTTTTAGCGGTGTCCCACAAAAGGACATGCCCAAAATACATGTCCGATCACATGTGTCATCAGTTTGTTCATGTCAGATACGATGACACATGACACTTTGGCCTAAAAGGTCGTGTCTGATATCATAGAGTAAATACAATAAATGGGTTAGTTAACCATTTATAGGCAGTCAATAAAGACATCAATACATTAATACAAGGTTGGAAATGTATAGTTCTTCCAATTGATACATATTATAAATTAAATAACGATGAAAACATTGTTGAAAATATCGTTGAGGGTCCTAAAAGAAACTTACTGGAAACATTAGTGAAAATATTGGCAAATTTGAATAAAATGTAAAACATCTGAAGCAACTTTCTCCCTTTAGCCCTTTTATGGGAAAATGTAACATTGAATAACCCATTTATTCTTAATCCCTTTCACTCCCTCTTCAAATTGAGCAAAAAAATCCAAAAATTTCATGACAAAATGGATATGGTGATATTTTGCTAATATATCATGATAAATTCAAATTTTGAAAAAATCACAATTTTTTTTTTCTGACGATAATGTTATTGAGCTGAGAGAATCTTTGTATATCATGATATCATTGATAATATCATGATGTTTGCAACAGGATTCATAGATTTACCCCTAATATTACCCCCTTCCACCAAATAGGGGAAATGAATAGAGAGTGGTATTCTTTTATAACCCAATCTTTGAATGTTTGGGATACGTTGTAGTCCCATAATAGATGCTTGACTGCTTTTCCTTTGTGGCAACAACTGGCATCTCTAAAGCCTTTATTCTGTAAGGAGTAAACTTTCTACCCGACCATTTGCACCGATCGGACGACTTGGCTCGCATGAGCTTTCACATCACGCATTGTTGGTCGTCCAATCGGTGCAAATGGTCAGGTAGAAAGTTTACTCCATTCTGTAACCCATTTTAACTACCAGGTTATTCTTGACACCAACAATCTGATGACTCTAGATTTGAATAAATTATGTGCTTTACAGACGCTTTGAAATATCCTAATTCATCCGGTTCCATGATCCTAACATGCCCATCTTCTATGGACTTTACTTTGTCAGAAAAAAAATTCTACAAGTCATGTCATAAATTTCTTTGGATCTATAGTCAATGAAGGGATTCCCATATGACCACTTCAAATCCTTTGAGATGTTTCCTTCCACATCTAAGCTCATTTTGAAAGAATAAGTCAGTTATGATTTTGCAGAGTGCTTTGAAAACTTTTTTCTCCATTCCATGAAGTTCACAAACCCCCCAATTTGTGAAAGGTTTTGGGTCTATCTCTTGGGTCCAAGCAATGTCTACATGCCCGAACTTCCATATCAGCCTTTAAGCTATGTCCCAGCCACAAGAGGAGCATTAAAATCCAAGTGAAGAGAGAAGATTTCTCCCACGTTCTTGTTTTTTAAATTCTCATAGAATAGTACTTGGTCAAGCTAACTCATTTGCGAGAGTAGAAAATATACTTTTATATATCTTGTTTTTACCTTGTCGTCAGAGTGACAAAGTTGACTACTATTAGGATTATACCTTGTGGACTAGATGAATGAGGTAATATATTCATCTAAGGCAAGATCATAGCTAAGTGCAATAATGTTAATAATTTCTAGAGTATGATCAACCCCGCACTTTCATATTTAGCTAACTTATAGTGCTAGTAATGAATTGATGAAACCAAGTATGAATAAAACAAATTTATGTTTCATTAATTTTCTATGGTTATAGTTTGAAATTTCTTTAAGCATTAAATTGTCAAGTCATAAATGTAAGGAAATAGACTAAAACGAAATCTTTCAGGATGCATTGGAAGCTACCAGAGTAGTGGAAGATGCCAGGAAATGTGCATAGGATATAGAAGCGGGTCGAGTACAACTGGATGGTCGGGATATTTTTGAACATGAGACATGGATGTTTGATGATAGTTGTTTTGAATAAGGTCCTTATTACTTGCATTGGTGTTCTTCCCATTTAAAAGAGTAATATTTTTTAGTGCATGCAATTTTGATGCAAAAGGTAAATTTATGGTAGCTTCATTTTGATAATGATTCAGTGCTACAGCAGACACCATGCAGGATATGATGGAGGATGTGCACCAACCAATCTGATCCTTAGCTCTAGCAGTCCTAGTGACCTACATTATCGTCCAAAATTACATTTGACCACTTAAAGTGGCTAGGTACAACTCTGTTAACACCCTGTAAATGGTAAATACCGGTTTCTATCCATTTGTGTATCTTAACGATAAAAATCCTTTCCTGTAGAGGTATCATCATTAATAAATGAACCTAGAAGCATGGTTTTGAGCTTTCTTACCAATATAGAATTGTCACTCCAAGATATAATTATTTAAAATTTAAAACTCACCTTACTTCTCCCAATCCTTTATCAAATGTTCTTGGATTGAAGTTAGGCCCTGAGGAAAACTTGTTCTTGTTGATTGTTTGTGAAATAACTGAACATGTTCAAATAAATGAAATGGTTTTAAATGCTCATATACATGGACTATTATTTGCATCATAATATTTCTAAGGACAAAATACTAATTATTCCTACTACCTCAACCTCATCCCCTGTTATATGATGTTAATACTTGATAGAAACAACCATACAACCACAATCTCATCCCCTATTATATGTTGTTAATCCTTGATAGACACATTCTTACAAACGCATGTGTCATTACTGATTAGGGTCCTTCAAAAGTTTCACTATTTTGTCATTTGACAATGATTCACTATAAGGGTATCAGTTAGAATTCATGTATGATGATGTAGTTCTAAATCTAAACGATGAATGGTAAGAAATCACATAACGCTGAAAAAAAAAACCCAAGCATGGACTAGAGTATCCTATTTGTCATTTCAATCTGGTGGTGATAACCTTTTGTAAGACTACTGCAATGTTGTGATTGACAGTCCACTATCGTTGTGAGTTCTAGAGCAGGTTCTTTCAGAATTCCTTGATCCTGGTTCTAATCATGGAATGGTCCTCCATTTCAGGCCCAAACATGCCACTCTTCCAAAGGATTCATACATCTTCTTGCATAGGACAACTAACAATTATGTTCCACTTCTCATTTGTTAGTTGGATGTGTGCCAACAGAGTTTGTTCAGTCCTTGTAATCTTCCATAAATACTCGTTCCTAATAAACACTCCTCCAAGGATATATCACCATCCACATACATCAGCATTAGGATATACACCATCATATTTTGCAACTGATACATGTCTAAAAATAGCTAGACAAGGGGTGCCATTTCTACAGTTAGACTCGCCCCTAAAAAAATATGAGGATAGGAAAGGAGTCAATACTGTGTCCTTAAAGAAGATCAGAAACCAACGATCAAGTTGTTTTCATATTCAAAAGAGAAAGAAAAAGGCCTCCTATATAATAAAATATTCTCCAACAAATCAATATTCAAATAGTAGGTACTCTCTCCTCCAAGGCACAAATACAGGTCTCCGGACAAAGGCACGCCTCCTGCTTCAAATATACCAAATATATCAACTCAAAAAGGAACACCCTCAAATTGGTATTTATATTTATCCAACATTAAACTCAACATGATTCAACCCCATACTTAATCATGCTCAAAGTTGGCCCCCCTTGTTAAATTTGTGAACATGTGTAAGGATATTGCATCCACCAAAGTACACAATCACACCAAAATCTATATAAAAGAGTCCTAGCTGGAAGATTCATTGAAGTTTCCTTGGACTGTGCACAGAAAGTGGAATCCCGCTTATTTAGTATCTAATGAACATGCCATCACTGCCTGTAAAACATATACCTCATAAACTCGATATTACTCTTATTTTAGTCTTGAAATCTGTAATCCAATATTGAGCTTGTGGGTCCTTTTGGCACAAGAAAAGTGAAGATGGCCATTCTATTCCTTCAAAGAAAAATATGTCAATGGTATTGGATATTAAGCATGATTGCTATGGCTCATTGTATCAAGTTCAAACTATTGTTCTTTTCCTTGGAATGTTTGCTTGTAAGTCAATCCATGACAATAAGAAATATTTGAACAATGGTGTCTCCATCAGGCTTATATTTCCTTGAAAATTCTTGTTGGTCACTCGATATACTCATTAGTTTCCATAACAAGCAGAGTGCTCAATATAAATTGTCAACCCAGTGAAGTTTGTTTTTTTCAAAGGTAACTACGCAAAATATATGCATAAACACTTCAGTATCTGATTAATAAAATGCAAATAATTCAATCCTAATAACTTATCAGTAAACTCAACTCCCTGTAAAAACCAATATTAATCATCTATCTAATAATTCAAACGATTTTTGGTTCCTACAATATCAATCCTGCGACTGCTAATCTAAGACTGAATTAATCTAGAATTGCTTTTGCAAGAAGTTAAATCCTAAATTACCAAATCAAGACAATCACAAACCATCAAGAAACAACTAATTTGCAAAGATAATTACTATATAATTCAACAAATTTTAAGGAAGATTATAAATGACAACACTTTGCAGGAGTTGAGCATGACTATAACAGCTATACTTAATTAGCACACTTTGCATAAAGAAATGAATTATTCTACATAGTCGAATTTTCACACCACACTGTTGCAGCAAACCAAAAGAAAGTATAACAATGCAATTATCTAAGAAATAATGTCGCAATAATCTACTAATGCATCTAACTGAAATTCCACACTAAACCAAAGTAAGTAAAACTACAACATCTACTAATACCAGCAACTCTGTAAGAAAGAGGGCACTAGCCTTCGAACGGAGATGTTTTTAAAGGCTTAGAGAAATATACAACACAAATATAGTGATAATTGTTGTTCCTTTATTAAAATTATCAAAGTACAGTTACAGTATCATCGTTGTAAAATCCTTTTACAATATTTCCAACCCCTGGCTCCAATTTCCTATTCCTACTTATACTAGGATGAAGTAGTTTAGATCCACTAATATCGGGCATCCATGAAGACCTACGATATTTAGGTTGTCGAATTCAACATAAACAGTTACATTTATAATTATATTACATGGAATTAGTTCATAATTGTGAATGAAATTTTAATCTGAACTACTCAAAGGCTAAACATGTTCCAACTAATGAAGAAATATGCTCGGGCAGTTTCAACTAGTTTCGCGGAAGAACATTCGAGCTTAACTCATCAACATCTTTGACCGGATTATGAAAAGTAAACTGATTTCAGGAATTACTTATCTCCTGAGTCCAGCAATTTGTTGCACTTGGAACACCTGGAAATTCTGAAATTTTCTTATAGAACCAATAACGAGTCAGCGCAAATCAAAGGTAAAGTTCATAATCATAAGCAAAATCAAGCATTAATGAAACATAGCAATAATGATTTATAACTTAGAAATCCATGATTTTTATTTGGAAAAGGTAAGGACTTGGTCATAAATAAGAGGTAAAACTAGGGGAAAAGGGCTAAATAAAATTAGGAAAAAGGGCATTTTTGGAACCCAACATCTCCCCCCATCTATCCAATTACATGTCCACATGCAACAACCTCCAACTAGTCTAAATTTGAATCTAACTCGAGACTTTTTTTGTCAAAATTGGTGAGGTTGAAGGAAGATTCAGTATTTTCTCATGTTTGTAAAAACACATTGCTTGCAGTTAGTTTGGCCTAAAAATCCCTCTCTGCCTTCCTAGTTAACCTGTATATGCTCTTATATTTCCTTTCTGGCCACCAAATGAGCAGAAATCTAAACTTTAGCCCCAACCAAATCGTCCCACATGTCTCCATGCATTTAACATATCCTTGTATTTAGGGAAAGGAATATTTAAAGTTCTCAAAACAATACGGATTCTTTGTCTTTAAGGATATGGAAGAAACCTCCCATCGATAACTGCTTCCTTTCAAGGCATAGACCTCTTGTCGAGAAATCATATTAACACAAGTAGAAATAATTTTTTGCTGAAATGGAATTAACTAATTGACCTTCTCACGGGACGAAATATGTCTTTTATGTCTGGAAATAAGGGTACAGGGGTCTGAGGTTCACTACGAATCCATAGAGTGGAATTATCCTCATTCCTAGGAATGGTGTGAGAAGCATTCCACCAGTGCATATGGTTGGTGACAAAGGAGGTGAACGATCTCAAGTGAATGTCCCCAATGTGAGGAACTGGGTTATACTGAGGATCCATAAGACATGCCATCTCATGCAGGTATAATTCACATAACAAATTATGTTCGGCAAAGTCACTCTGAGTAAAATTTTCCAGGAAATGAGGGGTTGTCATGATTTTCCAAGGTCTTCCTTCTTTCGAAGCCCTCATTTTGAATAGATTCATCTGTTCAAAGAGAAATACAGGGTAGGATGGTGATTCCTCTCTAC
Organism: Pseudotsuga menziesii; assembly: GCA_001517045.1. Classification (NCBI taxonomy): domain Eukaryota; kingdom Viridiplantae; phylum Streptophyta; class Pinopsida; order Pinales; family Pinaceae; genus Pseudotsuga; species Pseudotsuga menziesii. The sequence continues at coordinate 83,592 of LPNX011178472.1, read as the reverse complement.
AGCTCAACAAATCTTGAGTTAAGGTGTACATTTTTTCCTTTTCCTTTTTCATGGACTTGTACTTTCTTAACTCCATTAGTTCTTCATGTAACTTCTCCCAACGATTTTTTTGCAAAAAGAGCTCCTTAGCCCACTTTTCCTTTACTCCTGAAATAGCCTTCTTGTGTTCATTCAGAGGGATCATCCCTTTCTCACATTGGCTAGCATGATATTTCCATTTACTTGATTCAATATTCAATAGTGAAATCTCTCTCGCCATCTCTTGATTACCTTCATCAGTTTTCTATTGTGATGTTGGTCTTGTGTTTTAGCATCTTTCGTTTGTGTTGATGATTCTTGAGGCTCGACTGCTTCAGTTTGCACTGCTGCTTCTTGAGTTTCAACAGCTTTATTTTGCATTGTTGCTTCTCAAATCTCAACAGCTTCAGTTTGCATTGTTGCTTCAGCAACCAGTTTTAAGAATGTTGGTTCTTGTGTAACATCATTCAGCTCTTGAACCTCAACCTCAGCAGCTTTTGTTTGATTTGTTGCTTCAACAATGCATTTTAAGAATGTCAGTTCTTGTGTAACGAAATTATGTTCTATAATTGTTTCCACATATCTGAACTACTGATATTGATCCTAGATTATTTATATGTCTCCTGATCATTGAGCCTGGTCCGGAAATAACTCATTATCCCCTGAACTGCTTTAAGAAGGAAGCAATTCAGTGTTCTCTGAATGTTGAGGCTGCATTTCTTCATCTTCCTATAAATCCTGATCAGGAGTTATATTTTCCTCCAGCGTTATTTCCTTCATTAATTATACCATTAGTGTCTCACCTCCCCCTTGGCTTGAATGTGCCAATTTCCAAGTTGACACGTACATATTTGTAACTTTATACCTTGAGAGTATAAACAAATCTCCGCATTTTGGACATAATAATTCATCATCCTATTCATTCTTCAAAACTATTGATGAAATTCTCATTGATGCCAGCATGGACTTGCAGTGGCCCCAGATAATGTCATTGATTCCATCAAATCCCACTTGCAGTTCCTTAGACCCCTTACAAAGTGGGTTTGAGCCTTGGACCCCTTACAGAGTAGGTTTGTGCCTTGAAGAACCTTGTACCCAGTTTATAAGGTCCTTGTACCCACAAGGATGGATCTTGGAGAAACCACCTTGTCGAAGATACTGAAGACCTTGTTGATGGTGCTCAAGACCATGGAGATGGTCCTGAAACCTTGATGGATGATGGAGAACCACTAGATGGGTTGGAGAATCATTAATGAACCATTATGTGGTCATTCATTCTCTTATGGTATCATAGTACCCCTTGAGAATACCGAGCTACCCCACAGATGATGGCATGATGTATCTTGACCCTTGAGGGTCTCCTAGTGTGGTTGAGGTGGTTGAAGAAGCCTATTGCTTATTGAAGAATCCATGATGAAGCCCTTGGACCCACACTTAGTGGTTTGATGACCTTTCAACCCTTATTGGGGTCATGGAGCTCTTATATGATGATGATGACCTTATATGGTACTTGACAGGTTATGGAACCCCTGGTATTCTGAAGAAGCCCATGGAACCCCTAATGAAGACCCTGATACCCTTGCAAAGGCCATGGAGCCCACTACTTGCACTTGACATGGTTAGATGGAATGATGATGTGGTATTTGGTGACTTAATGAATTCATGGAACCTTGTGAAGACCTTTATGCCCATTTCTTTTACTTGATGTGGTTAATTCACTCACACACATATTGGGTTGATGATGGTCCATTAAGTGACAAGCTTGAAGCTCATGATGGCACCTTGCACATGGCATGCCATTAAAATCCATAGTGGCTTGATGCAACCCTATGAAGATGTGGAGGACACACTCCCATGAATTTTAAATGATGTGGTTTACTTTGAAGGATGTTTTAAAAGAAAAACAAAAAAAATACATAAGGTTGGCCATTGAGATGGTAAGAAAAATAATAAAAATACATAAGGTTGACCATTGAAGTGGTAAGAAGTTTGAAATTCTTGGTCATACATATGGCTTATGTGGTGGACAACCTATTGTATGGCAAAGAAAATACATGCAATTCTTTGATAAGTTTTGACCATTGAAGTGGTAATAAGTTTGTGTGGCAATTAAAAGTCAAATTTAAAATTCAAATTACAATTTTTAATTAAAAATTAAAATTCTTACCACTCTTACCTTCGAAGGAAAGTCGGGCAGCATGAAACATGTCCACTTTAATGTGTATATAAACACATCAAAAAACATTCAATCATGGATGTAGAGAAGTGAATTCATGGAGATTGGTCTGATGTTTTTTTTTGCGGCAGCAGAGGAGCAGTTCGTTTTTACAAAGAAATTTTTGGGCATCTTCACTAAAATTGGCATAACTTTCTCATGAGGAATCATAATTACAAAATTATTAGCTCGTTGGAAAGCTTGTTACGAGGGATATGTAATGACATGATCTATAGTTATTTTGGTTTGTATAATTTTTCTTCATATTATGATATTCATAAAGGTATGGTTCATTCTTCTTGGTTTCTCTTGTGATGGCACATGTCTCTGATGGATAGAGTTCATTTGTGATCTTCATATATGAGCCTCTATATTGGTATATATATTTGAAGTCATTATAGAGGCTATGATGATGATATTGCATGCATTTATGCTATGATATGATACACTTTATGATGATAATACATGTGATAATGATGTACACTCTATGATGTTGATGCACTCCTATACAATATGATGTAGATGCATACCATAGTGAGATGATGCTCTCCTATGCACTATGCTGTATACTTGATGATAATGATACATAAAAATTTCACACTGAGATGATGATGATGATGTATATTTGATGATAAGGATGTGTAACCTATGACGATGATGCATAACCTATGACGATTATGCATACCTATGATGATGATGCATGGCGATGCATGCCTTATGTTTAGTGAAAGAAGAGAAGAATTACTTGTTAAGTAATTTTGTATGATGAGGTATACAATGATGTGTACATGATCATATCGACCAGCTTGACCAACAATATTAATGAGCATAAAAGAATTACCAATAATGATGAGAAAAATTGATGTGCAAAGATACTTGAGCAGCAGTGATGAGCAGTTGTGATTAGAAACATTGTTGAGCAGTAGTGATGAGAAGATTGACTCGAGATTGATGAGAAGTGTTCAACAATAGAGTGATGAACACAGATTGATGTGCAAAGCATAGGTTGGTTGTGAAGCAGAGATATATTATTGCTTGCAAGAAGAATCTTGCACTTGAGGATTGGATTCCTCAACCCTTCTTAGTTGGAGCTAAGAAAACCAGGTTGGGTCATGTTACAAGAGTTTGTTGGAATATATTAAACCCACTCATAACTTAGGATAAAATATTTAATCATTATTTGATTAAATCCCTACCCACTAGCTAATTAGTTGGCATCCACTTGCACCTTAAATTCAACACATGCCTTCTATTCCCTAGGAATGCTTTATTTCTGATTCTGGGTTGATCTTGAACACTTTATGGACATCCAGAATTGGTAACTGTGATTTTCTGTAGATTCTGATTTATTCTTTTTTATCCAGCTTTTATGTGGATAAGGTAAATCTAGTTAACTAGGAAACTGGTATCTTGTGTTTCCAACCCATCCTCCATTAGTTTCTCTCCATTTTCCAGGATTATCATGTTTATCCATCACTCTTGATGACTCACTCATGATTTCACTAATTTGTGAGGTCCTTGACTGATTTGGGATGTGCTTTAGCCACCTATGGGGGCTTATCATATTTGGTAAGTCTACCTTTCTTAGCTTTCTTAGTTGTCTCCATACAACTCGATTTTACCAATGAGGGATGCACTATTTATGTACACTATTATTCATTATCAATTAATGGAAGGATACACTCCAATATTCATCTCTTCATTCATGTGATTCAGTCTATTTTGTTCTCTCTATTTTTCCTGTGTATGCTTGTGACAATTATCTTAGTAGCAAGATCTGTTTCCTGTGCTTCTTCTTACCATCTTTTCTCATAGAATTGGAGATATTATTTCAACGTGGTTTCATAGCTACAAGGAGCACAACCTTGCAATCTTCTACATGGTATCAGAGCGCAAGGTTTCTCAAGTTCTACAGAGTTAAGGAGCGCATCCAATCTCCTATCCCTCTCTGTAGAAGAGCTTGTCTAGCTTACATGATTTTCTCCTAGTTTTGTTTTGCAAGTTGTAGAGATTATATCCTAGAGAATATCAACAACTTCAATATAGATTCAAAATTTCCTCTACTATCTCCTTTCAACTATGCTGATTGGAAGCCCAAGATGAGCACATACTTGAAGAGGAAATGTCTCTTTGAAGTCTCCATTGGCATTGAGTGAACATGAGTCTTATGAAGAGAAGATTGAATGGCTTAGTAATTGTGATATAAATTATGGAATCATGTGTTTGGGAACGTCTCCAAATATACATCATCTCATAGATTCTGTTGAGTATCCATTTGAGCTTTGGAACAATTTGGACAAAGCTTTTGGTGTGCACAAAGTAGAAGATGAAGCATGGAGCGAACCCAACATATCCTCTTGCTCTCTCTCTCAATATTTCTTGGCCTCTACATTCTATGGTGAAGTTGATCATGATGAAGAAGTTTGTCATACAGTTCATGTTGCTACTACCCTCTTTGATTTGAATGCTTCCTCCTTCAATGAAGAAGCAAATATTGAAGAGCCATCTTTTTCTATGTCTCTTGAAGGTGATTCTTCTTGTTTTTATAGAATTAATCCATCCTTATTACCTTACCTTATACCTTAGTCAATTTTATTTTCTTCTATGCATTAAGTTGCTATGGTTTAGACTTAGGGAAGTTGATTCAGCAAGATATCTAGTTATTTTGGCATGTTCACACCTACAGCAGTCCTCTAATTCAGTTAACCAGCATATGTGCATCCTCATTAATGACAAGAGTGTTCCCATTCCTCTTTTTTTGAAGTTTGGATTGACTAGGGGCGCTAGGGGTGTTTTTATACCATTTTTGGGCTTCTTGAGCATTTATTGCTCACCTTGAGCCACTCCCACTCCTCTACTTGCTCACCCATGCATGCCTTGGACTCACTATTTCCCCAACACACTTCACCAACGTTCACATCAATTTTTGTGATTGTTTGGGCTGAGTTGGAACTTGATTGGTCCTCCTAGGGGGGATTGAGGTCAAATATTGCCATGACACATGTACAATCCAAATTGGCTTCCTAAACCTCATGAATTATTCCTAATCTAATATATATTTGATATGAACACATTCATATGTTAGACAGTTCAATAATTTCCACTTTGTGTTCACATGTGTATGTAAATTTTGTTCCTCTTTCAAGCTTTTTGCTGGTTTTGCAAAGTAATTCGAATTGTGAGTCTCTTGTGCTCCTAGATCCATTTGTGAATCAAATTCTCACATGGTATTAGATATAATTGGAGTTTAATATCAATATATAGTGTTTGAGCTGCATATTGAGGGATTTTCCAAATAGATTTGAGTGTTTTTTGCAAGTACTTTCAGCAAATTCTCACTACTAGCGCAAGAAGAGATGGAGAAAACTCATGTCTTGCTGAATCCATTCAATTAATTCAAATGGAAGGAAGAGATGGCCATCTAATTGAGATACAAGGGTCTCTATAGGGTCACTATGGGGACAAAAGTAGAGAAGTTGAAATACTTCAATAGACTAAATGAAGCTTTTGGAATACTATGTCTTAGCATTTCGAGAGATCTCTTGTTTCATGTTGACAGTTTGACCACCCCAAACTAATTTTGTCTCAGGATCGAAGCTCTCTTTGGGAAAACTAATGAACTAAGGGGCACTGGCTCGGAAATGAGCTTGTCACCTTGAGCCCAACGCATTTTGACACCATCTAGGAGTTCTTCACAAAATTTAAGTCTTTGGTACTTCAACTCAATAATTTTGGAATCGAGAAGAAGGAAGAGCAACTAATATTGTCAATCCTTTCAAAGTTGGGGCTAGAATACTCAGTGTTTGTTAGCACATTCCATTCTGGAAAGCTAACCATTTGAAATTGGAAAATGCCATCACTAACAAGCTTCATGCAGTCTTTGATGCAAGAGAAAGACAAGCTAGTGCAAATGGGAACCATCAAAACAAGAAAGGATCAAGATATTACTGCAGGTGTTTCGAATGCATCCAAAAGAAAGAAGAAAGCCAAGGATTCGAAACATCCAGAGAAGAAGAAACAAGATAGACCCTAGAATCCTGATGGGGGTTCAAATCCTTGCAAGGAAAATGATAGGAAGGGAAAGGATAAAACCAAATGCACCTATTTCCACAAGGGATGGCATACAAAGAGTGCTTGCATGAAGAAAACCATTGATACGATGGCATAGTTGTTGGAGAAGAATAACATCCCAGTTCCACATAGTGCAAGGAAGAAGGATGGAAGTTCAGGTTCTAACAACAAGGAGACGTGATTGGGTTGTAGGTTCTTTAGATCCCTCCACCTTCATCATTGATTCAGGAGCATAAAGGCATATGGCCTCTGTCAGGGAGTTCTTCACTTCCATGTATTTGAATAATGGCCCAGTTGTTCGAATGGTTGATGACTCTGAGATCCTATCCAAGGGAGTTGGCAGGATCAACCTTGACAATGTTTATTTCAATGATGTCCTCTATGTTCCAGACTTGGCAGCAAACCTGTTGTCAGTATACCAACTAACACATACTAGAGAATCCAAGAGAGTAACATTTACTCCATGTGAGGTTGAGATAGAAGAAATATCCTCCAACAAAGTTGTGGCATTGGGGTATGTAGATCACCAAGCTAGGATGTATCAAAAAGTTGTGGTGCAATAAAGAATTAGAAAATAAGAGAAAATTAAGACCCTATAAGAAGGTAATCAACCATAATCCAAAAAATAAAAGATATCTATGTTTTGACAAGTGTATAAAATCAATATTTTTAAAATAAGAACAAACTCAAACCAACTCTATATTAAAACATGACATTAAACCATTCATAAATAACATGTTTCAATTTTATAAAATAATCAATATTGTTAAAATAAGAACAAACTCCTATCGACTCTATATTAAAACATGGCATTAAACCATTACTATATCCATTTTTTTCGTCAGTAAAATGGATTGTACAATACATTGATGTCATTATAATTGATCTTTTGTTTGAATTCAAATGATATCTCTTGATCGAGTGTGGTGGGTTCCATGTTCGATCTGTCCTTCCTTGGTGAATTCATTTCTGTCATTTGTTTGTAAAAATGCTATGTTTTGGAACATATTTGAAAAATAAGCGTGGCAGTTGTGGATTCCAAACAAAGAAGTCATATTCCTATCATTTTGTTTACTAAAGGAATCAGCAACTAGGGATAGGGCTAGTACTCGCGTGACACGGGGTCCAAGGATCCAATACCTCTACCATTGTAACCCTAGGTGCATCCACAGGGCCCGAACCATAACAAACGGGTCAATTTGGGGGGATTTGAACGTGAGACCTTCCATTTACAAAGAAGTCATATTCTTATCATTAACATTAGTAGAGAACTTCCATTACAAGTGAAATGATTCCACCACCACTCTTTGAGCCCACTTGACATTATATAGTTAGAGCGGCTATTTTATTCCCCATGTGTGTTTGTTTGATGTGAATTCAAATGTTTGTATTCTTAGTTTTACTCCTCGAAGAGATCAAATATGCATATCCTCCTTATTTCTTTCAAATCTACATATTATGATTTTTTGGGACAGCGTGTTGGCCAAGCCTTTTGGGGACCGACAATGCCTAGCTCGACTGCGATTGGTGGGAAATAATTGGGTCTAAATTCATCAAAGTATATATGAACCCTACCGGTTAAATGGTTAAATAGTATGACAATGATACAAACTTTATGATTAATCAATTATAGTAATACATATCTATTTGTAGCAAAGTTTATAATTTTATTTGTAAATTTAAAAAAGATAAATATATGTTAAGATGTATATAAATGTGGATGATTAACATCTCTTTTATATTAGTCTTTCTTTATAGGTATTTTCAACAATTTAATAATTAAAATTTGTATATTGGTACTAGTTTGGGTGATTGAAAGCAATAATTATTACACTCCTTACCCAATTTCAATTTGTATAAATAATATGTTTACTCTTATTGAACTTCTTTATAATAAATAAGTAAATTATATAATCTCTCCATACAACAATATCCTCATCATTACCATACACAATTTCCTTGTGCAATGATGTATTCATAAGTTATTGTTCATGCATTCACAAATTTATGGAGAACTTCGACTTAAGCCAATAAATATTCAACATAATATTTAAATAACTTTGTCCAAGGGTTTTGAAAATATGCCACATGATAAATAAAGTGATAGTAGTTGAACTTGGATCTATTATTGAAACATTTATTCAATGACATAATTTGATCATGTATGTTTTGAAACTTTTATTCGGTGACAATTTGATAATGTATGTTTTAAATTTGAGTAGTTTTAATGGTTAAAAGTCATATGTCCAAGGGATAGGATATGAGTCATAATATTTGTGAAAGAGTGAGTTGCTTATATCAAACAACATTATTATGTCTCTGCGAAGTGATATAAAGTGATGGTTGCATCGCATTGGTGCGGGGTTTAAATATTAGTTTTTGTTGTTGTTGTTGTTGTTGTTGTTTTGTATTTTAATTATTTATTTTAAATTTTAAAATTGTTTATTTAATGCTTATGCTATTTATTTTGGGTAGATGACGTCCACAATTTTATTTGTGTCTCAAGATGTGGCGACGATATTGCGCCATCCTATGGTCTGATAGCCTTTGGTCGCGGACGGTCTATACACAAGGTTAATGCTATCTGATTTAATGATCTGTACAACAATTTTAAATATTGCAATCATTTGGTAGGAGGATAGGTTCAAGTTGATACACTTTGGAACCACTGGAAGCCACGTTGAGGTTCATGCAAGTTGTGGTGGGGGGACGAGTTATGAGAGAGGGGTTTATTAATTATTGTGAGTTGATACCGCAGGAGGGACAAATTTCCTCAAATGAGAAAGAGGTTGTAGGCGAAGGTGCTTGAAGGGCTGAGTGTTTGGCCTCAAATATTTGGTTACATTTAGAGCTGGGTTTTTCAAAACATTTTGTTAAAACTTGATTTTTATATTATTTTTCTCTAGTGTGTCTATTGTGGACTGACTTTTGGGTGTCAGTTTGTTTAGCTAGTTTTTCTTTTTTTTGTGACTATTGTGCATTGTCGTTTGGATGTTGCTAATGCTTACAACATGATATGTGCAATAGGTTTGATGTTATCATGGTCATTTGGTAGGAGGTTAAATCAAGGTCAATACACTTTGGAACATGGAGGAAGCCACCTTGAGATTCATGTGTGTGGTGTTCGAAGTGTCGAGTGTTTGGATTCACATATTTACTTTCAATCAGAACTAGGATTTTTATAGCATTTTTCTTTTGTGTGAGTTGTGTCTTATTGTTTGTGTGTTTGATTGGAGTTGGATTTGCTAGATATTGTTTTTGTTACGCCTTGTGGTTTGGTTGTCTTCTCGGAATTGTATTTGTGATTTATAGTGGTGGTGATAACTAGAGGTGGTAGTGGTTTGGCCTTTCCATTTGGTATCTGTTTGGAGTTTTATTTCCAGTAAGAAGCACTAGAATTGATGTGTCATCTCAGATAACTAGGTATGTAAAGGAAACCAAATATTCTTGGGTAGTTCTTTGAACATGAAAAAAATTGAGTGCTATGTGTGATTGAAAAATTCTTGTGTGTGTGTGTGTGTGTTGATAGTCACAATTTAGAAAATTGGAGCACTTATTTAGGGTTTCAATATATTTTGGAATTTTTGTTGTGAGAGGTAATGGTTGTCTAATTATCATGGGGAAGAAAAAATAGTTTTAGAAAAATAGAGATATTCTGTGGATATGAAAAATTGTGAATTTCTTTGAGTGGTCGAGGATAGATTTATGCAATGTTTGTTAAATTTCATAAGAAATTTTGACGCAAATGGGTACAAGTAACACTTTTGTTTATGCCATCACTATATACAAATTCATAGATCATGTGATATTTCATTATGAAATATACTTACACTTCCTTAGGATTGGCATGCTCATGCGAAAATGTGCAAATGCACCATCCCAAATTCTGCCATAGCTACCAGCTTGCTCGACCACTTTCCCTAGTATTTAGTGCTATGTGACTCTTGAACTTAGGCAGGTATCCAAGGTTCGGAATTTTTTTATGTATTTATGCCAATACTTAAATATGAGAATCTCAACATTGCAAAGGTGTTGAACAATGAAGGGAATAAAAATCACTCACTAAATCCTATGGCTATTTCTTTCCGAGTATGGAATTATTTGTTGAAATTTTAACAAGTAAAAGATAATAAGATTAATGGACATATAATATCTTGTATATTTTAATGGATGGAAGATAGACTTCTTAAGCTATAAATAATTTCGAGTGAAATATATAGGGATACACAGTAAATGGCGATGTACAAAATACATATATGGGTGCATTGTAGGTTAATCTCTTAACTAGGCAATTGCTTAATCTAGGATATTGCAAGATGAGACTTCGGTGGCCTCCCTATATTACCTTTCGATATCCTGAGTGAAAATGAGTGTAAACATAAACAATAATTACAAGGAGAGCACAAGTCCAATGTGATTGATATTGAAGGTAATATTATTGATCAACCCATGGGAATTTAATTGATTTAGGGGAAAGTAATATTTATATTGCTCCCAAATTGGTTGAGATATTTCAATTAAAGAAAAACAAGCATGGTAAATCTTGGTTGGCATAGTTAGCTACCGCCAAAAGGAGAATCAATGAGATATTAAAGGGTTTTCCCTTAAATATGAATGGATTCCATACATTTGTAGATATGAACATAATACCTCTTCATTTTTATGATGTACTTATTGGAATGGACTAGTTGGATGCACAACATGTCATTTTAGATTTCCATAACAAGACTCTCACTTTCCTTGATGAAGAAGGAGAGTAAAAGATAGTCAAACATATTTCAAGGCCTATTTCTATAAGGTAGGTTTCAGTTGTGCAATTAAAAAGGTGTTTCAGAAAAGAGTGTTAGTTGTACATAGCTTGTGTGGAGGAACCATAAAAGAATAAATGCCCAACCTAGAATATTTTCCAATATTACATAAATATGTAGATCTCTTTGAAGAAATTCCTAGGTTACCACCAAACAAAGATATTGACTTCTATATTGCCCTAGTTCATGTGGTTTCCCTAGTTTGCTGAAAAATAATATATAGAATGAGTACGACTAAGTTGAAAGAGTTACAAATCTAGCTTGAAGAAATGTTGAAGAAGGGGTAGATACAACCAAGTGTGTCTCCTTGGGGAGCACCTGTACTCTTTGTAAAGAAGAAATATGGTACATTGATATTGTATATTGACTTCTTGAAATTAAATAAAGTCACAATGAAGAACAAATATTATCTTCCCATAGTCCATTGGATGTAGCATGGGTGGTTGGGAGTACTTATTGTTAACCTCCCCAACTAGGTTTAATTCCTTGTAAGTGACATGCTAGGATATTAATTAAGCAACCCTATATTTCGACATAAAGGGGAGGTTTCCATGGATGTAGAGCATGTCAATGGTTTTTGAGAACCACATTGAAAAAAAATACTCTTCCCATGATTAATGGCTTGTTTGACTAGTTGAAAGGGAAAAGGATTTACTTCAAGATATACTTGAGATTAGGATATCATTATGATATAATAAAGGATGAATTATCACAAAACAATTTTAAGAACTCGATATGGTAATTATGAGTTAGTAGGATTTCCATTTGGATTATCAAATGCACCAACTACTTTTATGTGCTTAATGAATGGAATATTTAGATAGATTTGGATAAATTTGTCATTGTATTTTTAGATTGCATTCTTATTTACTCAAAGTCAATGGAGGAGCAGGAGAGAATTTGAGATTAGTGCTATAGGTGTTAAGGGAGAATCAATTATATGCTAAGTTAAGTAAATGGCCATTCTACCAAAAAGAATTCAATACTTGGGACACATCATATCTCAGGAATGAGTAACAATAGACCCAAGGAAGATTGAAGCTATCATGGGGTGGCATACACCCAGTAATGTACCAAAGGTAAAATAATTTATGGAATTAGTTGGATATAATAGAATATTCATAGAAGGCTTCTCAAAAGTAGCACATGCATTAATTGCATCCTTGTAGAATAAGGTATCCAGATTTGAATGGACACCCAAGTGTGAATAATTTTTCCAACCATTAAAGAGATTGCCCACTAGTGCACCAATTCTCAAAATTGATTATCCAAATGAAGATTTTGTGGTATGTACAAATGCTTGTAAAGGATGAATTGGTGGAGTGCTTATGCAAAATGGGAATCTGGTTTGTTATGAATCTAGGAAGTTAAAGGAACATGAGAAAAAAATATGCCACACATGATTTAGAGATGGTTACTATAGTGCATGCCTTAAAAATGTGGAGACATTAACTAATTGTTAGAAAAGTTGAATTAAGAACATATTAGAGTGGGTTGAAATATTTATTTGACTAACAAATTTTAAATGCAAGATAGACAAGATGGGTAGAATTTCTATGTGAGTTTGATTTTGAAATAAAACATATTCAAGGAAAAGAGAATAAGATTGCAAATGCAATCAGTAGAAGAGCATGTGCAATGCGTGCTACAAACATTAACATGTGTAAATGAAATTAAAAGTTATAGTTCATGAAATTGGTATTTCATATCCGCATTATATTAAGGTAAAAGAAGGGATAAAACAAGAAAAATTATAGAATAAATTTAAAGGATATAGGTTGGAAAAAGATGGTATTTTTAAGAATAACAACATATTTACATTCCTAATTCTATTAAATTAAGGTAGTCTCTAATGGATGAAATACATAAGGTACCATGTGCAGGATATCGTGGATATCAAAAGACTATTTCAACAGTAAGAAGCTAGTACTTTTGGCTAGGAACAAAGAAATACATATTGACTATATAGCATGATGTATGGAGTGTCAGAATGTAAAGGTTGATCCTAGACATATAACAAGATTACTTCATCCATTTTCAATTCCAAAATGGAAATGGGATGTGGTAACAATAGATTTCATCACCAAATTTCCCAAGACACAGTACAACATGATTCAATTATGGTAGTAGTGGATAAGTTGAAAAAGGATGCACACTTCATTCCAATCAAGTCAATTAATAAGGAAGCTAACATGGAATAAATTTATATGAAAGAGATTGCAATATTACATGTAATACCCAACGTAATTGTTCCAGATAGGGATTCAAAGTTTACTTGAAATTTTTGGAAAAGACTATTTAAAGATTTGGAAAAAATATGAATATCAGTACATCATATCACCCAAATAAGTATTGGACTACTAATAGGGTTAATAAGGTTATTGAATACATGCTCAAAATGCATGTGATGGATAAACCATCCAAGTATAAATAGTACTTACATTTGGTGGATTTTTCTTATAATAATGGATATCATTCATCTTTAAAGATGAGTCCCTTTGGAGCCTTAGATGGCATAAAATGTAATACCCCAATAAGTTGAGATAATCTTGAAAAATGGGTGGTAATTGGTTCATAACTACTTAAAGAAATTAAAGAGAAGATGGTTCAGATCAAGAATAATTTGAAAAAAACACATGAGAGACCAAAAAGTAATGTAGACAAGGGACGAGTATCAAGAGAATTTATAATTGGTGAACATCACGTGTATTTAAAAGTCAGTAAAAAAACAAGTTCCCTAATGCTTGGGATATGTCCTAAGTTAGCATCCATATACTATGGGCCAATTGAAATATTAGATAGAATAGGGCCTATAGCATATGAGCTTGTGTTGTCTACCTACATAAGAGTGCATAATATGTTTCATGTGCCTTTAACGAAAACATGTGTGTCTAATCCTAATCACATTATTGATTAGGATTTGATTTAGGTGGGTATGAAAGGAGGTACACCATTGTTATCAGTTTCTATCCTAGATAAGAAATTCACATTGCTCTAGAACATAACCATTGGGAAGGTAAAGGTCTAATGGACCAATTACAATCCTAAAGAAGCAACGTATGAGCTTGAGGATACTATGTAGGAGGAATTCCCATAGTTTTTCTTAAATTTTATGTATGTACATGGTGTTGATATGCACCAAGGATGATGCATAATTTAAGTGGGGGGGATGTAACACCTACTTTTTACCCCAGTATGTAATGATGTAATTGTGTAAATATTGATGAAATGGATAGAACTTGGACATTGAATGGTCTAGTTTGACCAAATGATGTAATTATGTACATTTTTATTTTTACTATAAAAACCATGACTATTATAGACTAAGAAGGACGAATAAGATATGGGGGGCCATAATTCCATGTGAGGGAGAGTGAGAAGGGGGTTTAAGGGGGTTACAACCCTAGTGACTTATAATTTAAGTCACTATCCTTATTATTCCTTTTTGTCATAAGTTTTGTAAATCCTATTTAAATTAAAGTGCATTAGCCTTGACCTAGGTCAATTATCTTAAGCCTTGGGGATTAATGGGGGGGGGGGTGAAATTCCCATGGGTGCCACTTTTCTAGATATCAACAACCATGCTTGCCACTTGGATAGTTCTCAACATGCATATAATTAATGAGAATCCAGTTCATTCAACATTTTTCTATGATTCATACATCATCGTTTTGCATTACATCATTGAACCATCACCCATACCTTAGCCTAGAGACATAACTCATATTGTAGTTTGGAGCTATAGATGAGAACAACCAAGTTCCCAGGAGTCCTGACATGGGGATTCCTTGGGAGGCCTATGATGGATACCTAGAAGGGAATTGGGGAACATATTGGAAGGGACTATTAACTCATAGAAGGTAACCCAGGGGACTATTAACTCAGAAAAAGGAACCCCATTCCTTGGGTTGTGCAGGATGATGGGGGAGGTGTTCTAGCTGATTGGGATAATTGTAGAGTGGAAATTTGGCACCTTCTTGTGGATTGATAGCCCCAAATCAGCGGGGGCCTTTGTTATAGAGAGAATTGGTATAACATAGTGCCTATGGTTAGGACTAACATCCTTGGTTTGTAGCCGGTTGGATTCTATTTTCATATAAGTCTCCGTCTATCTATAAAATGTTTTGTATTTATCTATGTTATGTATATTGTTTAATTATTGTTATCTTAGTATTTAAATGCATGAAATCAATGGCATTGAGTGGATGCATTCATGTAGAAAATGTCTATAACATTCTCATATATTTTTATATTGATTTTGAGTGATCATTTATAATCTAATTCCATTGTAAATTTTAATTAAATTGATAAGAAAAAATGGAATTAAGTATTAGAGTGGATCTCTCTCAGTAGTTGCATGGCCACAAAGGCACCATGAGGTCATAGGGTACACGACACTTCATACTGGAGTATCCCCTCTATAAATATGTTCTTATAAGGTTTAGATGGAATTCAAATGTAAGTTAAACCTAGCAGTTTTACTTGCAATTTTAGTTATACCACTTCCATAACACCTAAACGAACGTGATCTAGGTTCTGACAACGGTTTATAATATTTATTGGCTCTTTGTTTGTATAATTAAGATGGGATTATTGGTATCAATAAAATTTATTGATTCAGACAATTGTCTATGGCATTAATATTAGTTCCAATAGATATATTTATCCCATTAGATTCTTTTGAGGCATAATGCAATTTTTGATGGTGAAGCTTCCTGTGATAGGCATACAATAAAATTTAATCTGCACCATCCTCTTTGAAATCGTTTAGTTTGAAAGTTTCCATCAAATCAATTGAAATTAAAAATAAGTTCAACAAAATTACTTTTGATAAATATTTTCGTTCAAAAATTGGGCGTGTTGACATTTCCTGTTGCCACAGTTGACTCGAAAACAATTGACTAACATATGTCCATTAGATGTTCAATATTTTGGATGGAAACTAAAGTAATCAAAGGTAATGGGTATGGAGGAAAATGTTATATTTTCCAATGGTGGATGAAATTTTCTTGAAATTATTATAGCTTTGTACATTTATATGCACTCATGTACCTTTCCTAACAACATTCATTTTACATTTTATACCAAGGTATTCAACACGTGTTAAAAAGGTAAACCATGTGTAGGAACCCTTGGCCAAAAATGGATGACTCCTAGGATACAATGTTTAATATTATAGAATCCAACAATGGTCTTCCTAATACGATTATTAATTAATCCTCCCTTGACCACCATAGTCTATTTGTCTTTTCCTAGCTTAGGATTACATTGCCACTTCACTAGTACCATGGGGGAATCACCTGGGAGCCACCTAACACTCAATGCGCATTTATACATGGGTTTAGGAGCTCCATGGACCAATCCCTATAACTTAGGAACCCACTCTAAGTGCCACTAGTAGTCACCAGAGGTTGACCCTAGTCAATGTTCAGTTATGCTCTGATTCCCATCAGTTAGTTCACTCTCAGTCATCCTAGCGCCACTTTGCATGATTTTAGGAAAGTAGGGTTCCTTTTCTCACCTAACTCAATCAGTTAACTAGTTTTGAATGAAATCAGTGATTCATATTTTCATTAGTGAGCTCTAGTGGTGATTTTCCCACACCGAGTTAGCACCAGAGTCAGTCGAGGTTGGTATATTGGAATACTAACTAATGAATTCAAATTTTCCTATTTGTAACACCATTGCATTAGATACAATTTACTAATTAATGGATGCAATGATATTCTTCCAATTTTGTCTCCATGTGTGTGTATTTTTTCCATGAGTAATTGATCAGTCTCTATTAATTTTTTCTCTCTTCTGCAGCCTTATTTTCTCATTGAATTTATGCATTCCTAAATATCCTATACTTAATTTAATTTAACATGGTATCAAATAGGGTATCCAAACCATCTTCAAACCTTGGAAACTTCCATTGATGTGGCAGAAGCAATTGGCTTCCACATAAATTCTAGTATTCTTTCCTTTCTCCCACTTGATTCTATCCAGAGAAGTCTAGCCAGGTGTGATGCACCCAAAGAAAGTGCACATGTCAAAGTGGAGAGTGTTTGAATTGGTTTGATTTAAAATTGAAGTGTTTTTCAGTTTTTTTGTAGGTACATTCAATATTTTCTAAATAATTAGTTGTTTTTGAAGCTATGAGATGGAGAATTCGACATCTTTGACACCCAAAATCCTCACACCCTTTAATTATCTTGATTAGAGGGGTGATATACTGATTTTATTACGCAACAAGGGTATATATAGGATCACCATGGGTAGAGAGGTTGAACCCCAACAACCTCTTGAAAATTCAAAGCATATGAACAAAATGGATGAAGCATTTGGCTTCATGTGCATCCACATTTCCAGGGGTCTTCTCTTCTATCTTGATGGAATGAGAACTCCAAAAATGTTAAGTTTTTTAATGTTTATACAAGATCTAATAACATTCAACATCATAACATCATAACTATATGTAAAAGGAGCACTGAAAGAAAGACAAGCACAACCACAGAAAAGAACACAGATATTTATCCTAGGAAACCCTCATGGGGGAGAAAACCCAGCAAAAATTCCTCGATATAGTATTCATCCAATTATAGTGTAAGACCTAAAAAATAAGACTTATGAGACCCCAAGAATAATCCTGGACTACTTCCTCTCTCCCCAATGGACTACTCTTTCTCTCTCTAGCGCAATTGTTGAGTTATGCTTCTTGTCCAAATTAGGGAGGCACCTCTCCTATTTATAATGTTCAGCTAAGAGTCCTAATAACCAAACTGGGCCTACTTCTCCTTGTTGTCAGGTTCAACTTTCCTTGGAATACTCAAAAATACATTTTAATAATACTTTAGTGGGTACTATTGACCCGACTTACAACAAAGGTTTTATCTCAACACTTTACATGACCAAATACATCAATGACATCCCCAATCAAAGGAACAACATCTATGAAAGGGGTAATAACAAGAATAATACAAAATAGAATATATTATGAAGATACATTTCTTTAAAACTCCCTCTTAAAAATGAAGGTATTCTACAATACAACAACACGTATGTACAACTAACTAGTGAATCTATATGTCATAGGAAGTTTTGACAATTACATCAACATCATCATCATCCATGGAGCATCATCATCACAAACATATCTATCATCTAGTGTTGTCACAAGCATCATCTCTGCCATCGTATCAAGCATCATCATTTCTGGCATCATCTCGAGCACCATCATTTCCACATCATTTCTGGCATCATCTCGAGCACCATCATTTCCACATCATTTCTGGCATCATCTCTAGTATCATCTCGAGCATAATCATCTCTGGCATCATTTCGAGCATTAGCATAATATTGAGCATCATCTTTGGTGTCATCTCAAGCCTCATAATCTTTGGTACTGAATGCACGAACTCGTTCACAAGTGAATTTAGGACCACTCTTAAGAGAGTACTATCGTACGTGATACCATCCTCAATCGGTTAGTGCTAGGGCCTGGAATTCTCATCAAGAGAGTGTTCTTGTCTGTGGGACCATCCTCAGAGAGGATACTATCATCTGCAACTGAATGCAGATCTCATCTGTAACTAAATGTAGGACCACTTAACATATGAGAGTACTATTGTCCGAAGGACCATCCTCAACCTATCAGTGCTAGGACCACTCTCAACAAGAGTGTGTTCTTTTCCACAGTACCATCCTCAGAGAGGATACCATTATCTGCAAATGAATGCAGATATCATCTGCAACTGAATGCAAGACCACTCAACATATGAGAGTATTATCATTGTAGACCATCCTCATCTTGTTAGGGATAGGACCACTCTCAAGAGAGTGTTCATGTCCATAGCACCATCATACATGTGAATGTAGGATCACTCTACAGAAAAGACTTTTATCATTTGCAAGACCATCCTCATCCAATAGGGGCTAGTACCACTCTCAATAAGAGAGAGTGTTCTTATCTGCAATACCATCCCGCAAGTGAATGCAGGATCACTCTCCAGAAGAGAGTACTATCATCTGCAATACCATCCTCGGTTGTCAAGGTATAGGACCACTCTCAACAAGAGAGAGTGTTATTTTCTGCAAGACCTTCCTACAAGTGAATGTACGATCACTCTCCAGAAGAGAGTACTATCATCCACATGGCCATATCTCATTGGGATCTTCCTATTTGAAGATACGACCAACCCTCCTGGGATATTCCTTGTGAGGATGCCACCAGCCATGTTTGGATCTACCCTTATTGATACGAATAGTCATACTTGGATCCACCCTTGGTGATGTCACCAACCATATCGGGATCTACCCATAAAGATACGATCAGGATCTCTATACAGTGACTATACCATTGGGGTCATCATTCTTTTCTTGTACATTCAGCATACTAGAAAACTCAAATGGCCTTCTCTGTACTCGAATACCATTAACATATCATTCTCTTATCATCATTTTATTTTTCTAGGGAGGTCCTTTCGTAATACACCAAGCTTGTCTCGAAAGTGTTCAAACTTTACATGAGACAAAGGCTTAGTCAATACATCAACAACTTGTTCCTTTGTAGGAACATACCGAAGCTTCGCATCTCCTCTCTGCACCATATCTTGGATGTAATGATACTTTATCTCTATATGTTTTGACTTATCATAAAACAACAAGTTCTCTATTAGATTGATGCAACTCCAGTTGTCACAATAAATGTCAGTTGCATCTATCTTGGCATCAAACAATCTTGCCAATAGTTTGTGAACCCATATTGCTTCGCTATGGGCTGAACATATTGTAATGTAGTCAGCCTCTTTCTGCTAAGACATGAGATCAGACCTAATCCCAAACATCCTGAAGTGTTATTTCTGTCTTCAACACTTCCTCTTTGTATCTGCAATGAGTTCATCCTATCAGGACATCGACATATCTCAATCTTCTACATTCAACCTTAGAGTAAAGGTTGGAATCCAATTTACTCTTGGTAAATCCTTAGTCCATCAAGAAGTTTTCCATCCTATTGTGCCATGTCAAACTCGGACATCTTCTGTAGTCACTCCCTCTGGAGCGGAGAATCATCCTCCCTTTGCATTGGTACTCTATGCATCGAAATTTTTTGTACTGGAGTGACAGGTAACAGCGTTTTCTACTTACCTTCTATGTATCCATCTCAAGTCATTGGATACCAAGATCCTCTATCTTGAACTTTGTTGAAAAGTTCCTCTTGCACCCATATGTGAGCTTATCGTTCTCTATAGGCTTCCATATTCAACCTTGTAGAAAAGGTTAAGATAGTCATCACTCTAGGTGATATTCAAGCTCCTCATGTGCTTGACCATGGGTTCCTTCTGAGCTCGTACAAATCCTTTTATGCATATGTGGTTCTCTACTCGATATACACTTCTACTTCATTGGAGAGGCGTGTCTGGTCAATGGAGTATGGCATGCCATAGTCTACTCCCTCTTTCTGAGAGAAACCACGAACCTTGCTTTTTATTCCTTGATGCTCCCATCTATTGAATATTTGATCTTGTAGATCCACATGGAAGACACTACAAACTTCCCTTCATGTCTAAGAACCACATATTTTGTTGGAATTACCGTCATACTTTTCTCTTTAGGTCATATAATGATTCTTATATTCTTCTGAAGCTCTTTCTTCCACTATGGTGTCTCTGACCCTAGGAGCTTCAAATTCATCTTCATGTATATTTATTGGATTGTATCTTCTAACTAAACTGTCGTCACTTGTTCTTCAGAACAAGTCTCATCCTTCTTTTTTGTACACGGTTTTTTTTCTACAAGTGAAATAGTAGAATGGTTAGACGCATTTCATAAGACATATTCATAATGACAAATTCTTATGCATAAAGATATAATCACGCAACTATTTTATCCAATACAACAATCATCCATATCCTGTATAAACATAGAATATCTCTAGATGCCTTCCATCTCTACCATAACATTATTGATATTGTGCACTAATCCCAATATGTCAGAAAAGATGTTTCATTATAGATAAGTAGAAATGGAATGTTGTATAGCATCATAGGCCACTTACCCATCACATGCATATTAGTAGTATGTTTTTCATTAATGCAAGCATTCTATCATGCATAATACATTTCCTTGAACATTGATATGTACACAACTAAACAATCTCATTTAAGAACTAGGTATATATAGGAAATGACAATTTAAATACTAATATTTATTTGTTTGGTGGGTGAACTCCTTCTTGATAAGAAGAACTGGAGCCTTCTACTTCATCATCTGATTATGGGAACCTATCTTTGTTTTTTTGGTGGGTTGAATCCTTCTTGATCCTTATTGTTAAAATAATGTAACTTCAGAAGATATTCTAGTTATATTGTATTCCTCCTATTGGAGATGAGTTTGGTCTTGTTAGAGTCATTGAAGGATGCAATGTAGACCTATGAATGTAAGTTGGGTCATTAGTACCCAAGTGTTAATATAATAAAATATATTTGTAATATCCAGTTGGACAAGTCATCCTTGATAACTAGTGAAGTCGGCCCCACCAAGTTAGAGGTCAATTCAACCGAAGAATATAAATAGGGAGGCGCTCCCATTCATTTGTACTCATTCACTCAAGATGTTTTACAAAAGAGAGAAGAACTAGTGCGTTAGAAAGGAGTAAGAAGTAGTTGTCTAGGTTTTACACTGTTCTGGTCGAGATCTGTACTGAGGAAGTATTGCTGGGTTTTCTCCCTTATGGTTTCCCTGAGGAAAATCTTTGTGTTCTTGTGTTTTTATGTTTTATGTGCATGTTGTTATTTTAGTGATATTCTAGTAATTGTTTTTAAGATATCATATAAGCAAATTAATAAAATTTAACATGGTATCAGAGCCACCCTAAAAGGAGGCACTGCACAACTAGGGTTTTTCATTCTGAAAAAATCCCTCGATAGATCAGCCAGGAAAGAGGGCTCCCTCAAAACGCCCTTGAAGAACGCATCTTTCTGTAAAAACAGATCCAGAATCCAAGAAGTTGGGATTAAGAGGGAGCTCACCATTCCCTACAATCCTCAACAAAAAGGCATGGAAAAGAGAAAGAATAGATCTATCATGGAAGTAATAAAATCCATGATACATGATAAAGATATACAAATGTACCTGTGGGAAGAAGAAGCCATAACCGTAGTATATATACAGATAAAATCTCCCACAATGCCCTTGGGAACAAAACTCCAGAAGAAATGTTCTCCGGAGAAAATCCTGAGGTAAGTCACCTAAATATATTTGGCTTCATTGTGTATGTTCATATTCCCAAGCCTAAAAAGAACAAAGCTAGATCCTTCAGGAAAGAAGGAATTGTTTGTAGGATATAGTGAATAGTCAAAAGCCTATTGGATCTATATCCAAGGATACTCTCAGATTGAGCTTAGCAGAGATGTAACATTTGACGAAGACACAACTTTTAGAAAGTCAAAGAAAGATAGAGAAGATGAAGAGAAACATGAAACTATCAAAGCTACATAGAATCCTAAACCAGTTAGGAATGAAGAACAAAGTCAGATACCTAAGGATCATGACATGACTGAACCTCAGTTGCCAGAATAAGTTCCCAATGAAATGATTTCTCGAAAGAGAAATCCTTCTTGGGATTGTGATGTGATTGAAGAAGAAAAAATACTTGGTATCCCAGAACGAAAGACTAGAGAAATAAATAAGCCAAAGTCATCTCCTAGTTATATGGCCTTGATGAGTGATCTAGTTGATAAAGAACCAACTTGTTTTGAAGATGCAACAAAACAGAAGGAATGGGTTGATGCAATGGTCAAGGAATACCAATCCATAATAACGAATGATGTGTGAGAAATAGTCCCAAGACAAAAAGACAAATCAGTGGTATCCTCAAAGTGGATCTTCAAAAAAAAGCATTCTGCAGATGGTAGTATAGAAAAGTACAAGGCAAGATTCGTAGCAAGAGGGTTCTCCCAAAAGGAAGGACTTGGCTATGAAGAGACCTTTGCTCCAGTAGCTAGTTACACTTCAATTAGAAATGTCCTTTCCTTGGAAGCCAAGAATAAATAGAAGTTAGATCAAATGGATGTAAAGACATCTTTTCTAAATGGCTTTATAGAAGAATAAGCGTATATCGAACAACCGCAAGGTTTCAAGACTAATGATCAAGAATCTTATGTATGCAGACTCAAGAAAGCATTGTATGGGCTAAAACAAGCACCCAAAGCATAGTACGGAAGAATAGATGGGTTCTTGATGAGTTTAGGCTTTACTAAGAGTAAGGTAGATTCTAACCTTTACTATAAGGTTGAGAATGATGAGCTTATGATATTAATTTTATATGTGGATGACTTATTCCTAACAGGAGAAGATAATCTCATCAATGAATGCAAGAAGAAGCTGGCTGTAGAATTTGAGATGAAATACTTTGGAATGATGCACTACTTTCTAGGTCTTGAAGTTTGGCAATCCCCAGATGAGATTTTCCTAAACCAAGGAAAATATACAATAGAAATTCTAAATGTGTTTGGAATGCTAGATTGTAAGGCGATGACTACTTCGATGACAACAAACTTGAAGTTACTAAATGATGATACATTGGAAGTTGTAGATTCCACTCTATACATATGGATTATTGGTTCACTGATGTACTTAAACAATACAAGACCAGATATATGTTTTGTTGTAAACACACTAAACTAGTACATGGTGAATCCCAAGCATATTCACCTGATAGGAGCAAAAAATATGATGAGGTATCTAAAGGGAACTTTAGATTATGGGCTCAGATATACCTCAGATAGTGAGATCAGTTTACATGGGTTCACAAACTCAGATTGGGTAGGAAGTGCTAAAGAAAGAAAGAGCACCTCAGGTGGTTGTTTTAGTTTGGGATCAGGAATGATCTCTTGGTTCAGTAGAAAGCAGACCAGTATTGCACTTAGAACAGTAGAAGCAGAATACATTGCTTCATGTTCAGCTTATAGTGAAGTAGTATGGCTTTGAAATATGTTGGCAGGTTTATTTGATGAAGAGATAGATGTTATTAATATCCTTCGTGATAATCAAATTTGTATCAAGATGACAGAAAATATAGTGTTTCATGATAAGTCAAAACATATTGAAGTAAGATATCACTTCATTCGAGACATGGTTCAGAAAGGAGCTATAAATCTCAAGTATGTTCCTATAGAGGAACAAGTGGTAGATGTGTTGACTAAGCCTTTGGATTGTGTAAAGTTTGAATACTTTCAAGACAAGCTTGGTGTAGTCCGAAAGGACCTCTCTCAAAAGAGGGAGTGATAGTAGATGGAAGAAGGATGCGATGGTGAGTATCTAATTCTAGAGTAGGGTTGGTCTGACTAGGACAGTTTGGCCTGAAAGGTTTAGTTAGACAAGGCATGTTGATCCTAGGGGGATTAGTATGTCTGGCTAGATCAGTTTAACCCAAGTGGGTTTGTAAGTCAGGACAAGGCTTGTTGGTCCCCTGGAAGATCCATTTGTCTAACTAGGATTGTTGGCTCTAAAGAGTTAGTAAGTTAGACAAAATGCCCAGGTGGATCTACCGGAGAACTCACCATGATGCTACTCCGAGATAGTTAGAGGGCAGAATGGTTGCACGAGATCTAGCATTTCTAGTGTGCTCATCCTATAGGGTGTCTTGGACACTGGTGCTGCTCCTGGCACAAGTTCAATTGTGAAATCAATGTCCCTCTTTGGAGGAAGCCCTGGAATCTCATCAGGAAACACATCCATGAATTCCTACAACACATGAAAGTCCTCCAACCTAGGAGTTTCATCCTCTGTTACCTCCAAAATGTGAGCTGCATACAACTAACAACCTCTCCTACAAAACTTCTTCAACTGCATTGCTGAAATCTGCCTCACAGAAATCACCTTTGGGATGCCTCTTACAACTCTTGGGTTCCCTTCTTCATCCATGCATTCAAAATTCTTATTATAACAGTCAAGCTTTACCCTATGAGCTTCTAACCAAACCATTCCAATGAGAACATCATAGGAACCAAGTGCTAGAACATTCAGATCAACACAAGTGGCCCATCCATTCATGACTAAAGGACATTTTTTTACCACTTCACTAACCTTCCTATTAGTTCCAGTGACTAGCTAAACTAACCAATATTTCCTATGCTTTACTTTCTTAAATGCACAAATCTATACTACTATAGGAGTAATGTAATTGTGAGTAGAACCAGGGTCAGTCAAAATAGAAACAGATTGCTCAACAATCTTACCTGCAATTTCAACCACAGTTGACTGGTGATCTTCCTGGTGGTCCTCCAATGCTGTATACATCATAGGGACAGCCCTTGCTACTTGACCTACTGTTTATGCCTATTGAATGTTGTAAGCTAGCCTTGCGTTCTCATTCTCAAGTGGACAATTCCTGTGCATGTGGGGTCCTACACATTTCCAACATTTGAGTGGTCCTTTGTTCTGTTGTGGTTCTCTGGGTTTTCTCCCGCCACTCTAGCTAGCTTCTTCTCTACTCAGGACAACTGCTTCTGATGATTCATGAAGTTAGAAGGTTTAAAACCTTTATTCCTTTGGTCAGACTTCTCGTTCTTCTTAACCTTCCATGTCTTATGATAATCAGGTTTTCCTTTGCTTTTCTCATAGCAATACTTAGCCTTCCTTATTGCTTCTTCAAGACTTGAAGGTTCATAAAACTCAATTATGTCTTTATAATACTGAGGCAATCCACTTAGGAAATGTTGGATCTTCACTTTTTTATATTTGATGTACCTGACATACCTTAGAAATTCTAGGAACTTGTTTGCATATTCTTCCATGGTCTGATGTCCCAATCTCAACTCATTGAACTCTTTAATATTGTCATCATAGTACCTATCAGAGAGGTATTTCTATTTGAAATACTTCTGGAACTACTTGCATACAATATTCCTTTCATTGATCTTCTTCACTTGCCTAAAGTGCTCCCACCATATGGATGTTCTTCCAGTCAAATTGAATATGGATACTCTAGCCTTCATATTTCATGAATAGTCTTGGACTTGGAAATATGTCCTCATCCTAAGAAGCCAAGATTCAACATCTTTTCCATTCTTTATCTCACCATTAAAGGTAGGAGGGCTTTCCTTCTTAAATTCATCATGTGAATGGTTTCAGCAACGCCTCTTCCTCTCATTCCTGTGAGATGAGGAGCTTGAATCTCCAGGGGATCCTTTAGATTCAGATGACTCACTAGGAGATCTCTTCCTTCTTCTAGGAGATCTCTTCCTTCTTCTATTTCCGCTCATACTACCTTTCGGTCCCCAGAGTTGATCCACCTCTGGATGTCTCTCAAACTTTGCAGCATGTCTGCATTCAACTAATTCTGCTCCTCCTGAGCCTTAATTAATATTCATTATCTTCCCTGTAAATTTGCATATCCATCCTTAGGATTCTCATGGTGGCTGCAAAATATGGGGGAGTATCTTGGAATCTTCTCCCATTTGACTCAGTCTCAAAATTTCCCACACGGATGTTTTCTCTGGTAACATCTTCCTCGTGCTCATATGGATCTTGTGCATCATTCATGCTAAAGGTTCTCATGGTTGAACCAAAACCCAACTTTACTGATCTGCACTATGTGGAATGTTGCCCTTTTGAAGGTGACTATAATTCTGCAAAATGTGTTAATAAACATGATCGTTAGCTGCAAAACATTCACATCAATCATACATTACTTACCTTCACTTGGAAAAATCATGCATTGACAACTTTTCCAAAAACACAGAATTTTCTTTTCACAAGAACGACTATCTGAAGGGGACGACGGGGGTCATCGATTTCATGCAATCTAGTGCATAAACAGGCTGCCATTTTTCATCTTTCTAGCCCTGCAGATCTCACTGAAAACCCTACTGAATTTTTCTGTTTCAGCAAAGTTTTCAAAATTTTCACTCGCTGCATCGGAAATTTTTTTTACTTTGACCCGCTATAGTGGAAAAATGTTCAACATTTACCCACCATGGCAGCTCCTTCCTTTTCCACCCGCCGCCGTAGCAGCTTCAACTTATTTTTCCTTCCACCGCCATAGCGGCTCAATTTTCGATTTCCATTTGTAGTTGCGGCTCAATCGTCTTTTTTTATCCACCGCCATAGTGGCTCAAACTCCAATTTCCATCCACCATAGCGACGCGATCATCAACTTTCTGTCGTCGTCGTTGTGGCTCGAATTTTATTTTCTTTCGATCGCTGCCGTTGTGGCTCAAAGTTTGGTTTCTAGCCGCTTCGTCGGCTCGGTCTTTGTCTTTCGACCATCGACTACACACTTAGAAAATTTTCTGAAAATTTTCTTCTATAGCCCAAACTCCAACTTCCTTCCGCCACACATTGTTTCTGAGTCAAACTTACACCCACTGTGTAGCGGCACAAATTTCATCTCCTGTCCACCACCATTGTGGCTTGGACTTCAACTTTCGGTCGTCGTTGTGGCTCAATCGACAATAGCCTCCAGCCACGCCGATAAGAGGTAAGAACACAGCTGCTATTACGACTCTTCTTCTACCTCCTCAACCACTATAGCAGCTCGGCTTGGGGCTTTCTCAGCTGCCAAGGAGGTTTTTTGATACTTAGAAAATTTTCAAAGAAAATTTCCTCTTGCTGTTGCTGTCAGCTGAATACTCACATGGGTTGATTCCAGCCTCTGATAATTCTCTTCATGGCCCATGGAGGCCCAAATATGCAACCAAGTAGCTCTGATACGAATCTGTCACATCCCCACCCCTCTACCGGCTAAAGGACGTGAATATAATGCTAACATTATGAGAAATCTAGCTCCATGAACATAAAATAAAATGCATTGAACTTAAGCATACACAGATGCATAAATGATTATCAAACAGGGAAAGCAATTTCATTCATTCACAACATTTAACATGTTCATATGGATTTATAAAACAAACACAATTACAAGGATTTAAACACAAGAATACTTATCTTAGAAGAAGCTTGTCCCGCAACCAGCTATGTCGCTGCAACGTTCCACCCAACCATAGGCCAGTGTGATCATCAATCAGTCAACAACATTTCCACCCTCGATTTGGGAATGATTCTACAGGGAATAAGGGGAAACTAGTAGGCTCACATGTAGCCAAGGATACACAAAACTCATCCAAGCCAACACAGTTGGGTTTATTGGGCTAACAGGGAGTTGGAAAGTTTGGCTTCTAAGCTAGTGAGCTCAATCCAAGAGCTATGGAAACCTGCACCAGAACTAGCCTGACTTCTAAGACATCCACACACACCCAACACAAGGAAGCATCCCCTTCTCTGCTATGCAGTCCCTCGGGCCATGCCCTCCCTTCCAGTGCTATTCAGGGGGTGCAGAGAAGAAATTCAACCCTCTAGCTCTGTATGTGAGGCTCCTACACACACTAGGTTTATCAAGCAGGTTAGATCCCATTTATAATCCCAATTCATTTCAGTCCAAAGCCAAAAGATACACCCACAACACAATACGATTTCTGGGTTTGAGGAAGAACAATTTGGGCAACAAAAATGAAATGCCAGGATGGGTAAAACCATTCCCTAATAGCAATTCGATTTCCAGGGATGTTTTGGCCCTAACGTGGCCAAAACAGACTCAACAACACCCAAAATCGTGGGTCTCTTCTTCCCCTCACTGGGCATTGCCAGAAAATTATTTCCAGCTTAGAAACAATGGGAAAATGCAGCAAAAACACAGGGAAGGAAACTCAGGAACTGATAATCACCAAAAAATGATTTCCCAGCCTGAGAAAACTAAGGTAACAACCAAAAAAGTGAATCGTTTCACACACAGGAAGTTCTAAATGCCTGAGAGAGCTCACGTGAAGGAAAAATGGTGAGGAAAACATGGAAACATCCAAGCATGGTAGAATGGCATATGATTTTGGGTTTTTACTTGCCCAAGGAGTCAAAACGCATTCCCCAAAAATTGATGCCTTTCCCAATTCGAATTTTGGGTTTTCATACCTTGCCCATCCCATGCAATAACCAACTCAACCAACTTCTGGCAGTAATAAATGATTTGGTGAATAAGACAAGAAAGGTAGTTGACAGTTTGGATGGGTTCCCCCTTTGACATTTGGATTTTCCCCATTGGCCCCAAATGTTTAAATATTCCCACCCTTATCCTTAGGAAATCATGCCCCTTCTCATTATTGTTTCATTGACATAGATGGTTGTGGGTTTTTAATTAATTGCATATTTACATGATGATTTAAAATGACAATGTGCCTGGCTAGCACAAAATACCATCGGCACCGATTTAATCACCAGAACATAAAATGATAATCCATGGTGGGGATTTTTCCTGTAGCTCCACACCATGATTAATTACAATATATACATCATATACATTTAATGAAAATGGGGTCAAAACCGGGGTGTTACATTCCCCTCCCCCTTCAATAGCACTGTCCTCAGTGCTTTTACAAAATTGAACAAAATGCTACACTGGCATCGCCTCAGAGCTCCGCAGAATTGAACAAAAATGTATGTTCCAACCGCATGTCATCCCCGAGCTCCCACATAGCCTATTCAAGACCGTAGTGCTCCCATTTTACCTTTACCTGCCCTATGGCTCGGTTTCTGACCATTGTGACCTTCCTATCGAGGATGCACATTGGCTGGATTTGGAACTCTCCCTCGGGTTCCACCTGAATCACATCCCAATTTATCACATGGTTAGGATCATGTACATATTTCTTAAGGAAAGAAACATGAAAAACATTATGAGCTCTAGTGCTAGCAGGCAATGCAAGTCTATATGTAACTGGCCTTATTCTTTCAAGCACTTCAAACGGCCCACAATATCTAGGTGAAAACTTGTCACAACTTCCAAGATTAAAGTAACTCTTCTTTTCCCTCACTCTGAGGTATACATGATCCCCAACACTGAACTCTCTTTTCACCCTATGCTTATCGGCATAGATTTTCTGTCTGTCCTAGGCTACTTTTAGATTGTGCCTGATCTTTACAACCTATTGCTCCATCTCCTTGAGCAATTATGGACCAAGCACAACCTTATTCACTGGATTATCCCAAGTCACTGATGTCCTACACCTCCTTCCATATAAAGCTTCATATGGACTCATCCTCAATGATGCTTGCTATCCATTGTTATATGCAAACTCTACCAAGTAGAAGTAATCTTCCCACTTGGTTGGTTTGTCCATCACATACATACGAAGCATGTCTTCAAGCACTTGATTTACTCTCTCTGTCTGCCCATCGGTCTGAGGATGGTCGGCAGTGTTGAAGTTTAACTTTGTACTCAAATCTGCAAACAACCTCTTCCAAAAATTGGAAGTGAACTTGACATCTCTGCCCGAGACTATTGCCTTAGTCAATCCATGCAATTTGAAAATCTCCTTCATGAAGATCTTTGCAATTTCATCAATCTTATGTGTAGACTTAACCGATATAAAATATGTTGCCTTTGTCAACTTGTCCACCACAACCATGATGGAATCATGTTGTCTCCAAGTCATTGGCAATCCTATAATGAAATCCATGGAAATTACTTCCCATTTCCATTCCGGAACTGGCAAAGGATGAAACAAACCTGTTGGGTGTTGATGCTCAACCTTCACCTGCTAACATTTCATGCACCTTGAAATATATTCAGCCATATCATTTTTCATTCCTGGCCAAAAATACTGCTTTCTGGCTGTAGCAATCGTCTTTTGATATATTGGATGACCAGAATATGGAGCTTGATGGATCTCATCCATAACCATTCTCCTCAAATATGCTATATTTGGAATATAGACTCTGTTCTTATAGGTAAGAAGTTTATATTCTTCCAATTTATATCCCTCATACCTTTTCTCAAGACTTTTCTGCTGCAACTTGTCTTTTACCTATCATACAACTCATCTCTGGCAGTATGATTAACAATTTGTTGTCTCAAATCTGATTGGAAAATACTAAGAGATGCCACATGCATTTCCTTCACCTTCCTGTTGAGTGTATCGACTACCTTATTCTCTTTTCCTTTTATATGCTTTATTTCAAAATCAAACTCACATAAAAACTCCTGCCATTTTTAGAGTAGGTTGATCAAACAAATACTTCAGACCACACTGGTCTGTCCTTAGCTCAAATCTTCTACCCATCAAGTAATGCCTCCACGTCTTAAGAGCATGTACTATGGCTGAAAGCTCTAGATCATGAGTGGCATATTTCTTCTCATGCTCCTTCAGGTTTCTTGACTCATAACATATCACGTGGTTGTCTTGCATAAGGACTCCTCGAAGCCCTTGACCGCATGCATCAGTACACACCACAAAATATTTTTCCGGATTTGCAATCTTCAATACTGGTGCACTTGTGAGAATATTCTTCAACTGTTGGAAGCTTTCTTCACACCTCTGTGTCCATTCAAACTTTATTCCCTTCTTTTGCAAAGAAGTGACTAGATGTGCAACCTTGGAGAATTCCTCAATGAATCTCCTATAGTATCCTGCAAGTCCCATAAAAGATCTTACATCTGTTACATTCCTTGGACTAGGCCAATTCATAATGGCCTCAATCTTCTCAGGCTCTACAGATATACCCTCATTTGAGATAATGTGACCCAAATAATGAATCCTATCTCTGTAAAAGTCACACTTACTCAATTTTGCATACAACTGATGCTCCCTGAGAAATTGTAATGTCAATCTCAGTTGCTCTTCATGCTCTTCCTCATTCTTAGAATAAATAAGAATGTCATCAAGGAAAACAAGAACAAACTTGTCCAAATATATGCTGAAGACGCTATTCATAAGGCACATAAATGTAGCTAGTGCATTTGTGAGACCAAATGGTACCACTACAAACTCATAATGTCCATGCCTTGTTCTGAAGGTTGTCTTATGAATGTCTTCATCCTTGATTCTAACCTGATGGTAACAATACCTCAAGTCAATCTTCGGAAATACCTTTGCTACTCTCATTTGATCAAATAGGTCATCAATCCTAGGAAAAGGGAATTTGTTCTTCACAGTAACCTTGTTCAATTGTCTGTAGTCAATACACAACCTGAGTGTACCATATTTCTTCTTCACAAACAGAAATGGTGCTTCCCAAGGAGACACACTCAGCCTGATATACTTCTTCTCCAACAACTCTTGTAGTTGCATCTTCATCTCTAGAATTTCTAGTGTGCTCATCTTGTCACGGTGTCTTGGACACTGGTGCTGCTCTCGGCACAAGTTCAATTGTGAAATCAATGTCCCTCTTTGGAGGAATCCCTGGAGTCTCATCAAGAAACATGTCCATGAATTCCTACAACACATGAAATTCCTCCAACCTTGGAGTTTCATCCTTTGTTGCCTCCAAGATGTGAGCTGCATACAACTAACAACCTCTCCTACAAAGCTTCTTCAACTGCATTGCTGAAATCTGCCTCACAAAAATCACCTTTTGGATGCCTCTTACAACTCTTGGGTTCCCTTCTTCATCCATGCATTCAAAAGTCTTATTCAACAATCAAGATTTACCCTATGAGCTTCTAACCAATCCATTCCAATGAGAACATCATAGGAACCAAGTGGTAGAACATTCAGATCAACACAAGTGACCAATCCATTCATGACTAATGGACATTTCTCTACCACTTCACTAACCTTCCTCTTAGTTACAGAGACTAGCTAAACTAACCAAGATTTCCTATGCTTTACTTTCTTAAATGCACAAATATACACTACTCTAGGAGTAATGTAACTGTGAGTAGAACCATGGTCAATCAAAATAGAAACATATTGCTCAACAATATTACCTGCAACTTCAACCATAGTTGACTGGTGATCTTCCTGGAGGTCCTACATTGATGCATAGATCCTAGGGACGGCCCTTGCTACTTGACCCACAAATTTTGCCTCTTGAATGTTGTAATATGGCCTTGCATTATCATTCTCAAGTGGACATTTCCTGTGCATGTGGGGTCCTCCACATTTCCAACATTGGATTGGTCCTCTGTTCTGTTGTGGTTCTCTGGGATTTTCTCCCGTCACTCTACTTGGATGATTCTCTACTCAGGACGGTTGCTTCTGATGATTCCTGAAGTTAGAAGGTTTAAAACCTTTCTTCCTTTGGTCAGACTTCTCGTTCTTCTTGTCCTTCCATGTCTTATGATAATCAGGTTTTCCTTTGCTTTGCTCACAGCAATACTTAGCCTTCCTTATTGCTTCTTCAAGAGTTCTAGGTTAATAAAACTCAATTATGTCTTTGTAATACAGAGGCAATCCACTTAGGAAACGTTGGATCTTCACTTTTTCATATTTGTTGTACATGACATACCTCAGAAGTTCTAGGAACTTGTTTGCATATTCTTCCATGGTCTGCTGTCCCAATCTCAGCTCATGGAACTCTTTAATATCCCCATCATAGTACCTATCAGAGAGGTATTTCTGTTTGAAATACTTCTGGAACTGCTTCCATACAATATTCCTTTCATTGATCTTCTTCAATTTCCTGAAGTGCCCCCACCATATGGATGCTCTTCTAGTCAAATTGAAGATGGCTACTCTAGCCTTCATATTTCCTGAATAGTCTTGGACATGGAAATATTTCCTCATCCCAAGAAGCCAAGCTACAGCGTCTTTTCCATTATTTATCTCACCATTAAAGGTAGGATGCCTTGCCTTCTTAAATTCATCGCGTGAATGGTTCCGAAAACGCCTCTTCCTCTCATTCCCGTGAGATGAGGAGCTTGAATCCCCAGTGGATCCTTTAGATTCAGATGACTCACTAGCAGATATCTTCCTTATTCTAGTGCCGCTCTTACTACCTTTCGGTCTTACTGTCCGATCCCCAGAGTTCATCCACCTCTAGATGTCTGTCAAACTTTGCAGCATGGCTACATTCAACTAATTCCACTCCTCTTGACCCTTAACTAATCTTTCATTATCTTCCCTATAACTTTGCATCTCCACCCTTAGGATTCTCATGGTGGCTGCAAAATCTGGGGCAGTATCTTGGAATCTTCTTCCATTTCACTCGGTCTCAGCATTTCCCACACGGATGTTTTCTCCGATAACATCTTCCTCGTGCTCATAGGGATCTTGTGCATCATTCATGCTGAAGGTTCTCATGGCTAAACCAAAACCCAACTTTACTGATCTGCACTATGTGGAATGTTGCCCTTTTGAAGGTGACTATAATTCTGCAAAATGTGTTAATCAACATGATCGTTAGCTACAAAACATTCACATCAATCATACATAACTTGCCTTCACTTGGAAAAATCATACATTGACAACTTTTCCCAAAACACAAAATTTTCTTTTCACAAGAACAATTTTCTGAAGGGGATGATGGGAGTCATCGATTTCACGTAATGTGGTGCATTAACAGGCTACCATTTTTCATATTTCTAGCTCTACAAATCTCACTAAAAAACCCTACTAAATTTCTCTGTTTCAGCAAAGTTTTCAAAATTTTCACTCGCTGCATTGAATTTCTTTTTTACTTTCACCCGCTGTAGCGAAAAAATGTTCAACATTTACCTACCGTGGTGGCTCCTTCCTCTTTTTCCACCTGTCACCATAGCAGCTTCAACTTCTTTTTCCTTATGTCACTGTAGCGGCTCGATTTTTATTTCTAGTCATTGTTGCAATTCAATCCTCTTTTTCTATCCGCCACTGTAGCGGCTCAAACTCCGATTTTCGTCCACCATAGCGGTGCGATCATCAACTTTCTGTCACTGACGTTGTGGGTTGAATTTTATTTTCTTTCGACCGCCGCCATTGTGGCTCGAAGTTTGGTTTACAGCCACTTTGTCGGATTGGTCTTTGTCTTTCGTCCGCTGACTACACACTTAGAAAAATTTCTGACAATTTTCTTCTGCGACCCAAACTTCAACTTCCTTCCACCACACATCGGCTCTAAGTCAAACTTACACCCACCGTGTAGTAGCTCGAATTTCATCTCTTGTTTGCCGCCGTTGCGGCTTGGACTTCAACTTTTTGCCGTTGCTGCGGCTAAATCGGCAATAGTTTCCCACCATGCCGCTAAGAGGGAACAACACAGCCACTGTTATGGCTCTTCTTCTGCCTCCTCATCCACTACAATGGCTCGGCTTGGGGCTTTTCGATACTGAGAAAAATTTCAAAGAAAATTTCCTCTTTCTACCACTGTCAGCTGAAAACTCATAGGGGTTGATTCCAACCCCTGATAATTCTCTTCATGGCCCATAGATGCCCAAAGCTGCAACCAAGTAGCTCTGATACCAATCTGTCACGTCCCCTCCCCTCTACCAGTGAGAGGACATGACTATAATGCGAACATTCCGGGAAATCTAGCTCCATGAACATAAAATAAAATGCATTGAACTTAAGCATACACAGATGCATAAGTGATTATCAAACAGTGGAATCAATTTCATTCATTCACAACATTTAACATGTTCATATGGATTTATAAAACAAACATAGTTATAAGGATTTAAACACAAGAATACTTATCTTAGAAGAAACTTGTCCTACAACCAGCTATGTCGATGCAACGTTCCACCTAACCATAGGCCATTGTGCTCATCAATCAGAAAGCAACACTGCCACCCCTAAGTTGGGCATGATTCCACAAGGAATAAGGGGAAACTAGCAGGATCACATGTAGCCAAGGATACACAAAAGTCAGCCAAGCTAACACAGTTGGATTTATCAGGCTAACAGGGAGCTGGAAAGGTTGGCTTCTAAGCTAGTGAGCTCAATCCAAGAGCTATGGACACATTCACCAGAACTAGCCTGACTTCTAAGAAATCCACACACACCCAGCACAAGGAAGCATCCCCTTCTATGTTATGCAGTCCCTCGGGCCATGCCTTCACTTCCAGTTCTATTAAGGGGGTGCAGAGAAGAAAGTTATCCCTCTAGCTCTGTCTGTGAGGCTCCTACACAGACTAGGTTTATCAAGCAGGCTCAAATCCCATTTCCAATCCCAATTCAATTCAGGCCAAAGCCAAAAGATACACCCACAACACAATACGATTTCTGGGTTTGAGGAAGAACAGTTTGGGAAACAAAAACGAATTGCCAGGATGGGTAAAACCTTTCCCTAACAACAATTCGATTTCCAGGGACGTTTTGGCCCTAACGTGGCCAAAACGGACTCAACAACACCCAAAATCGTGGGTCTCTTCTTCCCCTCACTGATCATTTCTAGAAAATGATTTCCATCTTGAAAACATTGGGAAAATGCAGCAAAAACGCGGAGAAGGAAACTCAGGCACTAATAGTCACCAAAAAATGATTCCCTCGCCTAAGCAAACTGAGGTAACAACCAAAAACATGAATGGTTTCACACACAGGAAGTTCTGAATGCTTGAGAGAGCTCACGTGAAGGAAAAATGGTGAGGAAAACATGGAAACATCCAAGCATGGTAGAATGGCATACATTTTTGGGTTTTTACTTTCCCAAGGAGTCAAAACGCATTCCCAAAAAACTGATGGCTTTCCCAATTCGAATTTTGGGATGTCACACCTTGCCCATTTGTTGGAGCAGAGTCCCACAGCTACAGGAAAAGCTGCCATTTTGGTGGATAGACAGTTTGGTGAAGACAAAGAGATAAGGTAAAGCTACGACGCCGTAGCATGTTTCTAGCTGTAGAGCAGAGCCGGAAACCATGACTGTTGGGACAGAGAAGTCAAGGAAGACGACAGTACCTGAGCGGCCGAGAAGAGAGAGCTCAACCACTGCATTGAAGGCAGTGGCGAAGACAGGAGGGCTGAGCTACCCTCATAAAGGAAAAGGAGTGACGAGGCCGAGGTATTGAAGACGAAGGACAGAAGACGGGAAGCGGTGCATAGTACCCATGGTCAGTGCCGGGAAGTATGGAAGATTGCAGAGAGCAGTGGTGTGACGGAAAGCGGCTACCCCAAGTATAGATATGCCGACTGTCACTAGTTAGGGTTTTGGGTTACTGTTGGGACAAGCCCACAGTGTTGTAATGGCGAGACCTTTGGGCCACCTATAAAGGGATGTATTTTGTATTGTAAAAGGTTGGCATTTTGGGCATTTTAAGCCATCCAGCTAGTCAGTCCTTCTAGAGCTATTTAGACATTAGAGAGTCTGAGAGTCCAGTAGTTTGTTAGTTTATTGTATTTTGTATTGTAACAATCCGCAGGGATTGACAGAGAGAGAGAGAGAGAGAGAGAGAGAGAGTATATTGTAAGAAGGTAATATAGAGAAGACATCTAAGAGAGAAGGGATCCAGGTTGTGTGCAGAGTTACCCAGAAGATCTCTAGCTGCATATGCAGTTCAGCATAACTATGTACCTCTCTCAATTTATAATATAGAAACACAGTTCTGTGGATGTAGCTTCTACCCTGGAAGTGAACCACATAAAATCAGAGTGTTATGTGCTTGATTCATGTGATTGTATTTACTTGTTATATCTGTCATTCATTACATGAACTTTGCTTACAGTAAATGTATGTATGCGTTATTCAGTTCACAACATATTAAGAGGATAAATGTAAGTCGAAGTCTTTAAGTATTCTGTATAAGAGTTTGTATAAGCTTCCCTCAAGGCAGTTAAGAGTCGCAGTGTAACACAGTCTTGTGTATTGAGTCCCGTAAGTTGAACACCAGTAAGCTAAGTACGCTGA
The DNA here is from genome assembly GCA_001517045.1 of Pseudotsuga menziesii. Taxonomy (NCBI): domain Eukaryota; kingdom Viridiplantae; phylum Streptophyta; class Pinopsida; order Pinales; family Pinaceae; genus Pseudotsuga; species Pseudotsuga menziesii. The sequence goes on along the minus strand of LPNX011178472.1, from coordinate 45,906 downwards.
GTCGCAGCGGTAGGATATCACAGGGAGACGATATCGCACCATCAGAGGAGCTGTGGTGCGCGATACTGCGGGTTGAGGACTGAGCATAGGAGAGAGTTAGGTGTTGCCCAGGACGCGGCGATGCGACAGAGGTTGGATTCATCGCGAGTAAGAGGAAACTGCGCATCGCATCGCAGAGAGAGACATCTCGCAGGATAAGAAGAGCTGCAAGACGCGCACAGGACGCCATTCAGAACCTGGTCAAGACACTTGAGTCCTTGGCCAACCCATTAGAATCACTTTGGGTGAGACTTCAAGCCACTTTGTGATCTGTTGCCGAAAGGGCCAATGAGCTAGGGGTGTTGTTGGTACATTATAGTAAACCTGGGTCTGCCCAGCGACCAACAAATGGTTCTGTTGCCGGTTTTGAACAAGTTAAGCACTGATGTTCTGGTGGTGTCCTACTAGAGATGAACTCAATGAGTGGGTTTGGTCTAAGGAGAAAGAGTTTGCTGAACACGAGAACAAGAGTCCTAGACTGAGTATAGAGGACTGGTTACAAAAACATATCGTTACAGACCTGCATGCGATATTTTTTTGCGACCTTTGGAAACGAGCTTTACGACTGGTTATCAAAGTTGACTGATACGAGCATATTCAAGAAGAAAAGAAACATTGTCTGGACACCGAAGCTAATTAAGACCGTGAAGAACCTTGATAATCCCATTACGAGGACAGTAGACTTTTGGCTTGCGAGTGTGCTAGAAGGCTTCGTCACAGAGTTTGCAGTTGAACAGAGAAAAAGCTTCAGCGAGGCTGAGCGGTACTTCTTCAAAGGATATCGCGGTAAGTACCTAAAATCTTTAAACTTGTCCATTAAGATGTTATTACATGAAAAAGGAACAATGGATCTAGTTTCAGATGAATAAGTGAAGATAGTAATGTCACAAGAGTTTGAAAGTGATTTTGATGACATTGGACGTACACGTAGTGGAAAGAAATACAAAGTAGATTTCAACTCTCCCATACTTGAAGACAGTTCAGATAATACTAGACAACAGAGTCACAGTACCACAGAAAGAACAGAAGGGGGTATCCCTTCCCACCCTTATACCCCACAGAAACAGATCGAGACTCAGAAAAATCCTGTAGGAACTCCATCTAGTAGCTCCCAAACAGTACATACTACCGCTACATCACCTCCACCTACACCACTGAGTGGTAGTAACACAACAAATCAACATCCACCACATAGAAATAGAATGGGGGATGACATGAAGCTACCTATCTTTAAGGGTACATGGGCAGAGGACCCAGAGCAGCATTGGTTTCTATGTGAAGCCATGTGGACCATTAAAGCAATCAATGATGATAATAGTAAACTTGTATAGTTGGTCACCACACTGAGAGAACGAGCCTTAACATGGTATATGAAGTATACCTCAGCGGTCCCCAAAACACTTGTCCAAGTCAGGACCACCATGATTAAAGAGTTTAAGAAACCTAAGTCTGAGTCACAGTGCATTACAGAGCTTAAAGACATCAAACAGCTACCTACAGAGTCAGTGTGGGGCTTCGATCAGAAATTTAAAGCCCTTATAGACCAAGTCATCTTTGAGTTTGCACCAGAGCAGCATAAGGAATGGTTTATTGTAGCGCTGCTCCCTCACATCAGAATACCATTAATGCAGCAGAAAGTCTAGATGCAGGACGATGCGTTGGAGATGGCGATGAAACTAGAGGCTTCACCTCTAGCTGAAACCAACACAGGTATGACAAACCTGCAAAACCAGTTGGCTAATCTCACGATACAGATGCATGAGCTTAAGAAAGGGAAAGACGTTGCGCAAGACATATGGTGCGTAAAGTGTAAAGCACAAGGCCATACTAAAGATAATTGTCCAGTAGTTGTAGAATATATAGCAACTGGGGATCCTAACCCCTTACCACAGACCCACGGGCCGTGGTGTGAAATATGCAAAACACGAGGACACCTACCTCACCAGTTCCCTCTACTTCAGAAGTACGTACAGACACCTAAGAACTTATACTGTGTCTTCTGCAAGTCTGTAGGCCATACTGAACACGATTTCCGAGCCTATGATCTCATGGTCGGGAGCAAGCAAGACTTGTACAGAGTCCAATTAGAAACACAGGGTCCAGCAGTAGGACCACAGTATGATCTGGCTCATGTTGGCCATGGAGGAGGATTCAGAGGACGAGGAGGATTCAAAGGCTTTGGCCGGGGAGAAGGCTTTGGCCGTGGTTGCGGACCAGTCACTTGTTACAACTGTGGAGTTGTAGGACATTATTATAGGGACTGTCAAAGCCCTACCACCACATGTAACTATTGCAAATATTACGATCATGCTATAGAAGACTGTCCTACCTTGATCGCTAAGATCAGAGAACCTAAGCCAGAAGTACACCAGAACATCCAGCTTATTGCTGCTGAGCAGAAAGAACCAGATCCAAGAGTCAACATTGTGACTCGCAGCGGTGCTTCCACCAATGAGACATCGCAGGTTACTGAAAAGAACACAGGACAGGAGTGGGTGCGCAAAGCTACTAATAAAGCAACACCACTTGACCTACAGAAGAATAAATAGACATTTCAGGAAGCTAAGACTTTCTTTGATGACCCTATGCAATCAGGATCATAGGTACCACCATCTAGGGGCGTACCGTAGCAAGCACCTTGTGGCGTTAACCCTGAACAGATATTGCAGGCTACCACATCGGGCACATGCGACGAGGACGAGTTAACAGGAAGTCTACAATCCTTCCTGCGGAGTTGTTTAAAACTCATGAGAAATGAGCAAGCTATTGGAGAACTTCAGTGCATCATAGATCAATGTCAATCATCTTCTTCCGTGACCAGTGCACAGCGTGTTGTTCATAGTATTATGGGACATACAAGAACAGGAAGAGATATGCGACTCACAGCACAGGTCGGAGAATTTGAAATGGACGAGGTCATCCTAGATCTAGGATCAGAGGTAAATGTTCTGACTAAGCAGACATGGGAACAGATGGGTAGCCCTAAGTTAGTCAGATTGCCTATCCACCTCAGATTAGCTAATCAACAGTGGGTATCACCCCTGGGTCGATTATCACAGGTGCCAGTTGACATTGACGGAGTTCGCAGCTCTGCGGAATTTGAAGTTATAGAAATCATTGGCGATAGTAGACCATATCCAGCACTACTAGGCATTGATTGGGTGATCAGTAACATGGCTATTATCAACTTAAAGAGAAGACAAATGACCTTTGAGGACACACAGATCTGGGTCATCGCACCAATGGATCCTCTTCAGGGTCCTAGATACATTGAACCTATCCGAGCAGAGGAAGAGGCACGTAACATGGACAGTCTCTATCAGATGACTGCGAACCAGAGCGACTACATCAATCCAATCGTAGAAGGGAACATTAGTTGGTGATGCAACATCTCATGCGCATCGGATTCGGATGTTGGTCTAGAGAACTGGCAGAACAGACTTTACGAAGTCTCAGCGTGCAGATGTGCGTACATGACTAAGTCACTACGATGGATTGGTGCAGAGATCAACGAGATTCCATCATTTCATGGTCTAACAGATATCCAGGACTTTCTCACGCAGTTTGAACAACAAATTCCTCACGAGCAAAGGATCGTAGCTATGGACCTTGCAGTACGAGCCACACCTGCAAGATGGTGGTATGCACATAAAGAGAATATTGCATCATGGGATGATCTTAAGAGATTGATGGCGATCAGATTCTCTACCAACAAAGAGTATGTACAGTAGAGATACACAGGAGAAAGTGACCCCAGGTCACATATTTAGACATGTGAACATAATTGGTCGGACATTCCCGAGGATGAATGGGTTCACCGATTCATTCACACTTTGGACACAGTTCCACGGAACTGGTACACAGAGACTGAATTGCGCAAGGGAACGACTACATGGCCACTTCTAATAGACAGCTTTCTACTTACCTTCGCTCTTGAATCTGAGTATCCAAATGTTGATCAGGCCCTAGATGTAATAAAGATTAAGATATTTGAGGATTGTACCCTATCAGTACATACTCAACCTGAGTGGGCCATCCAGTTAGAAGATGCGCTCGAGTGCTATAACTTCGCAGCAGAACCAGAGGAAGAGGATGAGGATCCTCGCAACATCAACATTCCGGAGTCAGAAGGGACTCGCGATGTTGATGGACCGAAGCTACAAATTCCAGCAATCACGGAGCCGATCAAGATTAAAAAGATCAATATTGGCACAGACAAAGAACCAAAGTTTGCCTTTATTGGAGACTATTGGACCGATGAAACAGTTGGACAGATTGCAGACTTGCTACATGACTATCAGGACCTATTTCCCACTAAGTTCACATAGATGAAGGGAATAGTCGGAGACCTGGGAGTAATGAGGATACCATTGAAAGAGGATGCTAGACCAGTCAAGTAGCGTCCATACAGATTAAATCCGCGCTACAAAGAAAAAGTTAAGGATGAGATCGATAAAATGCTAGCAGCAAGCATCATTGAGCCCGTAGAAGAAAGTGAATGGGTTAGTCCCATGGTCATGCAAGAAAATAAAACTAAAGAAGACATCAGGATCTGTGTCGACTTGCGTAAACTCAACGATGCATTGCTTCATGATCCATTTCGGACACCTTTCACTGATGAAGTACTAGACAATGTGGGAGGACAGGAGGTCTACTCCTTCACTGATGGATTTTCAGGCTATCACCAGATCAGAATCCACCCAGAAGATCGACATAAGACCACGTTTGCAACAGAATGGGGCTCATTCCAGTATACGGTAATGCCCTTTGGTCTTAAGAATGCACCAGCTATATTTTCTAGAGTAGTAGTTGCTGTATTTAAAGAATACAACCATAAATTCCTAGAAGTTTATTTTTATGATTGGACTGTATTTGGATTAATTAACAAGCACATAGGAGATTTAAGACTGATGTTAGAGAAATGTAGGCAGTACCAGATTTCTATGAACTTGAAAAAATGTATATTCTGTGCGCCATTCGGTATTTTGTTGGGTCACATTGTCTGCAGGAAAGGCTTGATGGTAGATCCTGCAAAGATTTCCATCATTGTAAATCTTCCAGCACCCAACTCAGTCAAACAATTAAGGACAGTACTTGGTCATACCGGGTACTATAGAAAATTCATCAAGGGATACACAAAGATTACAGCACCGATGGAAAAACTGTTAAAGAAAGATGTAAAATTCCTATGGAATGAGGAATGCCAGCAGAGTTAAACATGCTTAAAGAGAAGATGGTTACAACACCCATCTTAGTATTTCCAGACTGGAATAAGCTATTTCATGTACATGTGGATGCATCGGGCATCACACTAGGGGTTGTTTTAACGCAACCAGGAGAAGGAGGTATCGATCATCCTATCGCATACTCCAGCAGAAAGCTATCGACAGCAGAAAAGAACTACACCATGACAGAAAGAGAAGGCTTAGCTATGGTGTACGTGCTACAGAAGTTCAGGCACTACCTATTGGGTGCCTCGTTCAAGATGTTTACTGACCATTCCGCATTGAAGTATCTGGTCAATAAGCCAGTGTTAGGGGGAAGAATCTGCAGATGGTTACTCCTCTTTCAGGAGTATGATTTTGAAATCATTGTCAAACCAGGAAGATTGAACCCTGGACCTGATCATCTGTCGTGAATAGACTCAGGAGAAGAGCCAAGTAACCTAGAGGACAATTTGCCAGATGCACAATTGTTTTCTATCCAGATCGAAGATGAGTACTACGCTGATATCATTCACTTTCTCACTACAGGAAGGGCACCTGATGAGTTTACCAAGCATCAAAAGAGATAGTTGGTTGTTAAAGCAGCAGAATTCACCCTGATCGCAGGACAGTTATATAAGTTAGGTCCAGATGAAGTCCTGCGCAGATGTGTGATGCCGCATGAAAAGAGGCTATTATCAGAGAAGCACATTCAAGTACCGTAGGAGGTCATTTCGCAGGAAAGACGACTGTGCAGAAAATCCTGACTGCAGGATTATGGTGGCCTACATTACACAAAGACACTAACGACTTTTGCAGATGCTGCGATATATGCCAGAGGGTAGGAAAACCTTCGCGGAGAGATGAAATGCCGCTACGACCGCAGATTACGTTGCGCGCATTTGACAAGTGGGATATAGACTTTGTGGGTCCTATCAACCCACCAGGAAAATGAACTGGTGCGAGATATATCATCACTGGAATAGAGTACCTCACCAGTGGGCAGAGGCCAAAGCAGTAAGAAATTGTGATGCTGCTACAGCCGCACAGTTCATTTTTGAAAACATCATCACTAGATTTGGATGCCCAGTAATTTTGATGAGCGATCAAGGCACCCACTTCTTGAATCGCACCATTGAGGCCTTGACGGAAGAATTCCAGACATAGCACCATAAGAGCACTCCCTACCACCCACAAGCTAATGGAACAGTGGAGGCCTTTAACAAGATTTTAGAAAATGCTCTTACTAAGATATGCAACATCCAAAGGAATGATTGGGACCTCAGAGTTAACGCTGTATTATGGGCATATAGGACTACATGCAAGAAACTTACCGGACACACACCTTTCAGCTTGGTGTATGGACATGAGGTTGTTATGCCTATGGAGTATATTATTCCTAGTTTAAGAATTACTCAGATCACTGGAATGGCCGATACAGACACGGTGCATGAGAGGCTAGCGCAGCTGCTTGCCTTAGAGGAAGACAGATTCATCGTAGGATTCCATCAGAAAGTGCAGAAGGCACGAGAAAAAGCTTGGCATGATAGACACATTAAGAGTAAGACTCTTCAGATCGAAGACCTAGTACTCCTCTATGACAGTAAATTTATTAAGTTTCCAGGGAAGTTCAAGACGCATTGGTTGGGGCCATATCAGATACAGCAAGTCACAGAGGGAGGAGCCATTCAGCTCAGCAAACTAAATGGGGAGCTTCTTCCCACGATGATCAATGGCAGTAGGATTAAGCTCTATAGTGACAGCCACTCCACCTCTTATCCCTAACTCAGAGTCACGAACGATGCAGATGTCCAATGTAGTTGAAAGGAGGCATCGCACCGGGAATTAGTCTACACCGGCAGGTATTCTAAGTATCAGGAATCGCATAAGGACGGTTCATTTAAAAAAAAAAAAAAACAACAACAACAACGCTTAAGTTTGTTTTGAGCAAGTGATGCGGTGTGGCATCACAGCAGCGCGATGTTTCTCCGTGCCACATACCTAGTTTGCAACGAGACAGAGGGCTAGTCAAGTCGCCTTCTGACAGGCAGTTAATGAAGAAATGACTGGTATACCTTACCGTAGATTTGGCAACAGCATAATAAATTTTTCCAGATTTGGCAAATCTTCGACGAGACTGGCACCTGCATACACACGCTTCAAGGGAAATTGATCGGATTTGAGCATTTATTGAGGATCGGAATGATGGGTGTGGTCTCGTCCAAGCAATTAATACGACCGACGGGTTCAGTCTAGATGACCGTTGCGTCTGGGATTATAGCCTTCGGCATAAAAGCAGAAATTATTCATTCGGGAGGGTTACATTTGCAAAGATCCGAGAGCTATAGAGTGCATTGTTAAGTTTTCCCTGTGCAGAGCTAATTTCGTTACAGAGTGCTGTGATTTCCATTGTTTGCAGCCATTGCCAATCCAAAGTATAACACTGAGTGGGTTCTGCCCGAGGAGGAACCTATAGAAGACATTCTGAGACGCTTCGAGAATGGTGGCCATATGTCCGCTATGACAATGCCGCCCAGGGTTGTGAAATTAGGAACATCACAGGTCAGACAGCTTCCAAGGATGAGGAGTCAAGCGCAGGATGTAGAAGATGTCATCAAAGTCTCTGCTGAAGAAAAGAAGAAAGATGAGCCGATCACTGAAGATAAGAAAGCAGAGCAGCAGAATGATGAGAAGAAATCTCCCGCCATGAAGAAAGTAAAAATGAGAAAAAGAAAGCAACGGGAGAAGGGAGATGACCTATCTCATCAGCTAAGAGAAGAAAAAGAGGTTCCAAAGGTCAAGAAGGAAAATATGCGGAACCCAAGCAACGTGAATACCTGGAGCGAGTTGCTAAGAAGAAAAGTGAAAGGGAAAAAAAACCGAACAAGCAGAACTTCAAGATGCAGACAAAGGCTTGTTCTCGGAAGGGAATTCCTAGTTCGTATACCTTTCACATAAGTAGGCTCCAGACTGAATGAAATGTTGAGAAGGCTGGAACATACAGATTTTCCTTGTGATAAAATTTCTAACCCAGATAAAGAGGAAAGGATATCTGTGGAAGACTTCTTAAAACCTGAAGATCCTTAAAAGATCTCGCAAGCGATGAGGGCGAGAGCATGACAATAAGGGAAGGAAAGATAAGAGAGCCCAACGAACTAAGTTAGTAGAAGACTCCAGTATTAGTCAAGCTATGCTTGACTCGGCACAAGAGCGTGTCGCAGCTATGGAGAATGAAGTCGCAGGACTTTGGGACAAGCTTCAGCGCACTTCGCAGGAAGCCAAGGAGAAGCTACAGCAAGAGAAGCCCGCTGGTAGTGTCTCGGGGACGGGCCACAAGTAAGTGTTAGGGGACTGTTGGAGCAGAGTCCCGCAGCTACAGGAAAAGCTGCCATTTTGGCGGATAGACAGTTTGGTGAAGATGAAGAGATAAGGTAAAGATACTACGTCGTAGCATGTTTCTAGCTACAGAGCAGAGCCGAAAACCGTGACTGTTGGGACAGAGAAGTCAAGGAAGAAGACAGTACCTGAGCGGCCGAGAAGAGAGAGCTCAACCACTGCATTGAAGGAAGTGGAAAAGACAGGAGGGCTCAGCTACCCTCATAAAGGAAAAGGAGCGACGAGGCCGAGGTATTGAAGACGAAGGACAGAAGACGAGAAGCGGTGCATAGTACCCATGGTCAGTGCCGGGAAGCATGGAAGACCGCAGAGAGCAATGGTGTGACGGAAAGCGGCTACCCCAAGTACAGATATGCTGACTGTCACTAGTTAGGGTTTTGGGTTACTGTTGGGACAGGACCACAGTGTTGTAATGGCAAGACCTTCGGGCCGCCTATAAAGGGATGTATTTTGTATTGTAAAAGGTTGGCATGTTGGGCATTTTAAGCCATCCAGCTAGTCAGTCCTTCTGGAGCTATTCAGAAATCAGAGAATCTGAGAGTCCAGTAGTCTGTTAGTTTACTATATTTTGTATTGTAACAATCCGCATGGATTGACAGAGAGAGAGAGAGAGAGAGAGAGAGAGAGAGAGTATTGTAAGAAGGCAATATAGAGAAGAGATCTAAGAGAGAAGGGCTCCAGGTTGTGTGCGGAGTTACCCAGAAGATCTCTAGCTGCATATGCGGTGCAGCAGAACTGTGTACCTCTCTCAAGTTATAATATAGAAACACGGTTCTGTGGATGTAGCTTCTACCCTAGAAGTGAACCACGTAAAATCAGAGTGTTATGTGCTTGATTCATGTGATTGTATTTACTCGTTATATCTGTCATTCATTACATGAACTTTTCTTACAGTAAATGTATGTATGCGTTATTCAGTTCACAGCATATTAAGAGGATAAATATAAGTCGAAGTCTTTAAGTATTCTGTATAAGAGTTTGTATAAGCTTCCCTCAAGACAGTTAAGAGTTGCAGTGTAACACAGTCTTGTGTATTGAGTCCTGTAAATTGAACACCAGTAATCTAAGTACGCTGAGTCGCAGCGGTAGGATATTGCAGGGAGGCGATATCGCACCATCAGAGGAGTTGTGGTGCGTGATACCTCCGTTTGAGGACTGAGCATAGGAGAGAGTTAGGTGTTGCCCAGGACACGGCGATGTGATAGAGGTTGGAGTCATCGTGAGTAAGAGGAAACTGTGCATCGCATCGCAGAGAGAGGAATCTCACAGGCTAAGAAGAGCTGTGAGACGCGCACAGGATGCCATTCAGAACCTGGTCAAGACACTTGAGTCCTTGGCCAACCCATTAGAATCACTTCGGGTGAGACTTCAGGCTGCTCCGCGGTCTGTTGCCGAAAGGGCCAGTGAGCTAGGGGTGTTGTTGGTACATTATAGTAAACTCGGGTCTGCCCAGCGACCAACACCATTCCATGGAATAACCAACTCAACCAAATTCTGGCAGTAATAAATGATTGGGTGAATAATACAAGAAAGGTAGTTGACAGTTTGGATGGGTTCCCCCTTTAACATTTGGATTTTCTCCATTGGCCCCAAAGGTTTGAATATCCCCCCCCTTATCCTTAGGAAATCATGCCCCTTCTCATTATTGTTGCATTGACATAGCTAGTTGTGGGTTTTTAATTAATTGCATATTTACATGATGATTTAAAATCATAACGTGCCTAGCTTGCACAAAATACCATCGGCACCGATTTAATTGCTGGAACATAAAACGATAATCCATGCTGGGGATTTTTCATGTAGCTCCACACCATGATTAATTACAATATATACATCATATACATTTAATGCAAACGGGGTCAAAACCGGGGTGTTACATTCTCTCTAATGACATTTAGCTTTCTTACTTTGGTTTTATTGTCTCTCTTACAAGAAGACCGAGTCTCTTTTCAAGCATCAAAGTCTATGGCTTTGTTGCAACTACAACTTTATTCCCAAATTTTTAAAATTTTGGACCCTCCGTGTTGATTTTATCTTGCCTGGTTTTATTGGTTTCCTGAATTTGGTTGTTCTTTTGCTTCAATTTTGTATTTTCCTGAGTTTGAATTGAGTTCAATTGTTTACTTCTCTCGGAGGATGAATGATTATTTTTTGTTTACAAATGATTTGACTCTTGAACTTAACATATTTTTTACTGTTTTTGAATGGTTTGGTTTTATCGTCGTCGGAGGCTTGTTGAAGATTGAGTCAGGGTTCTATTTCTCTGTGCCGCTGTTGTTTCGAAAATTAAACGAATTTTTTTAATTCTGCCCAGTTGAAGGTCTTTGAGCACTTAACGCTATGTTTTATGTTGGTTTATCGCTCCCGAAAGTCATTTGAACAGTGAATCGAGGTCGTAGTTCTCTACGTAGCAGCCGTTGTGGAAGCTAAACGATGAATGACCCATCGGATAACTCTGATTTTTGCTGATGCTTTTGTTTGATTGATCAAACTTTTACTTCGCGATGTTTTTTGTTTTTGCCATCGGAACGGTGTTGATGATTGATCGGAGTACTAATCTTTTGTGATTGCCGACACGGCGGCAACATTGAGCCTTTGGTTGTGGAACCCGTTGTCTCTCCACTTTCTGCCATTGCAGTTTTCTAGTAAACTATCTCACAGATGTTTAGTGTTAATGAGCTCCAACCTTTAGCTTTTAGAGTTGCCTACCACCGATGTTTTTATGTTGACTACGGAGCCCTTAGTCTATATGGTTTTTACCGTTGCGGCAACTGAGTAAACTAACCATCCGACGTATAGTTGTTCTGTTCGCCGATGCTTTGTTCTGATTTTCGTCGATGTTTTCTGGTCTGTGGAACCCTTAGTCCATATGAATTCCACCATTATGGCTCCCCATTGAACTAGTTGTCTGATGCTGTAGTGGCGCTAAGGTCCGATGCCGCATTTTTTAGTGTTTATTTCGTCGACGTTTTATTTTGCCGCGGAATCCTTAGGCTGTATGGCTCCTACCGTTGCGGTAGCTTAGTGAACTGATCATCCGATCCTATAATGTTTCCGCCCACCGGTGAGGATTTTCTCAACCCGATGCTTAATGTTTCCCGCCGATAAGGACTTCCCGCCGTTTTTGTGAGCTTTTACCATATTTATTGGGCGACGGAGGTGTTCTGTTTTTTATCAAGTTGGGGTTTCATGATGAAAATGCGGTACCAGGCTTCACATTTGATGCTTAGTTTTATTGATAGTATGGTTTATGTTTTATTGAAAGTTAGATGATCTTGAATGCAGTCCGGATTGATGATGAGTTTTTGTTTAATTGTAGATAGACCTAGAGGATTTTTCAGACCCAGTTTGATGATTGTTGTTTCAAAGAAGACATATACAAAAGACAAAGAAGAATCGATAGCAGCAAAGGCCCAGGCTTGCAATAGGTTCATCAGTTACCGAGCTGACCCTTTTTATGAAGTACTCATAAGTCTCAATCTGAAATGGCACCCCCTTTACATGACTTACCTTAGGATTTTGAGAAAATGCTACCTAAGTTTGACCCAAGTGAAAATATTTTAGTAGATGATCATTTGCAAAGCTTTTACTTGGCTATAGAAGGACTGAAGGCTGGAGAACATGAAGATGTAGTCTGCAGATTGTTTACACACATACCCTGAAAGGAGCAGCAGCCTCATGGTATTTTTCTCTTCCTGTAAACTCAATCACAGACTGGGATACATTTGAAAGAATATTTAGAAGTAAGTATGCAGTCCAAAAAACTCATGCAGCTCTAATGAAAGGGTTGTGCGCTTTAAAGAAAGAAAGAAAAGAAAAAGTGCATAGTTTCACCCAAAGGTTTGCTGCTTATCTTAATAATTTTTCTGCAACTGATAAACCGTCTGATAAGGTTTTGATCGAATACTATACTTCAGCTTTAGGGCCTAACTTGGCCATGTTTGCTAAGATGCAAGTCAAACCTACATTGTCAGAAACTTATGAAGAAGCTGAGAGAGTAGAAGCTGAAAAAGAGAGCATAGAGGATTATCCTGAGCAATCGGGAGAAAAAACTTTTGGTAAGAAAGCCTTATTACTGTCTAAGCCTAAGGAGGAGCAGTCACATGACTTTGAAGGAATGTTGAAAATGATGCAGAAACTATCTAACAGAATAATAGATTTGAAAAATGAAAAAGAAGCTCAGAAATATTATAAGCCTTACTATAAAAGGAGAGAGGACAACAATCAATCTAAGCCTCCTCCACATAGTCCTGCATCAATGAATTTAACGGAGGTAGGGATGGATAATTTTTGCACCTTTCATCAACAGCCTCATTCTGAAAAAAATTGCCCTCAATGGATCAATTCGATGACATTAGTAATGAATCAGCTATTGGAATCTAAACTAACAGAAGCTGATGATGAAGAGGAAAAGGGAAATAAATCCATAGAAAATCAAGAATAGGATGCTCTGGTTTTATGGGACTCTGTCTCGATGTTTGATACCGAAAAAGAAGGCTATGTGAAATAGGAGGAGATATCGGAAACAAACGTGACAACAAGAAGCCAAGGTTTGATAAAAGAGGAAAGATCAGTACTCCTTAAAATCAAGAAATTTCAAGACAATATGAAGAAAATACAAAAGAACAACACAAATGATAAAATACCTAAACTTACTATTAGCAGTCAAGATCCAAAACAAGTCAACATTCCTGATAGGCCTATTGAAGACAAAGCTGATAATGTCAAGGAAAATCTCAAAGCACCTGAGATGGGGTACGAATTGTTAAAAGCACTTGAAGTACCAGAGGAAGAGCTTTCCATTAACAACCAACCTGTAGAAGAGATTGTTGAAGAAAGTTTGGGAGGTAAGACTAGGTTTAAAACCCCACCATTCCTCCTGACCTTTGAGATTTTAAACCATAAGATACACAATTGTTTAGCAGACTCAGGGTCGTCGGTCAATGTTATGCCACTTTCAGTCTGCAAAAAGATCAATGGACAACCTAAACCCACTACTTGGCTGGTTACTCAGTTAGACAGGACCAATGTGAAAGTAGTCGGGGAAATGGAAGATGTTCTGATTCGCTTATCTGCAAATGAAAATATATGTCAGTACATTGATATTGTAGTAGCATACATACTTGATGGCTATGGAATTATTTTGAATTGATACTTGTCAGCAAGACTAAATGGGTATTTTGATTCAGATTGGTCACACTTGTAGTTTCCTCAGAAGGGAATTCCAAACTAGATTAAAATATTAAGAGAGCCCCATATGAAGCACAATGTTACTCAGTTGGAGGGTAAGAATGAACCAGTGAATTCTGTGTTGGAAAATTACTTTATTGAGCTTAAACCGGAAAATTACCAAGCAGAAGAATCCAGTGGTACACCAGACACACAGCCCGATCTCCTTCGATTCTCAAGGGCTGATGAATTTGACCGTAAAATAGTAGACTTAGTTTTAGATGTAGTTGTTGATTCAAGTACAATAGAAGTAGATAGTTTTTGGACACTTTTTTTTTATGGATCTAAAACTTTGGAAAGATCAGGAGCTGGCTGTGTCTTGATTGATCCAAAGAAAAATAAACATTTTCTTTCGTGTAGATTAGAGTTTGAATGTACCAATAACACAGCCGAATATGAAGCGTTAGTTCAGGGACTAAGAAAAGCAATTGAATTAAAAGTAGAAAATCTGAAAGTGTATGGGGATTCTAAAATAATTGTAAAGCAAATTCGAAAACAGATACATTGCATCTCACCTCATTTAAAAGCTTATCAGAATGAAGTGTGGGATTTACTGACAATTTTTTATACATTTAATATTGCATCCATTCCTAGACTTAAGAATGCAATAGTTGACTTGTTAGCTACCTCAGCTACAAGGCTTGTACCTTCAAATAACAAGTGTTCTATTGAATTAATTTTCAGGCCTTCGGTTCCAGACATGATTACTAACCTATGAGTTTTTGATGATGATCAACAAATCTTGGAATTTTTTGTGAATGATGAAACTTTCAAAGGGGAAATTATCGATGACGAAGAACACCAAGCCGAGTTAAAATTCGATAACTTCATTCCTAAAGGGGTCAAGACCTTAGAGCGGATGTTTGATTTAGATAGCAAATTCAGAAGACCAGCAAATGTCAAGACTCATAGATCATCTTTTCAATTCGAGCTGATAAATTTGGGAATTGAAGTTAAACCCAAATATGTAAATTTGGGAAGATGTTGTTCCCCGAGTGAAAGAAATAAGTTCATTAGTTTGTTCAAACAGTACAAAGATGTATTTTCCTGGACATATGAAGAGATTAAAACATATGACACCAATATTATACAACATTTCATCCCTATTATATCTGGAGTCAAGCCTTATCAACAGCCATTGAGAAAAATGCATCCAAAACTGGAGTCGTTAATTCAATTGAAGTGAAGAAATTATTGGATGCCAAAATTATATTCAAAGTCAGACACTCAGAATGGGTGTCGAATCTGGTACCAGTAAGGAAGAAATCTGGAGAAATTAGGCTATGTGTGGATTTCAGAAACCTAAATTGTGCTTTGGATAAGGACAACTACCCAGTCCCACCCATGGAACATATATTGCAGATGGTTTTGGGTTCTGAGTTATTTTCATTATTAGATGGATTCTCTGGTTACAATCAAGTGTTAGTAGCTGAAGAAGATAGACTTAAAACTACCTTCAGAACAAAATGGGGAACTTTTGCTTACAGAAGGATGCCCTTTGGACTCATTAATGCTGGAGCTACTTTCCAGAGGGCTATGGATGTAGCTTTACGCGGTCTAATTGGACATAGTGTTGTGGTATATCTCGACAATGTCATGATATTTTCAAAGAAGAGAGAAGAACATGCATTCCATCTAAAACAAATTTTCAAGCGTTGTCGAAAATATGGCATCTCACTAAATCCAAGGAAATGTGTGTTTGCGGTTATAGAAGGAAAGCTACTGGGTCACGTGGTTTCTAAAAAGGGGATCTCCATAGACCCAGAAAGGATCAAAGCTATCGAACAGATCCCTCTACCCCATAACAAAAAGGGTATGTAATCATTCATGGGGACAATAAATTTCGTGCGAAGGTTTGTGCTGGATTTCGCTCAAATTATTAAACCTTTGCAGCAAATGGTGAAACAAAGTGTACAATTCAAGTGGAATGATGTAGAGAAGAATACATTCATTAAAATAAATACATCTATTGCTCATGCACCATCTCTCAAAAGTCCAAATTTTGAGAAGGATTTTATTTTGTACACTTTCGCATCTGATGATTCATTAGTAGCAATGCTTACTTAGAAGGAAGATGGGGGAGATGAGTACCCCATATCATTTATGAGCACTAGTCTGCAGGGGGTCGAATTGAATTACCCAGCTATGGATAAACAAGACTATGTAGTCTTCAAAGCAGTAAAACAATTTAGGCCGTACATACTTAAGAACCGGATGAAGGTAATAGTTCCACACCCAGCTGTAAGGTCTCTTTTCGTACAAAAGGAATTAGGCGAAAGAAGAGGCAACTGGGTAACAACTTTACAAGAATATGACCTCGAATTCAAACTAGCATCCATAGTTAAAGGGCAAGGACTGTGCAAACTAATGGTTGAAGGTAACAACAATGAAGAAAACAATTGGGAAAATGAAGCTGAGTTACATATGATGGATGTATGTCCTCTTTTCATAGCTCCAGATTCCTGGTACCAAGACCTTGTTCATTACCTTCAGGAAGGATTGTTGCCAAAACATTGGAATTCCAAACAGTGAAGAGCATTGCGCCTTAAATCAGCTGCATATCAGATCATTGATGGAATTTTATTCAGGAAGAATTATGATGGAGTCCTTCTCAGATGCTTAGAGAAAGAAGACATAAAGAAAGTCATAACAGAATTACATGATGGGCCTGCTAGAGGTCATTTTTCCAGAGATACGACAGCCCATAAGATTCTAAAAGCTGAATACTATTGGCCCACATTGTTCAAGGATGTGCATGCCCACATCAGAAAGTGTGATATCTTCCAGAGGTGTGGGGGAATACAAGCCAAAGCAGCAGGACCATTGAAGTTGTGATGATAACAAAACCATTTGAGCAATGGGGGATTGATATCATTGGAGAAATAAAACCCAATTCTTCCTTGCAGCACAAATATATTTTGACGGCAATCGACTACTTCACTAGATGGGTTGAGGCCATTATGTTATGTAAAGTGAATGAAGATGCAGTCATGGATTTCTTGCAAGATCATATTATGACCAAGTTTGGGGTTCCAATTTCCCTGGTTTTCGACAATGCTACTTATTTTTCTTCTATTAGATTAACTGCATTTGCTCATGAAAGAGGAAATAAGTTGCATTATTCTACAAACTACTACCCACAAGGGAATGGTTTGGCAGAATCTACAAACAAGAATATGATTAGGATCTTTAAAAATATTGTGATAGAAAACCAGAGAAGTTGGAATTTAGCATTGCTGAATGCTCTTTAGGCTGATAGGTTCACACCCAAAAATTCCTTAGGTGTGTCGCCGTATACCCTTGTTTATGGAAAAGAAGCCATCCTTTCTCCTAACATTATGCTACCATCTTCCATAATAGCTCAAGATTCTAGAGGCACAGATAACGAAATCTTGCAAATTAGAATCTATAATCTTTTGAAGGCGGAAGAGTCTAGGTCCAGGGCCAAAGAAGGTTTTAAGCATCAACAGGAAGTAGTGAAAAGGTGGTTTGATAAGCACAAAGATGGAAAAAAGTAATTTGAAGTAGGAGACCTACTTCTTAAGTGGGATCACCCACATGATGAAAAGGGGAAACACACGAAGTTTCAATAGTTATGGGTAGGCCCTTTTCAGATTGCAGCAAAACTTGGCCCCTCAACCTACAAATTGCAAGATTTACAGGGCTGGTGTTGGTTATGCTGGGCAGACCCAGATTTACTATAATCAACCAACAACACCCCTAGCTCACTGGCCCTTTCGGTAATAGACCGTGAAGCGGCCTGAAGTCTCACCCGAAGTGATTCTAATGGGTTGGCCAAGGACTCAAGTGTCTTGGACCATGTTCTGTGGCATCTTTTCTTACGACTCACAGCTCTTCTAGCTGTGATGTCTCTTTCTCTGCGCGTGGCGGGACTCCTCTACTCGCGTCGTACGATCTCCTCGTCTTGCAGCTCTTCTAGCCACGAGATGTCCCTTCTACTATCGTGCGGTCCCTTCCCATGTCGTGCACTTTCACTAACTTGCGATGACTCCAGCTTTATCGCATCGCCTCTCACCAGGCGACACGTAACTTCCTCCCAACACTAAGCCCTTAACCTACGGTATCGCACACCGCAGCTCCTCTGCCGGTGCGGTATCACCTTCTTGCGATAACCTACTCCCGCGGCTCAGCGCTCTTAGCATTGTTCATGTCGACTCGCAAGACTCAACATACCAAGCTGTTTAATACTGCGACTAGTGACCATTTCAAGCAAAGCATAAATGAACCCGCATACAACATGCCAAAGACTTCAACTTATGTTTATCCTTCTATATTGCTGTAAACTGATTAACACATTCATTCATTTAACTATAAACAAAGTCCATGAAATGACTGATAAATGCACAAGTAAACATAACACATAATCCAATCACATAACACTCGATTTTAACGTGGTTCACCTCCAGGATGGAAGTTACGTCCACAGAACTGTGTTTTCATTATAGCTCAAGGGAAGGTAAAACATAGTTCTGCTGCACCGCATATGCAGCTCAATATTTTCTCTCTTAGATCTCTTTTCTTCTCTATATTGCACTCCTACAATATACTCTTCCCTCTCTGTCGATCCCTGCGGATCGTTACATGCATGCTCTATAAGCCAGCTACTAGTTACAGTAAGATTGCTACCGCTAATAACAAAACCAGAGCTTGGATTTTACAACAGTCTATGTTACTTCTATTATCTATATCACCCAACAATTGTCTAACTGTCTAACCAACCCTTTTACAATACGAAATGTATCCTTTTATAGGCAGCCTGAACGTCTTGCCATTACAACACTATGGGCCTGTCCCAACAGTAACCCAAAACCCTAACTAGTGACAGTCGGCCATATCTGTACTTGATGCAGCCGCTTTCCATCACACCACAGCTCTCTGTAGTCTTCCATGCTTCCCGGCGCTGACCATGGGTACTGTGCACCGCTTCGCTGTTTCTGTCCTTCGTCTTCAATGCTTCAGCCTCGTTGCTCCTTTTCCTTTATGAGGGTCGCTGAGCCCTCCTGTCTTCGCCGCTGCCTTCAATCCAGTGGGTGAGCTCTCTCTTCTCGGCCGCTCAGGTACAGTCGTCTTCCTTGACTTCTCCGTCTTCTTCGTCATGGTTTTCGGCTCTGCTCTGTAGCTGGAAACGTGCTACGGCGTTGTAGCTCTATCTTATCTTCTCTCCGCCAAAACTTATCTATTCGCTAAACTAGCAGCTTCTTCTGTAGATGTGAGACCCTGCTCCAACAGTCCCCTAACACTTACTTGTGGCTCGCCCTCGAGCCACTACCAGCGGGCTCCTCCTGCTGTAGCTTTTCCTTGGCTTCCTGCGAATCCTTATTAAACTTGTCTCGAAGTCCTGCGACTTCGTTCTGCATTGCTTCGACACGCTCCTGTGACGAGTCAAGCATAGCTTGACTAATACTGGAGTCCTCTTGTTAACTTAGTTCGTAGGTCTCTCGTACCGTTCCTTATTGTTATGCTCACAGTCTCATCGCTTGCAAGACCTGCTATCCTTATGCCTACCATAAGGATTCAAATCTCTGGTATCATGAGAACTCCTCTCTATCTGGGTTAGAGCCCGCGCGATATGGAAGATATAAATCTGTATCTTCCAGGCTTTTCAAAACATGCCGCTCGGCCTGGAGCCTTTTATATGGAAGGGATACAAACCATGAATTCCATTCTGAGAACAAGGCTTTGTCTGCATGCTAAAATTCTACCGTCTACTGGGTTTGCTGTCCTCTTCCACTTTTCTTCTCTTCGAGGTGCTCCAGGTACTCATGCTGCCTCTAATCATCAGATTTTTGTTTCATTTCCTCCGCAATCTCTTGTTCTTCTCTTAGCTAATCAGATAGGTCGGTGACCTTCTCCCGTTGTCTTCTTTTTCTCATTTTTACTTTCTTCTCGGGGGGAGAGTTCTTCTCATCATTCTTCTGCTCTGCTTTCTTATCTTCAGTGATCGGCTCGTCTTGCTTCTTCTCCTTAGAAGAGACTTTGATGACGTCTTCGATATCCTGCGCTTGACTCCTCATCCTTAGCAGCTTTCTGACCTGTGATGCATCTAATTTCACAACCTTGGGTGGCGTCGTCATGGCGGACGCAAGGCCGCCTCGCTCAACTGTGTCCAACATCGCTTCTAGAGGTTCCTCCTTGGGCAGAACCCCCTCAGTGTAAAACAGCAGATGTGCAATGGCTGCAACTTCTGAAAATCACAGCACTCTGTAACAAACTTAGCTCTTCACAGGGAATTCTTAACAACTTACTCTATAGCTCTCGGTTTTCTGCAAACGTAACCGTCCCAATTGAATACTTTCTGCTTTTATGCCCAATACGGTAATCCCGAACGCAACGGTCATCTAGACTAAACCCGTCGGTCGTAATAAATGCCTGGACAAGACCACACCCGTCATTCGATCCTTAATAAATGCGAAAATCCGATCGAATTTCCCTCGAAACGTGTGTGTACAGGCGTCAGTCTCATCGAAGATTTACCAAATCTGGAAAAATTGATTATACTGCTGCCAAATCTACGGTAAGATATACCAGTCATTTCCTCATTAACTGCTGGTCAGAAGGTGGCTTAACTAGCCCTCTGCTTCCTTGCAAAGTGGGTACGTGGCACGGGGAAACATCGCACTGCCGCGATGCGACTCCGCATCACCTGCGTAAAACAATACTTAAGTTCCTTTTTTTTCTTTTTCCGTGCAAGCCACTGATGACTTGCACAAAACTGAACCGACCTTATGTGATTCCCCATACTTAAAATACCTGCCGGTGTAGACTCATTCCCGGTGCGATGCCTCCTTTCAACTACACTGGACATCTGCACCACCATAAACCTGCAGCCAGGATTTTCTGCGCAGTCAGCTTTCTTGCGAAATGACCTCCTGCGGTTCCTGAATGTGCCTCCCTGATGATAGTCTCTTTTTCATGCGGCATCACACATCTGCGCAGGACTTCATCTGGACCTAACTTGTATAACTGTCCCGCGATCAGGGTGAAGTCTGCTGCTTTAACAACCAATTGCTTCTTTTGTTGCTTAGTAAACTCATCAGGTGCTAATCCGGTAGTAAGGAAGTGGATAATATCAGCATAGTAGTCGTCTGTGATTTGAATAGAAAACAACGGCACATTTGGCAAATTGTCCTCTAGGTTACTTGGCTCCTCTCCTGAGTCTATCCGCAATATATGATCAGGTCCGGAATTCAATCTTCCTGGTTTCACAATGATTTCAAAATCATACTCCTGAAAGAGGAGTAACCATCTGCAGATTCTCCCCCCTAACATTGGCTTATTGACCAGATACTTTAACGCGGAATGGTCAGTGAACATCTTAAACGAGGCACCCAATAGGTAGTGCCTGAACTTTTGCAGTGCGTACACCATAGCTAACCCTTCTCTTTCTGTGGTGGTGTAGTTCTTTTCTGCTGTCGAGAGCTTTCTGTCGGAGTATGCGATAGGATGGTCAATATCTCCTTCTCCTGGTTGTGTTAAAACAACCCCTAGTGCGATGCCAGATGCATCCACATGTACATGAAATGGCTTAGTCTTGTCTGGGAATACTAAGATGGGTGCTGTAACCATCTTCTCCGTGAGTGTGTCTAGACTCTACTGACATTCCTCATTCCATAGGAATTTTACATCCTTCTTTAGTAATTTCTCCATCGGTGTTGTAATCTTTGCATAGCCCTTGATAAATTTCTGTAGTACCCAGTATGACCAAGTACTGTCCTCAGTTGCTTGACTGAGTTGGGTGCTGGAAGATTTACAATGATGGCAATCTTTGCGGGATCTACCATCAAGCCTTGTCTGCAAACAATGTGGCCCAACAAAATACCAAATGGTGCACAAAATATACATTTCTTCAAGTTTAAAGAAATCTGTTACTGCCTACATTTCTCTAACATTAGTCTTAGATCTCCTACGTGCTTGTCAACGAGTCCAAATACAGTCCAATCATCAAAATATACTTCTAGGAATTTATGAATGTATTCTTTAAATACAGCAACTAATACTCTAGAAAATATAGCTGGTGCATTCTTAAGACCAAAGGGCATTACCGTATACTAGAACGAGCCCCATTCTGTTGCAAAGGTGGTCTTAGATTGATCTTCTGGATGGATTCTGATCTGATGATAGCCTGAAAAGCCATCGATGAAGGAGTAGACCTCCTGTCCTCCCACGTTGTCTAACACTTCATCAGTGAACGGTGTCGGAAATGGATCGTGAAGCGATGCATCGTTGAGTTTGCGCAGATCGACACAGATCCTGATGTCTCCTTTGGTTTTCTTTTTTTGTACGACCATGGGACTAACCCATTCACTCTCTTCTACCGGCTCAATGATGCCTGCCGCCAGCATCTTATCGATCTCATCCTTTACTTTGTCTTTATATCATGGATTCAATCTGTAGGAACACGGCTTTACTGGTCTAGCATCCTCCTTCAATGGTATCCTCATGACTCCAAGGTCTCCAACTATTCCCTTCATCTCTGTGAACTTGGTGGGAAATAGGTCCTGATAGTCATGCAACAAATCGGCGATCTGTCTGACTGTTTCATCACTCCAATAATCTCCAATAGAGGCAAACTTAGGTTCTGTGTCTGTGCCAATATTGATCTTCTTAATTTTGATGGGCTCTGTGATTTCTGGGATTTCTAGCTGTGGTCCCTCAACATCGCGAGTCCCTTCCGACTCTGGAATGTTGGTACTGTGAGGATCCTCATCCTCGTCCTCTAGTTCTGCTTTAAAGTTATAGCACTCTAGCGCCTCTGTTAACTGAACGGCCCAGTCAGGCTGAGTCTGTACTGATGGGGTACAGTCCTCAAATATCTTGATCTTTATTATGTCTAAGGCCTGATCAACATTCGGATACTCAGATTCAAAAGTGAAGGTGAGTAGGAAGCTATCTATCATAAGGGGCCATGTAGTCGTTCCCTTGCGCAATTCTGTCTCTGTATACCAGTTCCTTGGAACTGTGTCCAAAATGTGAATGAATCAGTGAACCCATTCATCCTCGGGAATGTCCGACCAATCCTGTTCACATGCCTGAATGTGTGACCTGGGGTTACTTTCTCCTGTGTATTTCTGCTGAACGTGATCGGTGTCGATGGAGAATCTGATGGCCATCAATCTTTTAATATCCTCCCATGATGCGATATTCTCTTTGTGTGCTAACCACCATCTCGCAGGTGTGGCTCGTACTGCAAGATCCATAGTTGCGATCCTCTGTTCATGAGGAACCTGTCATTCAAACTGCTCGAGAAAGTCCTGGATATCAGTTAGACCATGAAACGATGGAATCTCATTGATCTCTGCGCCAATCCATCGCAGTGACTTAGTCAAGTACGTACATCTGCGCGCTGAGACTTCGTGAAGTCTATTCTACCAGTTTTCTAGACCAACCTCTGAATCCGATGCGCATGAGCTGTCGCATCGCCAACTAATGTTCCCTTCTGTGGTTGGGTTAACATAGTCGCCCTGGTTTGTAGTCATCTGATAGAGGCTTTCTATGTTATGTGCCTCCTCTTATGCTCGGATAGGTTCAATATATCTAGGACCCTGAAAAGGATCCAACGGTGCGATGACCCAGATCTGCGCGTCCTCAAAGGTCATTTGTCTTCTCTTTAGGTCGATAACAGCCATGTTACCGATCGCCCAATCAATGCCTAGCAGTGCTAGGTAGGGTTTACTATCGCCAATGATTTCTATAACTTCAAAGTCCGCAAAGCTGCAAACTCCGTCAATATCAACTGGTACTTGCGGTCACTGACCCAGAGGTGATAATCGCTACTGATTAGCTAATCTCAGATGGATAGGTGATCTGGTTAACTTAGGGCTACCCATCTGTTCCCATGTCTGCTTAATCAGAACGTTTACATCTGATCCTAGATCTAGGATCACTTCATCCATTTCAAACTCTCCAACCTGCGCTGTGAGTCGCATCTCTCTTCCTGTTCTTGTATGTCCTGTAATATTATGAACAACACACTGTGTACTGCTCACAGAAGAGGATGGCTAACACTGATCAACTATGCACTAAAGTTCTGTGATAGCTTGCTCATTTCTTACTAGTTTTAGACAACTCCGCAGGAAGGAGTATACGCTTCCTGCCATCTCCTCCTCATCGCATCTTCCAGATGTGGTAGCCTACGATGTCTATACAAGGCTATCGCCACAAGGTTCTTGCTACGGTACACCCCTAGACGGCAGTACCTGCGATCCTGATTGCGTAGGGTCATCAAAGAAAGACTTAGCTTCCTGAAATGTCTGTTTGTTCTTTTGCAGGTCAAGTGGTGTTGCTTTACTAGGAGCTCTGCGCACCCACTCCTGCCCTGTGTTCTTTTCCGTGTCCTGCAATGTCCCACTGGTAGAAACACCGCTACGAGTCACAATATTGACTCTTGGTTCTGGCTCGTCCCGCTTAGCAGCAATAAGATGGATGTTCTGGTGTGCTGCTGGCTTAGGTTCTCTGATCTTAGCTATCAAGGTAGGACATTACTCAATAGTGTGTTCATAAGATTTACAATAATTACATGTGGTAGTGGGGCTCTGACAGTCCCTAGCATAGTGTCCTACAACTCCACAGTTGTAACACGTCACTAGTCCACGACCACGGCCAAAGCCTTCTCCACGGCCAAAGCCTTCTGCTCGGCCGAAGCCTCCTCCACGCCCTCGTCCTCTGAATCCTCCGCCCCGACCACCATAAGACGGATCCTGCTGTGGTCCTACTGCTGGACCCTGTGTTTCCGATTGGACTCTGTACAAGTCTTGCTTTGCTCCGACCATGAGATCATAGGCTCGGCAATCTTGTTCCTGATGACCTACAGACTTGTAGAAGACGCAGTATAAGTTCTTAGGTGTCTACACATACTTCTGAAGTAGAGGGAAATGGTGGGGTAGGTGTCCTCGCATTTTGCATATCTCGCACCATGGCCCGTGGGTCTGTGGTAAGGGGTTAGGAGCCCTATTGCGATATATTCTACAAAGACCGGACAATTGTCTTTACTATGGCCCTGTGCTTTACATTTTACGCACCATATCTCTTGCGCAACTTCTTTCCCTTTCTTCAGCTCATGCAATTGTAATGTAAGATTAGCCAACTGGTTCTGTAAAGTTGTCATGCCTATACTAGTCTCAGCTAGAGGTGAAGCCTCTAGTTTCATTGCCATCTCCAACGCGTCATCCTGCGTCTGGAGTTTCTGCTGCATTAACGGCAGTCTGATGTGAGGGAGCAGTGCTGCAATAAACGATTCCTTATGCTGCTCCGGTGCAAACTCAAAACTGACTTGGTCTATAAGGGCTTTGAATTTCTGATCAAAGTCCCACACTGACTCTGTAGGTAGTTGCTTGATGTCTTTGAGTTCTGTTATGCACTGTGACTCAGACTTAGGTTTCTTAAACTCTTTAATCATGGCGGTCTTGACCTGGACAAGTGTTCTGGGTACTGTGGTATACTTGATATACCATGTTAAGGCACGATCTCTGAGTGTGGTGATCAGCTGTACAAGTTTAAGATTATCATCATTGATGGTTTTAATGGTCCACATGGCTTCACATAAAAACCAGTGCTGCTCTGGGTCCTCTGCCCCTGTTCCCTTAAATATAGGTAACTTCATATCATCCCCCATTCTATTTCTACGTGGTGGATGTTGATTTACTGTGTTACTACCACTCGGCGGTGTAGGTGAAGGTGATGTAGCGGTGGTAGGTACTATCTGTGAGCTACTAGATGGAGTTCCTATGGGATTGTTCTGAGTCCTGGTCTATTTCTGTGGGGTATAAGGGTGGTAAGGGATACCCCCTTCTGAACCTTCTGTAGTACTAGGACTCTACTGTCTAGTATGATCTGGACTATCTTCAAATATTGGAGATCTGAAATCTACTTTATACTTCTTTCCACTACGTGTTCGTCCAATGTCATCAAAATAACTTTCAAACTCTTGTGACATTACTAGCTCTACCTATTCATCTGAAACTAGATCCATTGTTCCTTTTTCATATAATAGCATCTTAATGGACAAGTTTAAAGATCTGAGGTACTTACCACGATATCCTTTGAAGAAGTAGCGCTCAGCCTCGCTGAAGCTCTTTCTCTGGTCAACTGCAAACTCTATGAAAAAGCCGTCTAGCACACTCGCAAGCCAGAAGTCTACTATCCTCGTGAGCGGGTTATCAAGGTCGTTCACAGTCTGAATCAGCTACGGTGTCCAGAAAATGTTTCTTTTCTTCTTGAATATGCTTGTATACGTCAACTTGGATAACCAGTTGTATAGCTCGTTTCCAAAGGTAGCAAAAAATATCGCATGTATGTCTGAACTGATATGTTTTTGCAACCAGGCCTCTGTACTCAACTTAGGACTCCTGTTCTCTCATTCAGCAAACTCTTTCTGGTTAGACCAAACCCACTCCTTGAGTTTGTCTCTCATAGGATGCCACCAGAACATCAACGCTCTATTTGTTCAAAGCCAACAACGGAACCATTTGTTGGTTATGCTGGGCAGACCCGGGTTTACTATAATCAACCAACAACACCCCTATCTCACTGGCCCTTTTGGAAATAGACCACGAAGCGGCCTGAAGTCTCACCCGAAGTGATTCTAATGGGTTGGCCAAGGACTCAAGTGTCTTGGACCAGGTTCTGTGGCATCTTTTCTTACGACTTGCAGCTCTTCTAGCTGCGATGTCTCTTTCTCTGCACGTCGCATGACTCCTCTGCTCGCGTCGCACGATCTCCTCGTCTCGCAACTTTTCTAGCCGCGAGATGTCCCTTCTACTGTCGTGCGGTCCCTTCCCACGTCGCGCACTTTCACTGACTCGCGATGACTCCAGCCTTATCGCATCACCTCTCACCAGGCGACATGTAACTTCCTCCCAACGCTAAGCCCTTAACCTACGGTATCGCGCACCGCAGCTCCTCTGCCGGTGCGGTATTTCCTTCTTGCGATAACCTACTCCCGCGGATCAGCGCTCTTAGCGTTGTTCGTGTCGACTCGCAAGACTCAACATACCAAGCTGTTTAATACTGTGACTAGTGACCGTTTCAAGCAAAGCATAAATGAACCCGCATACAACATGCCAAAGACTTCAACTTATGTTTATCCTTCTATATTGATGTAAACTGATTAACACATTCATTCATTAAACTGTAAACAAAGTCCATGAAATGACTGATAAATGCGCAAGTAAACATAACACATAATCCAATCACATAACACTCGATTTTAATGTGGTTCACCTCCAGGATGGAATTTACGTCTACAGAACTGTGTTTTCATTATAGCTCAAGGGAAGATAAAACACAGTTCTGCTGCACCGCATATGCAGCTCAAGATCTTCTCTTTTAGATCTCTTTTCTTCTCTATATTACACTCCTACAATATACTCTTCCCTCTCTGTCGATCCCTGTGGATTGTTACATGCATGCTCTATAAGCCAGCTACTGGTTACAGTAAGATTGCTACTGCTAATAACAAAACCAGAGCTTGGATTTTACAACAGTGTATGTTACTTCTATTATCTATATCACCCAACATATGTCTAACTGTCTAACCAACCCTTTTACAATACGAAATGTATCATTTTATAGGTAGCCCGAAGGTTTTGCCATTACAACACTGTGGGCCTGTCCCAACAGTAACCCAAAACCCTAACTAGTGACAATCGGCCATATCTGTACTTGAGGTAGCCGCTTTCTGTCACACGACAGCTCTCTGCAGTCTTCCATGCTTCCCGGCGCTGACCATGGGTACTATGCACCGCTTCGCTGTTTCTGTCCTTCGTCTTCAATGCTTCAGCCTCGTTGCTCCTTTTACTTTATGAGGGTCGTTGAGCCCTCCTGTCTTCGCTGTTGCCTTCAATGCAGTGGGTGAGCTCTCTCTTCTCGACCGCT
This sequence comes from Pseudotsuga menziesii, assembly GCA_001517045.1. Classification (NCBI taxonomy): domain Eukaryota; kingdom Viridiplantae; phylum Streptophyta; class Pinopsida; order Pinales; family Pinaceae; genus Pseudotsuga; species Pseudotsuga menziesii. The sequence continues at coordinate 18,145 of LPNX011178472.1, read as the reverse complement.
CAGGTACAGTCGTCTTCCTTGACTTCTCTGTCTTCTTCGTCATCGTTTTCAGCTCTGCTCTGTAGCTGGAAACATGCTACGGCGTCGTAGCTCTATCTTATCTTATCTCCGCCAAAACTTATCTATCCGCTAAACTAGCAGCTTCTTCTGTAGCTGCGGGACCCTGCTCCAATAGGTGGGAAGAGAACTTACCAGTTAATGGTTTAATTATCAAACCTTATTTTTCCTGATTTTTATTTTTCTTGATTATCTTGTACATAAATAAATTGATTTGGTTATTTATTTTGATTTAATTTATTTCTGTTTGTTCTAGTTTAGATTTTGATGGATTTCAATAAAAGAAGCAAACTTTTGGTTGCATGGAAAGTATCAGAATTCTAGATTAACTAAAATCCTTGATTATAAGACTGTGTACTATTGTTTTATCTGAAAGGATTTCTTTTAGTTAGCAGTTTTCCTAATTGGCTATGAACACATTAAAGTCCTACTTAATCCTTGTAAAATAACTTAGGATCAAAAGGTCTAGAATACTATTTCGAGGCTCCATCCATCTCACATTTAAAAAATGTCCTAGGGAGTGACAGCAAAAGACCCATGGAAAGGAAGCAAGGTAAACAGTATATTATATATAAATGATCCCATGCCAAGAATTGAAAGCCAAAAGGAAAATAAGAGTCAAGAATCTCCTAAGAAAGCAATATGTATCAAAACAAACTACTAAATCATATGAGTACAAAATTGCAAAAGTTCTTCTCCGTTCGTGAGCTGAAAATTAAATACATCTCTCCCACAAAAGGGCACTATGGATAGAGGAGCATGAATAAAAATTCAGAAAGAAAGGCATGCAAAAAAGGACAAAAAGGTCCAAAAGCACAAAAAGTGCAAAATGGCATGGGAATGAGGAACAAATGAATATTTATGTTTACCATATGTTACAATCATGTGGTGTCCAAGCTGGAAACTACACAAAGACAGAGGTAAAAAATGAAATTCACATTCCTAGCCTCAAAAGAGTTATCTGGACTTTTAAATCTTGGTTTCCATGATCCCTAAATTGGACTGATATCAATGATTAAAGTACATACATTTGTCATTTGGGAAATCCAAACATCTAGAGGAATTCAGCATGTTAGTATTTATTGTCAAAAAAGTCTGTTGCTCAAAGAAGAAGTTTTCCAGAGATCTGGGTTCACCAGATAGTCACCAATTGTTGCAGCTGCAACTTTCTTCCCAAATTTTTAAAATTTTGGACCCTCCTTGTTGATTTTATCTTGCCTGGTTTTATTGGTTTCCTGAATTTAGTTGTTCTTTTGCTTCAATTTTGGATTTTCCTGAGTTTGAATTGAGTTCAATTGTCTACTGCTCTCGGAGGATGAATGATTATTTTTTGTTTACAAATGCTTTGACTGTTGAACTTAACATATTTTTTACTGTTTTTGAATGGTTTGGTTTTATCGCTGTCGGAGGCTTGTTGAAGATTGAGTCGGGGTTCTATTTCTCTGTGCCGCTGCTATTTCGGAGATTAAAAGAATTTTTTTAATGCTTCCCAGCCGAAGGTCTTTGAGCACTTAATGTTATGTTTTATGTTGGTTTATCGCTGTCGAAAGTCATTTGAACAATGAATCAGGGCCGTAGTTCTCTACGCAGCTGCCGTTGCGGAAGTTAAACGATGAATGACCCGTTGGATAACTTTGATTTTTGCCGATGCTTTTGTTTTATTGATCAAACTTTTACTTCATGATGTTTTTTGTTTTCGCCATTAGAATGGTGTTGGTGATTGATCAGAGTACTAATCTTTTGTGATTACCGACATGGCGGCAACATTGAGCCTTTGGTTGCAGAACCCGTTGTCTCTCCACTTACCGCCGTTGCAATTTTCTAGTAAACTATCTCGCCGATGTTTAGTGTTTATGAGCTCCGACCTTTAGCTTTTAGAGTTGCCTACCGCCGATGTTTTTATGTTGACTACGAAACCCTTAGTCTATATGGTTTTCACCGTTGCAACAGCTGAGTAAACTAACCATCCGACGTATAGTTGTTCCGTTCGCCGATGGTTTGTTCTGATTTTCATCGATGTTTTCTGTTCTATGAAACCCTTAGTCCATATGACTTCTGCCGTTACAGCTCCCCATTGAACTAGTCGTCCGATGTTGTAGTGGCGCCAAGGTCTGATGCCGCAGTTTTTAGTGTTTATTTCGTCGACGTTTTATTTTTCCGTGAAACCCTTAGGCTGTATGGCTCCTGCCGTTACAACGGCTTAGTGAACTGATCGTCCGATGCTATAATGTTTCCGCTCATCGGTGAGGAGTTTGTTAGCCCGATGCTTAATTTTTCCCGCCGGTAAGGATTTCCCGCCATTTTTGTGAGCTTTTACCATATTTCTTGCGCGACGGAGGTTTTCTGTTTTTTATCAAGTTAGGGTTTCGCGATGAAAACACGGTACCAGGCTTCACATTTGATGCTTAGTTTTATTGATAGTATGGTTTACGTTTTATTGAAAGTTAGATGATCTTGAATGCAATCTAGATTGATGATGAGTTTTTGTTTAATTGCAGACAGACCTAGAGGATTTTCTAGACCCAGTTTGATGATTGCTACTTCAAAGAAGACATATACAAAAGAGAAAGAAGAATCGATAGTAGCAAAGGCCCAGGCTTGGAATAGGTTCATCAGTTACCGATCTGGTCCCTTTTTATGAAGTACTCATAAGTCTCAATCTGAAATGTAACATATTGTATGAATCATGAGCACTCACAAAAGGACAAAGATTGTGAGATTAAACAGTTGGGGGAACCCAAAGGTCACCCAGGGGGGGTGGGGAACCCAAAGGTTTTGCTATTTTGTATAAGTATAGGAGAGTTAGATGTAGTATGGGACTTTTTCCTAGATAAATTTATGAGAGTATAATGTAAGAAGAACTATTTCCTTTTGCATAAAGAAATTACAAGTTTCCTGTTGGAGAAAGCTTTGTGGAAGGTTTCAAATGCTGTGCTATGGATTTGTTAAATGTGAACTATTTTATTTTTAGCTGTTATCCATTAACTGTGAGATCATTCTAGCTCTTTGAACCTATGTTCTTGTTATGAATGCGCTTTAGTTTATTCTATGAAATTTCCACTATGAGTAATGAATGTTGTCCATAAACAATTAGCTATCTGGTTGTTCATATATCTATAAATGTTCATGTGTTTTGAAATAAGTAACAACTATCTATGATTTTTCTTAATGCATGCACAAAATACATTACTCATTGATGAATAATAATCTTTCTCCCTAGGGATAGGTTAGATAGTTGGTTTTATTTTTTTCTTATTGTGTGTGGTTTAGATGCGAGAGAGTTAAAACGAGAGGTAAGAACCTACACATCACATTGTGACCACTTTTCGTATTCTCTATCAATCTGCATTTTTAGATAGGCACTTGCATCTCATACTGTTAAGGCCTGGAAAATCGCAGGCAACAACAGCAAGGGATTCTCCCCAGTCAACGTTCCCAACTAGCCCGTGAGTGTTTGGTATGGGGAATCCGTCCAGTTTGCGGTCCGGCTACCATAGGTCAAATAACAAAAATAAAGGGTTATACCGGTTGCGGCCCAGTCCACCATGTATATTTTTGTGTTTTTAAACTTTAAGTATGATATGCATGTGCCTATCTAACACGCAGATTGATAAAGAATACGAAGAGCGGTCACAATGTGATGCGCAGGTTCTTACCTCTCGTCTTCAACTCTCTCACATCTAAATCACACACAACAGAAAAACAATACTAACTAAGTTGTCCCTAGGGAGCAAGATTATCAATTAATGAGTAATGTATTACTGTTCACGTATTAAGATAAGTCACAGGTAGCTGTTCTTTGAATCAAAACATATAAACATAAATAAAGATATGCACAACAAGATAGCTCATTGTTTGTTAAGACATTCATTACTCACAGTGGAAATCATCATAAAATAAACCAGAGAACATTCGTACAAGAACATAGGTTCAGAAATTTAGAACGATCTCACAGTTAATGAAACACAGCTGAAAACGAAATATTTCCCCTTCAACATTTTTCATTTCATCACATTTGAACATTCCGCACAACACTTTCTCCAACAAGAAAAATTGTAATTATATTAATATTGCAAAACGAAATAATTCCTCTTACAACAAGTTTTTCACAAGTCTCACTGGGAAAAAGCCCCCTTTCTCTATATAACTCTCCTATACTTATACAAAAAGGCAAAAACTTTTGGGTTGCCCCCAAATGACTCCTGGGCTTCCCCAATGCTTCATCTCCCGCAATTGTCTCATATTTAGTGCTTATACAATTTACAATATATTACATTTAAACAAACTAATAAAGCACTTAAGTGGAGGGCCTCGCTTGATTGTTCAGGAACTTCTTCCATGCTAAGGCTTCTGATGCAATGTTCTCGAACTTAGAAGGCTCGAGAAAACAAATATTAATTTCAAACTTCACTGCCTGATTTTTAATTACTTCAATCCTGGTTGAACTTAAGCGTAGTTGATCTTCCAGTAACTGCACACTGACCACTGAATGAGCTACTTCATCTTTCAAGATCTACTCGTCCAGGACCTTGACTTGTTGAATTTTCTGTTCATCTTCTTGATTTCTATTCTGTAACATCTCTATGAACAAGTCATGGTCTGGAAAGGCATCTATTCTCTCCTCAGCAGCCACCTGACATTGGTTGTAAGTGATCAACAGTCTCCTACAAAACTCAGTGCAAGCTCCCTTCATTTTCTTTACAGCCTTCTTAAATTCTTCAGTTGTGTTTATGGCAAAATCTAACAAGTCATAATCGTGTTTTAAGGCTTGTTGATCCTTTGCTGGTAAGTCTGCAAGGATCTCCTCATTGGCCTCCAATCTCACTATTCTTTTCATCGGGACTTCTAAAATGTCCTGAGATCTGTCTACGAAATATGAAGAAGTCTCCAAATTTTCTTCTAATCTATTATCTACCTACAAAACCTTGCACCTCTCTTCTTATATGGACACCTGTAGCCTATGCATTTTTCTTCTTTGTGTTAAAACATGTTCTTTGAAAGGTTGAATGCTGGTTTGCTATTCCCTGGCTTCTTCCAAAGATGCTGCTAATGAAGCAATTTGTTCTTTAAACTCTGCTGCTTGCACCTAAGATTATTTCTCTGACTCCTCCAAAGTAGCCTTTTGTAATTCCAGCTCCCTAATCTTACTTTGCAACTGGTCTCTTTCTGCATGAAGACTTTCATATGCTGTTTTCAGCCCATCCTTTTCTGTCATTAGCTCCTTATATTCCTGCTACAATTTTGCTAAGCTTTCCTGGGAAACTTCCAAAGACATCTTGTCTACTTGGAGGGACTAAAGCTCTGCCTTTGAATAATTTACTTCATTTTGCATGTTCAAACTTCCTTTTCAATTTGTTGCTTTCCTCCCTCTCCCTTCGCAGTGTATCCTTCAGTTGGCAGCAGTTTTCCTTGATTGCTCAAGGTATGTCATTATTTGATCCACATTATCTTCAGAGGCATGGATCAATGCTGCTCCAGCTCGGATAGTGAATCTCGGGTCCTTGTCTTTTCCATGTACCAGGGTTTTATCATTTATCATCTTCCCTGACTACCCCCCAGTTTCAACTTTCCTCTCAGTCCTCTTCATAATTCTTTTCTTTTCCTTGTCATAAAAAATGGTATTGAAGTCTGGAACTTCTTCCCCTTTCTTTTGTTCGAAAGGGATCAGTATTAGGCCAGAAACAACAACCTCTCCTAAGGTGCTACTAGCAATTGCATCAGGGTCTTGAGAATCAAGATTACCCAGATCTTGAACTTGAGTGTTTGCAAGGTCGAATGTTTGTTGCTCTGTCATGGACCCTGCCAGCTTCAGTCTTTCAATTTCCTGTTTCTTGAGTTCCTCATCCTCTTTCTTTTTCCTTTCTTCTTCTTCCCTCTTGGCAGCTTCCTCTGCACTCTTAGTTTCTTCTTGTTCAACTTTCTTCTTTTCTTCTTCCTCACTTCTAAGCCAACTTTCGGCCTCCTCAACTAGTCTCCTAGCATCTTCTTCTCTTTTCCTAGACTCCTCTTCATCTGCTTTCTTCTGTTCAGCTTGGCCTTTCCCACCTTTAGAAGTGATCTTCTTTTTTAATCTTCTTTTTAATGCAGTCATGTTTTCTGCATTTCAGAAAATTGATTCATTTGTATCCCAATGGCTTGTATATTCAAAATGCACATTGGATTCCTTGCAGTGTTCTGCGACTTTATTCTGAGAATAATTCCTATGGAAGTTTATTTCTCCAAAATGAAATTTCTCCAGTTCTTCTACAAACTCATCAGCCTTTTCAACTCTTGAAAACTTATAACTTCCCAATCTGAACGGTATGGGAGGATAAGTCGCCTTCTTGTGCTCAAACAAAAAACTCCCTATGCCATCCAAGAAAACCTGCCTGACCGCCTCCTTGTGTACCACATAATCAGTGCAATATTTGGGAAATAGTGAAGGTGCCCTGGAGCAGCCATACATTCTAATATACATCCCGTCCTCAGTTAAGTAGTAATCAGCATACTCCTTAATGACTTTCAACGCCTCTTCAAACATGCAATTGCATTCTTTCAAGAAAATCATTGTATACAACGGCATAATAAAGTATTCACACACTTCTCTGTAATGACTATAGTACTGATGTGCCCATAATGGCTTGTAGGCTGTGTATACCGGTGTTTTGTCTCTGTCCCAAATACACCTTAGGTTTGGGAATGACTGGGTGCACAGTGTGCAATAAATCAATATGGAGCTCATGTAGAACTCGGATTTTTTCTGGGACACCCGTCCCAGGGCTGAAGCAATGCAAGCTGAGAGACTGTTTGACACAATGTTCGCCCAGTTGAACATAGTCCCTTGGGTGGCTACACAGAAGATGATAGGAACCCATCCCAACTTAAAACTTTTGTCGTGGGCTCTCCCAAAGATTCTGTTCAACATTAAAGAAATGAACCTATAAGGGGTTCTTAGGGTAGCTGTGTTGTATTCCCCTAATGGTCTGGTTCAGAAATGCTTACCAGGCACCAGCATTCTTTTCAATTTTTCAACTAGGTCAAGATTAATCTCCTTTAGCCAATCCTCAGTTAGGTAAACCTGAGCTTTTGGTAAGTGATAAGCTAATGATACATAACTAGGGCTGTAAGCAACATAGCCCTGGTTATCAGTATTCACCAGAATCATTGTAGTTACATCTGCTCTAGGTAGGATCCGTCCAATTACTTCTGAGCATGGGAAACAATTACTTCTGAGCATGGGAAAAGCTCAAGCCTGGTAGCAATCCTCATCAAAGCAGATCTTTCAATATTATCATATATCGTTTCTTCTTCAAAACTAGTGGCAAGCACTTCATGGTGTGATATCAGTCTGGAAATTTCGCCCCACTTGTATTTAGGTTCCACTCCTGTGGTGCATCTGGTGTCTTTGTAAATATACTCAGTCTTTGTGATAACTTCTACCTCAGGTTCTTCTTCCACTATAGGGGCTTTCTTTTTTTGCTTTTTTGACATCTCGTACTCGAAAAAATTTCCCTGTCATACAACAAAAGTCTTTTAGGCCTCTTTATCTATTCGACCAATATTCAAGAAAAAACAAATAAAACTATATAATCTTTTACCTCGGCCATGGTAGCCCTAGCTAATTTTATGTACAATATAGAACCAGTGCTAACTATCGACTACTTCTGCAAAACCTAAATCCTGCTCATGACCAAAATTCATCATGATCAACAAAAACACCATAACTTCGTAATGCTATCACAATTTTTTCCTGGCAAAGAGAAACAGTCTCATAAAAAATACATCCTCGACGTTATCGATCCTAGAACAAAATGTCCTATCACCAATCCCATCAAAATGAGGCGCATCCTCAAAAAACCACAACCCTAGTCCCAAACACGCGAGCGACCAAATCACCGGGAATACCAAAACCTTCGGCATTTCGAACCAAATCAGGGAAAAACGCCTACCTATTGCAAAAGAAAGGAAACCTCCCCCCCGGATGGCCATATGCAAACTGGATAAAACTGGTGCAGAAAGCATAACGCTTGTCTGCACCAGTTTCCCAAATAGTCAGGTAAGGTTTGAAAATTCATAACAGCACCGTAATAATCAACAGGAAAACAAAAACCCCCCATTCAGACGGCCAAACTGTCGAAATGAACTAGATATACGCTGAAAAAAACCATAAACCTAGGTCTCCATTAACCACGGAGGGAAAAATTAACCAAGGACGACAACCCTAGTTCAAAACTCAAATGAAGGGGTAGAATTGAATGATTGGCCTACCTGGCAAGGAGCTTTGCAGCTAACAAGAAGAATCTGAAAGCTTCCACGGCAACGCCACCTACGAATGAGCTACCGACAGCAAGTACAACGTCGAGTTTGAAACGACAATGACAGCACAAGCACGGGTTCGTAGGTAAAAATAAAAAAATGCCCCAAATCCCCCATATACATATATCTCCCGGTAAAAACATTCGGTGGGAAAACACGACAATCGGGCGGTGGAGTAACTAAGGGATCGGTGATCAAGTCCACTAATGCACCGCAACGGAAAAAGACAAAACAACTGCGAGTTCCACAGTGCAAAGCGAAACATCGGTGAGAAAAATAACTCCGCATCAGAGCTCAACTAGACTAAATCTTCAGACCATAAGTTGGTTGGAACACCGCAATGGTGGAAGCTGTAAAGACAAAGAGTTCCATAGACCAGTCAAAATCGAAGAGAAAATAGAATCGAAACTTAAGTGGAACATTGGCAAAGAATCAAACATCGGCCAACGGGAAGGCTAAAATGGAATATTAGTCCATTCTAGAGCCGCAATGGCAGAGCAAAATAGACTAAGGCCTTGTGAAACAAAACTGATGGGAAACGGAAAAAATCGAAACATCTGTCGTGGTGCTCGCAATTTGTCATCTGAAACGGCGACACTGCAACGTACTAGAGTTATGAAGGTTTTCAAAAAAGGACGTCGATAATAAAATAAAAAGAAAGCGCATCGATGGAAAGTAACACTTTGGATTGGATCTTCATTCAACTGCACCTCCGCAACGGCGGATGCGTAGTTAACTATGGTTTCGATTCATAGCTTCAACAAATTCCGACAGCGGGGTAAGAAATCACTGTAAGTCATAAAAGGCAGCATCGGCATAAAGATATTCTTTTAGCAATCATCCTCAAAAATCCAAAATTGCAGTAAAATCAAGCAATCCCAAACAAGCTAAGCAAGACAAATTTAAAAGGAGGGTCCCAAATTTTTAGAAATTTGGGAAATCGTTGTAGCTGCAACACATACTTAAATACAAAACTAAAAACATACACGGTGGAACGAGTCGTAACCGGTAAAACCCTTTATTATTGTTACTTGACCTATGGTAGCCAGACCGTAAACCGGACGGATTCCCCATACCAAACAGTAATGGGCTAGTTGGGAACGTTTACTGGGGAGAATCCCTAACTGTTGTTACCTGCGATTTTCCAGGCCTCAACAGGCTTTGAGCTATGCATCCTTAGAAATACTAACAAGCATTAAAGACTATGGATTTCATATAACACATTCCTTGCAAAGGATTTCAACTCACACATGCTCTAATAAGGCTTTCAAATATTCATACTTTGCAATACTGACAAGTTTCAAAATCTATGACCTTAGTTTTAAGTTTCATTTTCACGACAGATGGAATGTGTGTCATGATTTATGGAAGGTTCAAGACCTTTTTCATCTTCACAACAGAGGGAATGTGCCACAACTTATGGAACCTTCTATCCATGTTTAAAATTTTGGGGCAGATCCATATCTGATTCGACGATATGTGGATACAATCCCTAGGGTGTGAGTATCTGATACATCTTTTGAGTGCTTCATCCTATAGTAAGTAAACAATTTCTTTTACAAAATAATCAATAATTACAAACTCTGTAAAATAATGGGGAGTGCTTCATCCTATAGTAAGTAAACAAATTCTTTTACAGAGTAAGCCACAATAACAAACTCTATAAAATAATGGGGATTGTTTTATCCAAACTATATGTAAAAATGGAATGCACAAATGAGGATTGATTTCTCACAGTTCGCTACGGTGTGAATCATTTAAGTAATTGGAAAAAAATCCAATCCACACAAAACAATTCTAATATTGTCACAATAAATGCAACATTGTTGGAGTGTCACTTTGTGA
>LPNX011178428.1:10480-114945 GCA_001517045.1 Pseudotsuga menziesii | reverse complement strand
AGGTCTCATTCTCATTTGTTGGAGGTATTGGTTCAATACATGGGTATCTTGAGACCCAATCAGCTTTGAATTTTCTCCCTGCGTCCCATTGGCCCTTTTTCATTTTCCGTGAATGCACCGTGTCACCTTGCAATGAAAAATATTCAACATTTGAACTACCAATTTCAGATGGAAATGCATTTGTCTCACTTTTATCATTAGAGGAATGTATTCTACCATCCATTTTCTGGGTTGCAGATGAATTCTCAAAAGTGTTGACATCTCTCTCACCGATACCTTGCTCAAGAGAGCTTGAAGCATGAATAGGATGTGGATTATTGGATTGAGGATTTTGAAAATATGATATTACATCCTTTTGTTTTGATGTTTTATTTTTCTTTCCACAATCCATGTTTGACATATTACTTAATATTCCAAAATTGAAATTCCAAATTGATATAGAAACCAGAAGTGAAGCCCGCATGAGAAAAATGATATAAAATTAATACAATGGCACATTATCAATTTATATTGTCCCGAATTACAATGAGTGTTTACATTGACTCTTTCAATGGATTTTCATTGACTCTTTCATTGACTCTTTAAATGAATTTTAATTGACTCTTTCATTGACTCTTTCCCTGAAGAAGGTGTAACACTAATACAACTGGAAGGTGTCAATGAAACACAACTGCACTGACTAGATTCAGGGCAAGTGGGGACTCCACTTGTTATCTCGTCCCTTAATGGTCCAGGGGACATGTGGGGACCTGAATCTTGACAAACCAATAAACTAATAGAATCAGAGATTGTGCTCGACATTATTCTTTTGGCAAACAATCCACCGAATTCAAACAAGCATGACATACATCATGCCGTAAAATCACAACATTCATGACATACACATATGTAGACTTTGTTCTATGTAACATAAAGGATCATTGCCTTATATGATGACAAATGTTTCCAATGGTGTGTACTGAATAGGTATATAATGCCACATTTTTAACACAATTTCTATAATTTCTTATTGACCAACTTGAAATAACAAGCATTGACACCACATCAATGAAGAAATGAATAATATATCAATGAATTCTAAGCCCAAGTTGTACAACTTGCAAATGATCCTTTGTATATTTAGCCAAAATGCCTAGCTTTTGAAAGATCCACTAAATGAATCTATGTATTTAGCATAACCTATCCTTTTGAAAAGGAAACTGAGATGCTCTATCTTCATCAAAACACGTTAGATAGAACACTTATCCTTCATATTTTCTTTGTTATACAAAGCTAACAATGTATATAAATTAGAGTAACAATGTCGAGCATAATATCAATCACTACATGTAACATAGATTCTATGCATATAATCCCTTCAGCATCTGCGCACACAATTCTCATGTTTATAGATTCCCATTGATTATCTGGATTTCGATTGCTAAACTAAAATTCAATTCCATGTAAGATAAAGATTTATACAGATGACTTACTCTTCCATTAGATTAAAACAAGCTAATAGATTATATTTTCACTGTTATTCAACTCAAAGACTTCATATAGAAAATCACTCTGTTTCTTATTTAATTTTCTGAGCCTGTCATACAATGTAGAGATCGAGCCTGTAAGATCTAGGTATGAAGAACAACAACAAGCAGTCTTCAATCCCTAATTCTAGGCGCTTTCTAGGCATGAAAACATTGAAAAGAGACCTGTAGCAATTTTGGGACAAGTTAGTGTAAATAATCGCTTGATTGAGGGTTATTTAAATCATCGATCGAGCTATTCGAAAAAAGATTGATAAAGGGATTAAAGAACCCTCGATCGAGCTTGTGTTTTAGGCAACCCATGCCTGCATCTTGCCAAAATGTGTTACACAACTTTATGGGAACACCCACACATAAACAAACATTTTATGAAAAATTGTAAATGCATAAAGAAGAAAACCTCTTTGACTCAAGAAGTGATTGAATCATCAAATTAAAAAAAAAATTGAAAAAGAAAGATAAATCATTGTAAAAAGGGTGGAGTTGCAAACCTTTGTGAAAAATGTCAAAAAATGGTAGACCTACATGAAATTTGAATAAGGATATTATTTTCAATGTAGGGTGCATGGTTGATAGTACTCAACACTCTAAATTTAACATAAAAGTAAGCGATCATGAAATGAAATTAAGGGAGCGAGTACAAGCAAGCATAGCAAACTTAATACATGGGTAAAGGAAGAAAGTGTTTTCAAAAATCAAATCAAGAAATCAAAGAACTGTTTGACAAATTACAAGATTTGGATAATTTGGTTCATAATCCTTAGAAGGAAATTGAATGGAAGGATCTACCAGATTGAAGCAAAGTGAACAAAATTAATTGAAAATGAGGAGCGAATTGAGAACATGGTTGATGTATCTTGTGACACTAATAACCTCATTGAAACATTGGATGCTACTTGTGACACCAATAACTTAATGCAAAAATTTGATGCTACGCGTGACATAAATGTCCTAGTAGAACTAGGTGATACAAATACGACAAATGAAATGGTTGATGATTCTTTACAAGGTTACGCGATGGAATTGATTAACTCAAGTTTTGAATATGAGTAACTGCAAGAAGAAGTGATTCATACTAGATTTAATATTGATAAATGTGAAATTGAATTTTCTTTTAATGTCACAAAATAAACTATCATGATTGCATAAAGGAACATCAAGGAAAACATGATCTTGTTAAGCATATCATCAAACCTTGGGAAAAAATTAATGACAACAAACAAGAAACAAGACTTGGAAATGATAAGGAAGTTACTTTCCATATTCTCAACTATTCCAGACCAAATTGATTCCATAATGCATGAATTCTTGCCAAACATTTGAAGTAGAAAGACTCAAATATTCAACAACTTGATAAAGGGGATGATGATAAAATTGAGAAAATTCTTAATAAACGGCAACATTGTCATAGAGTTGGGCATTTTGAGACATTTTTTTTCATCCTTGTCTTCATGTGGGAAGACAATTCATTTTTCAAAATTATTTCTAAAGAAAAAGAAGGTTAAAAAGGAACATAGCATTAAGGTTCGATACATTCTTGGCAATGGAATCAACAAATTGAGAATTTGCATAAATCTTATTGTCTAGTTTAGACATGAAAAGACACATTTGAATAATAAAAATACAAAAAGAAATAACTTTAATCAATTAATCTAGATGATAATTTAGGGGATGACTATAACCCATTATGAATTGGCACTCCCTTGTACCTTAAGGGGGCAAATTACACACATGAGACACAATTATAATCTCATTCACATTAAAATGGGTCTAGTATATTATGAAAGTAGTTAGAGGTCAATTAAAACCACCACACTAGTGAAATTGGTTACTAGTGGTCAACCAAAACCACCATATACATGGTAACTAATTCAGTCATTAAACAACTATTCAAAAATAGAAGAATTCAAATCATTAACTTGGATCCCTCCCACATTCTTCTCACCTTGCACTTGATAGGGGGGGCATCAATGATGATAGTCAAGATTCAAGTCTTGAAGTTATATCAATTCAAATTCCATCAACATTTGATAGTTCCAACATGGAAACTAGTGTCCTAAACAAGCCATCTACAATAAAATAAACTATTCATTGGGATATTATTCAACACCCAATTGTGTCTAAATTTAGAGAGAACATTAGTGATCCTATTTGTTCAATTATAGAATATTGGTTGTCGATCAATTTATATTTTAGGATATACTCTACTACCTCTAATTATTAATATGGGATGTGGACTTGTGATCCTATTTGTTCAGTTATAGAATGTTGGTTGTCAATCAATTTATATTTTAGGATATACTCTACTACCTCTAATTATTAATATGGGATGTGGACTTGTGATATGTATACGTTGTATGTGTAGATAACCAATCTTTCGTTAGGAAACCCTATTTAACACACTACCTACATGAAATAATTTAACTATTTAGGAAAATCCACACGTTGTTAGTGCACTAGATATTCTACCATATTCCATTAATTCTCAATTACAAGTTGAATGCCTTAAATAATATTATTGATATTGTGTCTATCCAACACTACTATTTGTACATATTCCAAATTTTGGTGGTTACAAGAATAATACAAACTATAGGTTAGAAGAAAAAAATCGTCACAGGAAAGATAAAGTTATAGGAAAATTAAGTTACATAACAGTGAAACTACAGAAAACAATAAAAAATGCAGTGTAAATTGCTACAGGTCTCTTTTCAATGAAATTGCTACAGGTCTCCTTTCTGTGTTAAAGAAAGGAATAAATTAGAGCATTCATCTCAGAGATATGAAATGCAGGAAACTGATGTGATTTATATTCTTCATTACAACCAATCATTTTTTCTCTATTTTCAAAAGGTACACAGATCTTCTTGAGTAAATGTGATTGCAATGCATCTCTTAAAGGCTAATGGCAATCAGAGAACAAAAATAATTTCTCGTGGGTTCTTCTCACAGATTTGCAATAGATGATTTTGATTTTGACTTCGTGATACTCAGAGTTTATGTAACTCTCTGTTTAATAGGTACCCATATTCTCACCATATCTTGGGAGGTCTGCATTGACTGCTTATGGGTTTTGACCATTGCAATTTCGCCAGTCCCAATTTTGCTCATAGCTGTCCTGGTGATCTATGACACTGTCTAAATTATCTTCCTCCAAATGATTGGAGGTGAATGTTAATATCAGTAAATCCTAATAGTTCACTTATGACTAAAAACAACAACGGCTCAACCTTCTGTCATCACCCGTCAACTAGCCAAGTGATCTTGACTAAGGTCTGCATGGACCCAATTTTCTCTAGTAAGATGACAGAATTGTACAGCAACAAATGCCCAATAATAACAAAAAAACTTGTAACGAAGTAGAGAACATTCTTCATTATATTTTTAGATGATATATAAAATAAGAGTTATTGGTTGACACCTGTACAATCTAGAATACAATTGGGTGCATCTACAACCCCCCATAATGGAGGAAATTCTCCTTGAGAATTAAAATATACTAAGAGAAGCAACGAATGATATTTTTAAGAGGTAAGAGTTGCTTATTTATAGAAAAAAAGAGGTCCATCTACTTCCTAGTATCATGTTACTTCATATGGCCACCTCTTTTCAATAAGATAGTATTATTAAGTCTTAAATAAAGGTTGTCACCTATTAGGCTATTTAGGCCTCAATTAGGGCTATTTAAGCATTTTAAAGGACATAAAATTGTATTTAATTAGGTGGCTTTTTTTGGCATATTAAACCTTCTGATAGTCTATTGGGTGCTTTCACATAGAATTTGAGATTAATACATTAATTTTATTACTCGACAAGAAAGACTTATGACAACGGTTAATGATTACAGGCTTATATGTTGGGCTCTTGGGGCACATGTTTTGCTTAAAGATGCTTTGTCCTCAAAGTAGGGACAAATGTGGGTTCTGGAAAAGGAACATCTTCATCACGAAGCTCTTTTCTTTTCTTTTTTTTGATCTTTAAATATGCTTGTTCTACAAGCTCTTTTTTTTTCTAGAATGACTTTGGGTTGAAAAACAAACCTGCATTCTTCATCAGTTTAAGGGATCTCTATCTGAAAAACTATTTGGTTACCAATTACATCATCAGTTGACCATTACATTTAGAACTGCTAGCATTTGTTTAACTAAAGTCCACTTCACTAGAGGAAATCCAGGTTGGTGAAAGTGGGGTGCTGTCACAACCCCCAACAGAATTTGAGTCTTCTCACATCATGTAGTTGTTTTCCTAGAAAGCGGGCTGGTGTGGTCTCGCAAGGGGGATACTATTCACACAAACTGTCATGGCTGTTAAGTCAGGTTGAGATGTCACATGCTTGATTAAAGTGTATGGAAGTTCCTGTCTCTAAATGGATTTTCCTGCTTTATCCATACATTGCATTTTGATGATTTTTTTCTTTTGCAGTTTTTTTGGTGGTTTTCAAGTAGGCAAGGTCCTCTTTCAAGTTATGAGTGCCTTGAAGAGAAGACAGACTGCGTTCATCTCAGAGATATGAAATGCAGGAAACTGATGTGATTTATATTCTTCATTACAACCAATTATTTTTGCTCTGTTTTCAAAAGGTACATAGATCTTCTTGAGTAAATGTGATTGCAATGCATCTCTTAAAGGCTAATGGCAATCAGAGAACAAAAATAATTTCTCATGGGTTCTTCTCACAGATTTGCAATAGATGATTTTGATTTTGAGTTGGTGATACTTAGAGTTTACGTAACTCTCTGTTTAATAGGCACCCATATTCTCACCAGAGTTATGTAACTCTCTTTTTAATTGGCACCCATATTCTCACCATAGCTTGGGAGGTCTGCATTGACTGCTTATGGGTTTTGACCATTGCAATTTCGCCAGTCCCAATTTTGCTCATAGTTGTCCTGGTGATCTATGACACTGTCTAAATTATCTTCCTCCAAACGATTGGAGGTGAATGTTAATATTAGGAAATCCTAATAGTTCACTTATGACTCAAAACAACAATGGCTCAACCTTCTGTCATCACCCGTCAACTAGCCAAGTGATCTTGACTAAGGTCTGCACGGGCCCAATTTTCTCTAGTAAGATGACAGAATTGTACAACAACAAATGCCCAATAATAACAAAAAAAATTGTAACGAAGTAGAGAGCATTCTTCATTATATTTTTAGATGATATATAAAATAAGAGTTATTGGTTGACACCTGTACAATCTAGAATACAATTGGGTGCATCTACAACCCCCCAGAATGTTGGAAATTCTCCTTGAGAATTAAAATATATTAAGAGAAGCAACGAATGATATTTTTAAGAGGTAAGAGTTGCTTATTTATAGAAAAAAAGAGGTTCATCTGCTTCCTAGTATCATGTTACTTCATATGGGCACCTCTTTTCATTAAGATAGTATTATTAAGTCTTAAATAAAGGGTGTCACCTATTAGGCTATTTAGGCCTCAATTAGGGCTATTTAAGCATTTTAAAGGACATAAAATTGTATTTAATTAGGTGGCTTATTTTTGGCATATTAAACCTTCTGATAGTCTATTGGGTGCTTTCACATAGAATTTGAGCTTAATACATTACTTTTATTACTCGACAAGAAAGACTTATGACAACAGTTAATGATTACAGGCTTATATGTTGGGCTCTTGGGGCACATGTTTTGCTTAAAGATGCTATGTCCTCAAAGTTGGGACAAATGTGGGTTCTGGCAAAGGAACATCTTCATCAAGAAGCTCTTTTCTTTATTTTTTTGATCTCTAAATATGCTTGTTCTGCAAGCTCTTTTTTTTTTTCTAGAATGACTTTGGGTTGAAAAACAAACCTGCATTCTTCATCAGTTTAAAGGATCTCTATCTGAAAAACTATTTGGTTACCAATTACATCATCATTTGACCATTAAATTTAGAACTGCTAGCATTTGTTTAACTGAAGTCCACTTCACTAGAGGAAATCCAGGTTGGTGAAAGCGGGGTGCTGTCACAACCCCCAACAGAATTTGAGTCTTCTCACATCATGTAGTTGTTTTCCTAGAAAGCGGGCTGGTGTGGTCTCGCAAGGGGGATACTGTTCACACAAACTGTCATGGTTGTTAAGTCAGGTTGAGATGTCACATGCCTGATTAAAGTGTATGGAAGTGCCTGTCTCTAAATGGATTTTCCTGCTTTATCCATACATTGCATTTTGATGATTTTTTTCTTTTGCAGTCTTTTTGGTGGTTTTCAAGTAGGCAAGGTCCTCTTTCAAGTTATGAGTGCCTTGAACAGAAGACAGACTGGGTTCATCTTAGAGATATGAAATGTAGGAAACTGATGTGATTTATATTCTTCATTACAACCAATCATTTTTGCTCTGTTTTCAAAAGGTACACAGATCTTCTTTAAATAGGGTTCCTACTACTCTTTTTAAGGAAGCAATTCTTAGAAACACACCTGAGGAGTTGTACTGAATAGTATGGTTTTTACTGTGGTTTAGATGCCATGCTCGGAAGACTATTTATTTTGCCACAGTCACCGGGGACATGCACCTAGCCTCAGCTCTTTCTATACCACCATGCAATTCAGGTGTGGCAGAACATAATGTGAATGAAACCCTGACGGATGCCTTTAACTTTGTAACCTTACCAGTGAATAAAAGTCTCATTGGCATTCCTACCCACCATTATCTACTGTGGATATAACTATTACAAACTTATCTATAACTTAACTCTAACTATAGCTTTCCTTATTCAAAACAGTGCATTATCTTTATGCATATCACACGTTGTCTTTTCTTCTTGTTCCTATCTTTTGATCTCAGCCTTCCTTTACTGTTTTGCATACTTACTGCATTTTTTACCTAGGAAAACCTCACCCGGAAAACTCCCAAGTACATCCCTGCATTTGTAGATGATTCCTAGTGCAAATCTGTTAGTATTGATTATGGCAGCTAACCTGTCAGAGACAATGAGTGAGGCACACAACAGAGGAAGCCAGTCATGTTAATTGGTTATATTTAAGGATTATTCTTCTACAGGTTGGCTTCTAGCTACAATTTTTCAATTGGGTCCTTTCTTTTGTACAATCAATTTCTTTCGTTGTTAAGATAAATGGATAAGCTTAAGGTTTCTTCAGACGGGGGAAGGGTCTCTAATAAGGAATTAGAATGGATGGGAATTCTTGTATTCTCATTTACTCTTCATTGATGACATTGTCCTATTCACTAATGGTTCAAGAAGGGATATTGAAACACTCAAATTTACTCTGGATCTTTTCTTAGGGGAATTTGGTATGTTGATTAATGACAAAACGTCCTCGATCTCCTTTATTACCTTGGATTTGGAGAATCTTGAATGGATTTATAATTTTTGAAGAGTCTTAAGATTTTAAACACAAAGCCATTGGACAAGCTACTTGATATTGAAAGTAGAGAAGATGTTTCATGGTTGCCTTGCATGTTACATATTTGCTTATACATCATTGCATTTAATGTTGTTCATTCAGCATATTGGCATGATAATGATCTGCGCAAGCAATGAAGCTCCCAAGGCCAACAAGAGCCCTTGTCTAAGAAATCCCGCATCAACCACCATCTTAAGAAAAGAGGAGCAAATTATTGAAATATTTGTGGAATTTGTTTGCTTCAAATAGAATACTGCTAGTCTTTATTTGTTAAGATTGTTGGAACTTGGATTGATGTAGCTAATAAGCCATTAGTCAATGTGATTGCAAATCTCCTTCAAGACCATATTTCTTAAAGGGCATATGATTCCCCTAGCAAGAAAAACATTTGATGGAAGACAAATACTCAAAGTTACCAGAATTGACTTGGAGAATGATTCTAATTTCTGCAAGCTTGAAGAGTAAGAGTCAACTCAAACTCTCAAGATGACTTTGGAAATTAAAATAATATCAAAATACATTAAATATCAGTTTAAAATATACTTTTGATTAATCTGAAAGTTCATAATTTCCATATGATGTAAATTTTCAATAGTAGATGATACTTCAAACTACGAAATGTCAGAGATTTTGAACAGGTGACAGTTCTATTGGTTGTCTATTGTGAAATCAGATCCGAAAAACAAGTAAAATGAGTGCTTGATGTTTTTCAGTGTCTTTCAGAGACAGACAACTAAGTCTGACTCGTGATTCACCATATCAATCTGCCTCACATTTGACATGCAAATTGAAATTGCAAATATGAATTTAGACAAAATTAGATTGGTAAGAGTTGTCTCAACTTGGCTTTCTCAAAACCATAGAGTCAAACTTAAGATTCAACTCAGACACATAAGTGTCCGCTTATTGACACAACTGAGATGATTGGGGTGTCTAACGTGCTGTGAATGTGGTACAGGGCATAATAGGCAATACAAATTAGCAAAGATAAGTCACTCAAAGAAGGTGCCTATAATTGGAGTTTGTTTAGGATTGTGACATCAACGGGGAATGATGTCTGTGCAGATCAAGCAGAAATTGACAAAAAGTTGGTATACAGATTCTGTAGATTTACCTCCACAATTTTCCTAAATGGACATATCTTTTGAATAGTGAGAAATAAATCCTACCCTAAATAGACTCTATCCTATGCGATCAATATTTAATTAATTGAACTGACCCATTATCTTCATTTTCTATTTCAGACTCTTACAATTAAAGGAAACCAACATCACAAATACTGTGATATGGTAGTCGATATCCGCATTGCATTTCAATACACAGGAATCATCAGATGAGAAAACTAACAAACAATGGGTATAGAGTTAACCACATGATACCCAAGCTGTTTAGACTGATAATATAGACAACTCTCATCCCTACATGCAGCTTTGAAACCAAGGTCTTCAGAATTGGAAAAATGCAGTATCATTTTCAGGATAAGCGGGAATGATATAACGCCTAAGAGATGTAAATATATCCGATCTCCAGATCTGCCCAATGAATATTGCAATAGTAGCCACACTGATGTACACTGCACTAAAAAGACAAAATGCTAGGCACACAAGTAGAGTTACAGCAAGCAGGTTGGATCCAGTAGTTAAATCAAAGTGCTTTCAGTGCTCAGACCCTGGACATGTTACCCTGTTACTGTAACCTACAAAATTGATCAATGTATTTGGCTAGACCTAGACCTGATAAAAGTCCCAAGAAATTTGAAAGCGTATGGATACAAAGTGTCTTCACAGGTAAGGTCTAGTGCAAGTATACCCCTCAGTTAAATACAAGTACTGAGTGGATTTGACAAAAGAGACACCTATACTGCTAGATCTTGGCATTCAAACCCAAGAGAGGAAGAAGCCACATAGTTAACAAAGGGCCACTTACCAGAAAAGGAAACACAAAAATGAAAAAAGTAGTAGTACTCACATGGTGGCAATAGTTGCAAGCCATTGCAGCAAAGCTTGTGAGGAGGCCTGCTCCTGTGGTGGTTTATAAAATTTCAAATATGGTTGTTTTTCATCCCCTGTGGAAAATGCCTTGATGTTCCTATAATTGAAAAGTTATTTTTTCAGCATGTTTGGACAAATTGTAATTTGCATTATACCATTGTCTCATATCAAGATTCTAGATTCTTGAGTTATTTTTGGAAATCTTGGTGGAAGATGCTTGGTTATCAATGACAATTCTTTACTTATTTCCTTAGACTAATGGATAGATTGAGATATTGAATAAAACCTTAGTCCATGCTCTTTGCATTTATCATTGAAAGAATAAGCAGGGGTACACATCATTCAACACAATTAAAACATAGCCACTCATGCATCTATGGAGCATTCTTATTTTGAGGTATAACTGTATATTAGACATAATGTTTTTTCCCCATCCCCGGTGGCTGAAAATGATGCCATTGCTGAAGTCCAGCCACGAGGCCAAGAGAGTGCTCTAATACCATTTTTATGAGCCCAATTGTTATGAACCCAAGGACTGCACTAGCATATGAATTAATATTTTTATAAGAAGCCAGGCCCTACTCAATCAAATCGATCAACAGTAAACTAATTTCTCTGTCACAACAAACTGATCTCTAGGATGGATAAAATCTACTTGAAATAAGTTAATAACAAAAATATTTTAAAAGAATTAGATTTATATGTAACAGCAGTAGATTCAGCTACGGAAGCAATAGATTTACTAGGAAAAACAATAATTTAGTGTACTGCGACAACTATTATAGAAACTCAAAAACAAGACAACAAACGACATTGCAGAAATATTCAACAAACATTATTTATCTGGTAAGTTTGTTTTTTTTATTGACTATTTTGATCTATATAGAAGGAGGTATCAATGCAATCCTGTAAGATTGTGTGTCCTGGCCATCTAATCAGCGTTTTGTCAAATTTAACACATTTTATTGCTGTGATTTGGCCTACAGGCCCTCACTCAGCTGTCATAAGGATTGAAGGGGACATACAGCCACCCCGCCCCTGATATTTCTCTGCAAGCGTTGCAAGAATTTCCTATTGAAGCCAACACCAGGATCAGCAATGGTGTCGTTGTCCTTCACAAGTTTGAACTAGACTTTTATCATGAGAAATTGAGAATCCCTGCTGATGAAATCTTTGTTGAAATTTCTATCAATGAATATGTTATTGTCTCAAGTCCAAGGTGTCGAGACCTCTTAGGCTATTTTGTAGGTAGAATCCCCCTTGAATGTGTTATTAGGGTCCAGTTCAAAGAGGCTTGGGAGCCATACCATTGGATTTGTACAGCTACTGGGAACCTGACAAAAGGCCTCTGCTACTATTATTTCAAAGAGGAGAATCATGCCTTCCAAAAGGCCTCTATTACTACTCTTTCAAAGAGGAGAATCATTCTTGACAAAAGGACTCTGCTAGTTCTCTTTCAAAGAGGAGAATCATACCTCTTAAGTGGCCATGCGTGGGCCCTAGATGTCTTGGAATACCCAAAAGAAAGGTCCTGATTCGAGATCGTTCAAAAGGTCTGGGTTTTAGGTGGGGCTACTATCTCTCTATTGGGGCGGGGGAGTTTGGATACGTTAGCAAATCAAAGCACACAAAAATTGAACCAGCTCGGTATTATTAACACCATGGATCATTTCAAACTGCCTGCTTATCAAACTTGCTATTGACACTGGTAGCCCAATTGCTTATAGACAATCATTTTCGGGAGGCATTTCCCGGATTCATAGTTGCCGATTCCCTCAAAGAGGAGAATCATACCTCTTAAGTGGCCATGCATGGGCCCTAGATGTATTGGAATACCCAAAAGAAAGGTCCTGATTCGAGATCGAGGCACTACAAAAAAAAGAAAGGAGGGAAGCATGATGATAAGTGCTCCTATGATTTCGTTCCTCTTCCCAACCCCTCGAGGAGGCAAGAGCAAATATGGGCTCGATCAAGATTTGTTTTTATGGAGTACAGAAAGCAAGCATAACATCATTATGAACATAAAGTCCCATGACCAGAAACTGAATCGTCACTCATTACTGAACACACACACTGGGAATTTGAACAGTCACCCGAGAGTGTTTCATCCCCTCGTTGTTCGACAGCCACCATATGGACAGTGCCCTCGCTTCTTTTCTGCCACTTTGCCAACAACGTTGGACTCTTATAAACTAGTGAAACCTCTGTTCAAATGGGAACAGGATTCGTATTTCAACAAAATAAATAGCATGATCAAAAGACTCAATAGCAGAATAAACAGCTATTGGCTCTTCACCACCTGGTCTGCTAATTCGTATAGAGCCATTGAACCGGCCCAACCAGAAACTAGAGCTGTATGCATTATATGTATAGAAATTATAAAGAAAAATAGAAGGAAAAGCGAAGAAATCTATGAATCTGTACCATGTGCCCTGGCAAATAATTGCTAATGAGCTCCATGGCTCTTGATTACTATAACTTACACCTAGAATAAAAGTTAAAACCAACAGAGTGCCAAAGAATAATATCCAGATTTCAATTTGGAAAATCCCATCAATCAAGCTGTGGTCTAGCAACCAGATTGAGTGGTCACAGCAACTAACCTGTAAAAAGCCTGCAAATAAATGAAGATTCAAGAAACTAACCTGGCACAGTGCAGAAAACTTTCTGAAATTGCTTCCCATGAATCAGCCTAACAGCCACTGTAAAGACAGATTTGCAATAAAAATCAAGCTTCATGTTGAGCCTGAGTCCTGACTCTTGCACCATTATATAGGTAAACAAATCCAAATCCAGGATGAACTATGTCCAATTTACCCCAATTGAGGTGGAAGTAATACCAGTTTACAGAAATATTCATAAATCCTAACGAAATAGCAAATTTTTAATCATATTATCCATAAATCCTGGGCGAAATACCAATTTTTCAAACTATTATCCATAAATCTGGCGAACAATCTTCATTTCTCCTCCCAATCGGAAAAAATTGGGCTAATTTTGGCAAATATCTCCTAGCAGACGAAAAAATTCAAGCGAATGTGGGCAAAAATAAATAATTTCGTGGGCTAATATTCTTTTTCTAGATTTTCCCAAAATCGGGATGAATGCGATTTACCTTGGCATAGCTATATACAAAATAAATAATGGGCGAATATATTAAATAAAATAATAACATTTTAATATAAAAATTTGCCCACCTTTTTTTCAGTAACCCTTAAAATTCGCCATTGGGCTATAATTCGCCCCTAAAATCATCCTTGGTTGTAATAATTCTCAATATGTCTCTTTTGGAAAAAACTTTCTTGGACTATTTCTTGTTATGTCAAATAACCCTTTTTTTTCCAAATATAATTATTATTTTAATAAAATAATAATAATAATAATAATAATTTTTAAACTAAAGTTATATAAAATAATATATAACCTTCCAAATTATAGTCCTTAACTTTTATTTTTTTCCAATACTTTTGTAAAATGCCAATAGATTGGGTGGTTGGGAGGAATGAGTGTTACCTTCCCCACCTAAGTTCAAATCTCACTTGCTTTTTTAGTAGCAATTATTATGCTTTTTTTTATTTTTTCCCTAAATTTTTGTAAAATGCGACTAGATTGGGTGGTTGGGAGGAATGAGTGTTATATTCCCCACCTAATTTCAAAGCTCACTTTCTCTTTACTAGTAATTGTTATGCACTTTTATATTCAAACCCAAACCCACTTTAAGAAACCAGGTGTTGTTTCACTTTTACCCTCTCTTTTTTGTTTTACTTTTATCTTTTTTGATTTTTTACATTTTTCTTCAATTTTTTTTTGGACAATGTCCAATATTTTAGGGAAACCCTAAAAACTAAATTTACACGAAGTGTAAATAATGGACAAGGGTCATATAGCTCTAATATCAAATGAAGCGAATATTTATTCGCTTCACACAAACAATATTACCAGAACACCTCGAATATTTGATAAGCCATTAATAGGACAAATATATATTGATAATTGGATAGATAAAAAGATGATAGGATATTGCAACAGAGCTCGCCTTTAATATGTCTTGAGCGTTTCATAATGAAGAGTTATGTCCCTTCACATTAATAGCTACTACTATAATAATTAACAATTATTATTTATTTAATTATTAACCTTATTTAAGTATTATCCTATTTATGTTCATTACAGCTGTAAGTCTCCTTTAGGGCTTAGATACCCCTAGAGTGAATTAATTCAGCATATGACTATATGGCCCACTGAGGTAATATATATTATCATCATTATGTATGGAATAATTCTTTTGAGTATGATATGATAACATGGATAAATAATATGCATATGGGCCATGCATTACTTATTTAATGATAATGAGATAAATCATAGAGAAAGAGAAAGAGAATTTTCCATGCAAATATCTGAGTGAACTAAAGTTACAAAGCTTCGGTTAAATATGAATGCCTCAATTAGTTCCTTAGTCAAAGAATCAATTGAACTATTAATTAATGTAATCAGTTAAGTAAAGAAGAGCTCAATGTTCATCAATCATCATGCATTAGTTAAACAAATAGATCCATGCAAAAGTTAATAATAGAAATTACGCATGATGTCACTAAGAGTGAAGTGCTTATCACACTTAATTTAACTCGTTAACTAAGTGATGGACAATCAGTTAAATATTTATTTCAAGTAAGTTATCATTTTAGTTCAAGTTAGTGAGTATTCAATTAAAAGCTAATTAGATAAGGAAGCACACATATCTTCTGTTTGCAAACTAATCTTAAGTGCCATGTGCATGGGTTCATGATTGGCATGCAAACCACTTCCTAGGGTTTGAATGACATGGTATTTGGCCTATTATTAACATGCTAGGAATATGGAAAGTTTATTACAGTTGCATATAGTTGTTTTTGCATGGTTACATTGGATCTGTCTTCTCTACTATTGTGGTGATATCTCTTATTGGGAAATATACTTATGTGTTGTAAATCATTCTATGCAAATCTATCTATCATACTCAAAGAATTGTTTTTTTTCATCCTGTTTGTTTTGAGGGTTTTCCCATGGTATATATTGTCTCCTATTGTTGATTGATCTATGTGTTTGATTTATTTATGAGATCCGTATGTACTTGATATAAACATTCATATGCGGTTGATATAAACACTACAACAAAATACCCTTTTGGGGGCAGTTTTTGCTTGAGGTAGTTTTTCTAACCCCCCCTCCCCCACACAAAAAAATGTGTTTTTAGGTCTTTGCGGGCGTTTCTTAAAATTCCCCTTCAAAAGTCTAATTCTCAGGACTTTTGGGGTGGGGGGTTAGAAAGACCCCCACTAAAGGTTATTTTTTAGGCAGTTTTTAACCCCCTCCCCCCCCAAAAAAATGATAAATGAACTATTGGGGTGGTTTTTTTAAATCCGCCCCCAAAAGTCATAATAGTTGGAATTTTGGGTGCGGTTGTTTGAAATCCTCCCCCAAATGGAATGATAATTGGGATTTTGGGGGTGTTTATTTTAAAGCTACCCCCAAAAGTTATCAAAATTTGGAATGGTGGGGGCGGTTGTGATAAAGTTGCCCTCAAAATTCCAATTGTCATGATTTTTTTTGGGGGGGGGAGGTTGACTCAAAGTCCCCCATAAAGGTCCTTTTTAAGGAAATTTTTAAAAAAGATCCCTTAAAAGTCATGAGAATTTGGAATTTTGGGCGAAGTGGTTATATCACATTTGAAAAGCTTGCAACATATCCCATGCATAGGAAATATTTGGAATGTGATTAAGATGGGGTAAAAAATTTGAAGGTTTAGTACACAAAGGATGGTTCTCATGACCCAATTCATGCTATAGGGTGAATATCCAATGTTTTAGTCCATAACATGCAGATTTTGGGTTCTACATAGGCCATCCATGAGGCCCTTGTCCATCTTTTTCATGTGATAGAGATATGGTGGCTATTTTGAGATTTGCCACATCATGGATTCTTCTTGGTCACTAATCCTTCATGTTATAACAAAACTTGTGTTGTTGGGATAAAACATTTTCCTATGGGACTCATGTTCTTTGCATAGTAACCCACATCATTGCATAGGGCCTGTGTGAGATATGGCCAACAAGTTGAGGATGGGTACATTAGGGATGGAACTTGAGGACCATTCCATGGTATAATGAAAAATATAGGACCTTACATTGTAGCATTTTAATATGGAGATATGCTCCATGTGTGTGGTCCCAAACCACCATATTGGCTCTCCATAGGAAATCTTTGGCTTGGAAGTGGAATATGGTGCTAGTTTTTAAGTTTAGAACACTATACATGGTTGTTGGTGGCCATGATATGGTTCAATGAAAAAATGTAGGGTATTGGCTATTTTGTTTCTCTATGGGGCTCATGAGACATCATGTCCCTTAGACACCACAAAAGGTCATGTAAAGGGAATCTTTGTCATGTGAACAAGATATGATGGCCATTTTGAGTTTAGTACATTAAGGATGGTTATAATAACTTTAGACACAGTCCAAGGTCAGAATAGATAGTTTAAAGCCATAATATTTCCCTTTAGGACTCGTGGACTATTTGTGGGCCCCATGCCATTAAATGAGCCTTTGCATATGGAATTATTGGACTACAACAAGGTTATGGTGTACATTTCAATGTTTGTGACACCCTTCCTCCTAAGTTAGGTTCAAATATCACATCTTTACATGACCCTTGAAGCATACACATAGTAAGTCAAAGACCAAGCATAGTGGTAATGTGGAGACCAAAGTGATCAATGGGGCGAAGACAACAAATTCACAAGGTAGCACATGGTAAAAGGACAAAAGACTCCAAATATTTGGACTAACATAAGATTGCAAACATTTCGACTAATCACATGAAAGCTGGAAAAGTGTGTCAACAAAATAGTATAATTAAAAATCCACCCATTGTGAAGTCACCTATTAAGTTTCTATTCATAGGAACTATAGATGAAATTATCCAGAAACTACTTTACTTTCATATATGACAGACACCACCTTATAATCATGTATCATAGATATCACCTTAAAACACTTACATTTCTCAACAAGCTCCTTATGTGACCTAAATACATATTGCATTATGAAATCATTCCCATCCCCATAGTCCATTAGATTTATTTTGTTTCGCTCCCTAAAGTTATAAGTTCTCACCCAATGATATCTATATATTTATAACCACCTCCCTCTTTCCCTTCACCTCTCTATATATTACCATGTCTTGGTAATGATGACCTTGAACCTTAGGTAGGATGCTTTTCAATGTCAAGTGCCACGTCGATGGGTGTGAAGGGATCTGCCAAGGGATTAGGAAACAAATGTTATTATGTGAATGTCGATGATTTGAGTGTGGTGTTGGGTATTTAGTGTTTAAAATTTCCATTATCGAATCAAGTAATTATTACATCTCAACATTGATGCGTGCAATGTTTGCGATGGGTTTAAGGGATAGAATTTTTAATTTCTACATTGAACCATAGTTTCTATAAAAAAACTTTAGTTATACTGAATTCTAGAATGTATAGACACACTTCATCACTTTGCATGCACATACCTTAACAACATGTTTTTATGCACCTTTGAAGTGTATGACAAAGAGTGCCAATCATCATTAAAGATGTCATGAAGTGTAAAACATTCCAATTATTTAGAAGCATTTGTAACCTCTCAAAGTTTTGAAGATCCAAATATTTACATTTTACATATCTACAATGGACATTAGTCCCTATCATCGAGACTTTCCTTCAAAACTAAAAAATATTAGAAAGCCTTGAACCTTTGACCAACCCCAAAGTACAAATCTAAATATATAATAGATTATGAAATAACATTCATTAATATGAGACTCGACATACATTTTGACAATTGTTTGGTTGGATTTCACCACTAAGGCCAATGTTGTGGGTGTAACACCATAAGAACCTTGTAATGTTGCATTTAAGAGTGTATATATGTCATAATATACATCATCAAGGTGCTATAAGTCGAATAAGATATATCCTAACATACACTCTCTTTAAATGTTGCACTGAGAGTATTATATTGTTTTCCCTCGTGAAAACTAGCATCCATGATTTCCACAATGTGGGGAAAACAAGTTTTTTTTGTTCAATATTATAAAGTTAAATCCTCATCTAGACAACCATTCTGCTTAGATGTAGATTTTATTCTATTTCAATTGAATATATGTAGCATATTCAAGGTTTGTCTCATTATTATATTGCACGAGACCTTAAGATGTCATAAATCTTGATTATTAAATTTTAATGCAAAGAAATGAAGAAAAATAAATTAAGTTTAAGATGGAGCATAAAAAATCCTTGTTTTTCACTTTGAATGATCCCAAATTATCTTGTGGGATAAAAATCTTGTTCCATGCTACCATAACTATTTAATGGGCCATTAGAGATATCATTTTGACCACAATTAAACTATTTAAAGGTGTCGTCATACTTAATGGGGACAAAGTTGAGACATTAATTAGTTGGTTTAAATGGGTCTTGCACTCACATAAAGTACTAACAACCCATATATATCACACAATGCTTATGCATTTCTCTCTTGGAATTCATCTTCCAACCAATTAACTATCTTTTAATACAAATAGAGCCGCATCAACACCATCATTGAGATCCAATTAATCCTAGTTGATAATATTAATGCTCACAACATTTTCATACCTAAGGTAATTAAGAATCTAGCTCTATTGTTCTAGTTTCACCTTTAGTCACCTAGAACATGGCCATGGGGAAAATATAATAGTTCTCAATTACACCAATATTCAAAAGCTTGATTTTAAATTTATTGTATGAACCTCTCTCAACAAAAAAAAAATGAGGGGCCCTCTCATATATTTTCAATTGAGGAAGCTTAGTGGAGTGGGGATCAAAATCTCCCAACTCATATCTCCTTTAGTAGCATCTATCCTTGGTCAAAGATGGATTATTTATGAATTCCATTGCTCTCCAAGGGTGTATCATGTCCTTACATTTAGTTCTTGTGATTCTTTTGAAATTATCTAGATGTCATAAGTAGAGAAACCATTGCTTTGTGCTTTTCTTTTCCCATATTTAGTCCCACCAATATTTTATTTGATCAACAATCAAATATTTGATCTATGTAAGTAGTCCTCAATGTTATCTACATATAAAAATAGTGTTTGCAATCTTTTGTTTTGATAATCTAAATATAACTTTTTTTTGTAAAATTATTGAAATAGAATTGGTGCTAATCTAGTGAAATTAAAATTGAAATAGAATTGGTGCATTGATTATGTGCATGAGTTTGGTGTGTCACTTATGTATGTGAGTTAGGTGAATCTCTTATGTGCTTGAGTTTGGTGTGTGTATTTGGTGATATTCACTATTATCATCTTAATTGTGATGAGAAATGCCATCACCTCTTTGCTTCACATGGCATTAATTGTTGTTGGCTAATCCTTCATTATCATTTTACGAAGTGTGATCAAACTCCCATAGCACCACTATGAACCATTTAGAAGGTGGAACATGGATTCGTATTTCCTTCACATGGTTTCAATGAGTGACCACTTTTTACTTACCCAGTTCATATTGGATTTATTTGAGATGTAGTGGAAAGGAAATGAATGTGAAAGGTGTTATGAAATTTAGTGAGTTAGGAGTTAGTTATGTTCAACTTGGTCTAGTGTCTCTTTCAGAAAAGTTCTTTTCTTTATTATGGATTTGTAAATATCTAATATGATGGTCACGATAATGTTATAAACAAATAGTAGTCAAACAATTCAACTTCTCCTAAATATTGATGACTACTATTCCATGGATTAACACCTGTTGGTCCTTGATATCTATTTAAAGATAATAGAGGGTCATTTATTGAATATTTTTTGAGGTTCCTTAGTGCATTGCAACATTGATTTGACCCTCTTGTTGTTGATCTATATTGGTGTGAAGTTGCTAGGATATTTAGACACTTAGGAGTTAGTTAAGATCAACTTATGTAATATATCCGTTAGGTAAAGTGTGTTTCTTTAGTATACATTAGTATGCATTTGTAAATTTTCTAATCCGATGGTCATGATATGTTCTAGACATAAAGTGATCTGACGGTTCAACTTCTCTTCGATCATACCTATCCTTGATCAGTGGCTTAACACCTGATTTGTCCATGATCTCTATTTAAAGAGCATGGAGGGTAATTCGGTAGTTGATATATTATGATAAGCCCATTTGTAACTTTTTTTCTTTTGAATAATAAATTTCTCTGATTAGCTATTTGGCTAGGGCCGTGGACTATTTCCCTCTCAAGGGTTTTAAGCACGTCAAAAAATCAGTGTGTTGATCTTTGATTTGTTTGTGTGAGTGAGTTCTCTAGGTTTTCAGTCTTTTGGAAGTACCCTGTGTACTCAAACTTCATATCAAAGTGTTTATGAAGAGCCTCTTTTGGTTATGATCTAGATCTTGAACTGGTGTTGCCGAAACTTTGAAAGTGTTTTTGGTTCTGAAATTTCTATGCATTTATGGGTTGTGGGTGGTGTTTCATTTCTTCCAAAGCGCAATTTCCATTTGGAAATAGTTTTCATTTCATCAAAAACTATTTATGTTTGCTTCAGAAACGCCCATTTCAGTAGATCTAAAGGTATAATGTTACAGTGACATGTTTTTATTTTTTGTTTAATATGTGTGTGTGTGTGTGTGTGTGTGTGTGTGTCTCGTATTGTATCAGTTTCATTATTAGATTTTTTTTCTCGGATTGTTGTCTTCCATGTCTGTGTATGCTCTTTGTCGTGCACCTTGCGTGATCACGGCGAATCAGAAACAGAAAGGGAAAGGGTTTTCTCACCTGCGTATGCTCTTTGCTGTGCAGCTTGTGTGATCGCGACGAATCAGAAACAGAGAGAAAAAGTAGACTTTTTGGGTAAGATAACGATATATAATCCCAAAAGCATGGAAAAGTTTTTTGTTTTAGTTTGTGGTGTGATTTGCAGGAAAAGAAGCAAGCATGGAGACTGAGAGAGAAGAGTAAAAAAAAAAGCCCCTCTTCCTCCTTCCTTTTTTTATGTACCTTTTCATTTAGCTCACTTGGTTCAAAGTTGCTTTATTCCTTAATAGGTCTTGATTTCAAGTCTTATTAAGTTATTTTTTAATAATGCATGCAATTTCTAATTTTAAGTTACTTTATTGTAAAAGTGCATCTCACTTAAATTAAAAAAATTTAAAAAATGAGTAACTTAAGTCTTTTAGTTTATTTTTTGTTGCACTATTTAAAAGTAACATCATTGTAAAAGTGAAAATCACTTATTTACAAAAGTGATTCACTTAGAGAAACTTTCTTATCAAGTGATTGTCAAAGGTTCATCTTGGGAAGAGGGGGGTTATTTTTTTTTAGTTGGTCAATTTTATATCTTTCACGTCACTATTAGGGACATTTTCAACATTTTCTTTGATCAAGCATAACTTCATCAGTTTTCAATGCCCTTTTTTTTAAACCACTTTATTTTTTGAGCTCTTTGCATCCAAACAATTGGTTTCTTTTTTTTTTCATCCATTATTTTATAGTATGGCTGCCCCTTGTGATATTCTACTTACCAGTTCTAACAATTTTTCATGGAAATCTTGTATGGAGGATGTTCTACGAAGTATGGGACTTTTCATAATTACCTCAGGGAAAGAAACATAACCCATTGATGATGATAAAAAATAAAATGGGCAAATAGATGTGATGAAGCTTGTGGATTGTTTGGGATGTTAATATCTACTGATTTGTGGTTCCACATATATGGAATTGATGAACCTGATAAAGCTTGGGAAAAGTTAGAATCTATGTTTGGTAAACAATGAAATTCAAGGCCATCAACTCAAAAATGAGTTGATTTCTTTAAATCCAAGCAATATTTCATGCATTCAAGATTATTAATCTAAGTACAAAACTCTTAGACTCTTATGTGAAGAATGAAAGATTAAGAGATAAGACAAACAATGTATATATCATATTCTTTCCGAACTTGGACCTGCATATTCTGTTTTTGTATCTACATTTTACTTCATGAAAGAATCGTTGAATGAAACTATCTATCAAGAGCCTAGTCTTGAATCCTTTTATGATTCCTTGATTAGAGAGCAAGATAAGTTATTACATCTTGGAATAATTAGCAATACAGATACATCTGGGAAAGCATTATTGTCCCAACAGAAAGAAAAGCTCAAGCATCCCAAGATTTTTTTTTTTTGCAATAATAAGCCAAACAAGGGTCCCAAACCCTCTCAGTTAGCTCCTTCTTTAAAAAATGACAAATGATCCAAGCCAAAAGAAAAAAAGACTGAGCATCATTGCAAATATTGTGGGAAAGATAATGATGATGAATCTAAGTGTTTCAAGAAGATGAGATCCTTGGAAGCAACAATGAAGAAGCACCACATCAGCCTAGATTTGTCTTCAGAATCTATCTCTCATGGACATTCACTTTGTGCTTCTAGTTACTCTTATAATGCATTTTCTTCTACTACTTTAAATGAATGGCTCATTGATTTTGGAGCATCTTATCATATGGCTAAGGATCAAGTCATATTTTGTACTATGCATGAATGTAACACCAAACAAATATTTGTTGGTGATGATAGTTCTCTAAGTGTTGTAGGATCTGGAACATTTCCAGTAGAAAATGGTAATTTTAGTGATGTATTATGTGTTCCAAGAATTTCCTGCAATTTGTTGTCATTCTATCAAATCACTCATTCTGGTGAAGGTAAAAATGTAACGTTTACACCTCACCAAGTTGTAATCAAATATTTTAAATATCCTCAACATGTCCTAGCTACTGAAATNTACCAGGTTGTACAAATTTAACAACTTTGGGTCATCACCTTTTCCTTCAGTTTTTGTTTCTCATAGTGATAACTTGAGCAAACTTTGGCATGAGCGATTTTGTCACTTAAATTATCGCTCAATGCAAAAACTATGTAAATACAATATGGTAATAGGTCTTCTGATGATATCTTGTAGGGATGGTGTTTGTTCCGGTTGTGTACTTGAAAAAAATCATCGGGATAGTTTTAACAAACATGCCTCTTGGCATGCCTCGGTTCCCTTGGAGCTTGTGCAGAGTGACTTATGTGGTCCTCTTCCATCTACTTCCTTTTCTGGTTTCAAATATTTCTTAACTTTCATTGATGATTACTCTAGATGCACTTGGGTTTATTTCCTAAAACTTAGAGCGAAGTATTTAACATGTTCTTCGCCTGCAAGGCCCTTGTTGAAAAATAATATGGTCATAAAATCATTAAGTTAAGATGCGACAATGGAGGAGAATATGTTAACAAAAAATTCACCACTTTTTGCATTAAACAAGGTATCCAACAACAATACACTATTCCATATACACCACAACAAAATGGTGTAGCCGAACGGAAGAACCACACTTTAAAAGAAATGGCTAATTATATGATCCAATCTAAGGGACCAGGTCTTCAATTTTGGGTTGAAGCCATAAATTATGAAAATTACATAGTTAATTGCACACCCACTAAATATTTACAAAGTATTACACTAGAAGAATCATGGAGTAAAATTAAACCAGATGTAAGTCGCTTCTATGTGTTTGGTAGTGAATCATAGGCTCACATTCTAGATGAAAAATGGAAAGCATTGCAACCTAAAAGTGAAAAGTGCATATTTGTTGGATTTTTTGAAGATGTAAAAGGTTATATACTTCTTCAACCACATTCCCATGATATAATAAGTATAAGAGATGTTAAATTTGATGAAACTCTCTTGGCTTCTGAGCCTAACTCGACAGTTGTGACATCTTTTCCCTACGAGTTTAATTCGACGATTGTTCCTTCTTCTACTTCCAACTTCCTTGACAGATTTCCAACTACAGTTTCTGATGATGACAGTGAGGATGAAAATCCACCTCCACCTACTCACATTCCTCTAGTTGTACCAACACAGTTGCTTCCTCGATGGGTCCGTTCAACATGTGAAGTAGCTGGTGATATTGCCGGTGATCCTAGAGATCAACGTCGAACACATTCTCAGTTTCAGCAAGCCTCTTCTCTTTTGGCTCAATTTTCTGAGAATCATGATACAGAAACTTTTGTAGAAGCTTCAGGAAATCCATATTGGGATGCAGCTATGGATGAAGAATATCGTTCCTTAATGACAAATGATACTTGGAAGGTTGTACCTCTTCCAAATAGAAGAAAACTTGTCAGATGTAAATGGGTCTATAGAACTAAGGATGCATCAGATGGAAGTGTTGAAAGACTTAAGGCAAGGTTAGTTGCCAAAGTTTTTTCCCAAGTTGAAGGGATTGACTACAATGAAACCTTTTCTCCTGTCGCAAAAATGAACTCCATCCACCTTGTTCTTTCCCTTGCAGCCTTACATAACTGGGAATTCCATAAAATGGATTTCAAGTATGAATTTTTACATGGTGATTTATAGGAGGAAATTTACATGGAACAACCTTTTGGATATGCTGAGAATAACTCTAGCCTTGTTTGTCTCCTCAAGAAATCCTTATATGGCCTTAAGAAAGCTCCTTGAGCTTGGTATGCAAAAATGGATAGCTTTATCCTTGACATTGGTTTTTCTAGATGCCCTTCTGACCCTAATGTCTATACCAAGAAAATAGGAAACCATCTCATCATACTGGTTCTTTATGTTGATGATATTATCCTTACTGGTAGTGATCCTAATCTTTTAACCCATTTGAAATTTAGTCTTAAGAAATTTTTTGAAATCTGACTTAGTACATTTGCATTGTTTTCTTGGTCTCTAAGTCTTGTAAACTAAAGAAGGAATATTTCTTTCCCAGTATAAGTATTCTTGTGACATTCTTCGTCGCTTTCACATGGAATATTGTAAACCAACCCCTTCCCTCTTTTAGTTCAAAGTCAAAATTTCTGCCACGTGTACTTCACCTGAAGTAGATGCCACATTGTATCATCAGCTTGTTGATAGTCTCTTATACTTGACTCATTCTCGTCTTGACCTTTCCTTTACCACTGGTCGTGTTTCCCGTTATATGCAAACACCTCATGAAAGTCACTAGAAAGAAGCAAAAAAAATTCTTCAATATATTCAAGGTACAATTTAGTTTAGGATTCATTACAATACATGGGGGAAACCTTTGTTGGTTGGTTTCACTGATTTAGATTGGGTTAGCGATCCTGATGATCGAAATTCTACTGTAGGTTATGTTTTATGTATGGGATTTGGACCTCTCACTTGGGATTGTAAGAAAAAACAAGCTCTTTCTCTTTCTTCGGCAGAAGCAGAAGATCGAGCCGCAGTTAATGCCATTTAGGAAGCTTTATGGCTTCAAAAGATCCTTTAAGAGTTTGGATTCGAGCAGCAGCAACCTACTCCACTTTGGTATGGTAATCAAAGTTCCATCAAGCTATCCAAATATCTAGTTCTACATCAATGTACTAAACAGATTGAGCTACATATGAACTTCATCATAAATATTGTTCATGATCGTGTTCTTGAAGTGCTCTCTTTCCCTACAGATGATCAAGTTGCAGACATCTTCACCAAGTCTCTTACATAAGTGAGTTTTTCTAAACTTCGATCTATGTTAGGAGTTCATGAATTTTTCATTAAGGGGGGATAGGCTCTAATTCCTCCTTCCTTCTCCTAATAGTGTCACTTTTGTAAATCCTTCAATCCTATCCCAAGTTGTTTTTAAGGGGGGATGTTATGATATTTAGACAATTATGAGTTAGTTAAGATAAACTTGTGTAATATATCTGTTAGGTAAAGTGTGTTTATTTAGTATGCATTAGTATGCATTAGTAAATATTCTAATCTGACATCATGATATGTTCTCGACATAAAGTGATCCGACAGCTAAACTTCTCATAGATCATACCTACCCTTGATCCATGGCTTAACACCCGATTGGTCCATGATCTCTATTTAAAGAGCATGAAGGGTCATTGGCTAGTTGATTGATTATGAGAAGCTCATTTGTAACTTTATTTCTTTTTCATAATAAATTTCTCTAAGTATCTATTTGGCTGGGGCCATGGACTGTTTCCCTCTCGAGGGTTTTAACCACGTCAAAACATATGTGTGTTGATATGTGATCTGTTTGTGTGAGTGACCACTCTAGTTGTTTGGTCTTTTGGGAGTACCTTGTGTACCTAAACAGATGTTATCTTTTCTCTTAGTTCATACCCACGTAGCTCTCTTATCTCAATCAAAATTATTATCACTCAATCATTTCCTATTGTTAATATTTCATATGCTAGACTAGATTCAATAGTATTCAATTCAAAACTCAAAGAAGCAGCATATGAAGAATCACTGATAGAAACACAATCATAAGATAGACATAGAATTTATCCTGGGGAACCCTCAAGGGGAAGAAAACCCAACAAAACTTTCTCTCTATAAGATGTATAAAAGACAACCCCAAAAATAGGTGTTATCCTCCTTCTGTTCTATATCTCTATCTCTCCTATGCACTACACAAGTGAGTGAGTCTGTGTTCAAATAAGAACCACGTCTCCTCTATTTATACATATGTGTCAACTTTAATTTTTCATTAGACAAGTTGGCCCCACTAATTTTTTTGGGTCGAATTCACCTAGGAATACTCAAAATAGTATATTATATTATTTATTAGGGCATTAAATACCCAACACAAATGGAGGCTTTACCTCATGACTCTATGATGACCAAATACAATAGTAACACCCCATCAAAGGAACAATAACATCTCCCTTGGGTTACATCAGTAAAATACATTTAGAATATCCTTTGAAGTTACAATATTTCAACACTCCCCCTTAACGAGAAGGTTATTCTACTCACAACATCATCACAGAATATAGGAGAATAGAGATATATTTATAACAGTACATAAAGGTAATACATATATACATCACAAGAAGTTTTCCACAATCAGTAACTGGAACAGTTACTCTTTATCTTCTACATAAAATGATCACTTGATCCTTTCTTTGCATCAATGCTTAGATATTTCAATCCTTTGTAGCAACAGTTCGACCTTCTAGATCCTTTGCAGTACTTTTATTCTTTGCAGATGCACTTTGATCTTCTCGATCCTTTGCAAAATCACTTCAATATTCTCAATCCTTTGTAGCAGAACTTCGATCTTCTCAATCCTTTGCAGCAACATTTCGATATTCTACAGTAGCCTTCTCATCTTCTCGATCCCTTGTAGAAACACTTTGATCTTTTGATCCTTTTTCAGCAGCACTTTGATCCTTTCGATCCTTTGCATCCATACTTC
Organism: Pseudotsuga menziesii; assembly: GCA_001517045.1. Taxonomy (NCBI): domain Eukaryota; kingdom Viridiplantae; phylum Streptophyta; class Pinopsida; order Pinales; family Pinaceae; genus Pseudotsuga; species Pseudotsuga menziesii. The sequence goes on along the minus strand of LPNX011178428.1, from coordinate 86,817 downwards.
GATCCTTCTTGATTCTTTTCAGCTGCACTTCGATCTACTTGACCCTTCGCTGCTGTAATTCGATCTAATTGATCCTTTGTTGCCACGCTACATGCAGTACACATGACCTATTTGCAGGATGATCAATCCTGATCACTTTAGCACATAATTCCAAAGGCAATGCAATCCTCCAATAGCATGATCCATGAAATTGATCAATTGAATCATCTACAACTAAATCTAGATCTCGACTGCACCCAATTTCAGCCCTATCATCCGTGAGGACTCATCGTAGACCATCCATACCACATAGGTTAGGACCATTCAGAAATAAGTGTTATACTACGGTATCTACACTCACGTGTAGGTATACTCTACCATGTAAGAGTATTGTCTCCAAACCAGATCTCAACCACATTCAAAATGTTGTCCCAACATAGAACATCCATACCATATAGGTTAGGACCACTCCCAAGCGAGTGTTATACTACAACGTTCGTGAGGACTCATCGTAGAGCATGCATACCACACAGGTTAGGACCACTCCCAAGCAAGTGTTATTCTATGGAATCTACATATGAATGTAAGTATACTTTCCATACAGAGTATCTTTTGCATAGAAGATCTTGACTACATATTAAATGTCAGTCCTATCATCCATGAGGACTCATCATAGAGCATCCACACTACTGAGGTTAGGATGACTCCTGAGCGAGTGTTTAATCTAAGGTATTCACAACTAAATGTGAGTATTATCCATGCAAGAGTAACATCTGTAGGGCCATCCTTAGCTAGTAAGGACCACTCTTATGAACAGAGTGTTATACCTTCCATCCACAAGAGAGGATACTTTCATTCATAAGTGAATGTTGGTACTCTCCATGTAAGAGTAATATATATAGGGCCATCCTTACGTAGTAAGGACCACTCTCATGCATAGAGTGTTATATCTGTCATCCTCAAGAGAGGATACTATCATCCACAAACAAATGTTATACCATCATCATTGTCATCCATCATCGATGTCAGTCTCATAATTAATCCCCCTTTCCTGGGAAGTTTCATATTATCAACCTACTCCCCCTTTTTTGAGGAGGGTTAATTTGTTAGACCTGATCTTCCTTTTCGAAGAACGTCCATTCCTCCATCATTTGTAGTCCCATCACTTTTCCTCCTTACGAGGAAAGTCCTTTTGAACTACACCAATATTTTCATGGAAGTATTCAAACTTTACTCGAGATAGAGGCTTGGTTATTACATCAACAACTTACTCATTGGTACTCACATACTGGAGCTTGATGGCTCCCTTTTGTACTGTATCCATTATGTAAAAATATTAAATTTCTATATGCTTTGATTTTTTGTGGAACACCGGATTTTCCATCATATTTATACAACTCTAGTTGTTGCAGAAAATTACTATGGTGTCAACCTACATGTCAAATATTCCTAACATCAGCTTCTGAAGCCATATCGCTTCACAACAAGTGGAGCAAGATGCAATGTACTCTGCTTCAGCCGTACTGAGAGCAAGACTAGACTATTTCTTACTAAAGCATGAGATCATGGCATATCCCAGATAATACATCCACCTAAGGTGTTATTTCTATCTGCAAAATTTCCTGCCCAATCTGAATTTGTATACCCATACAAATTGTAGTCATGATCTCTCCCATAGTACAGTTCCAAATCAATCATACCTTTTAGGTGTTATATTTTTAACATTAATCTAGCATTACATTAGAATATTTAACTGAGAGAATAACAAGCATAGCAATCAAACAAAAGAGACAATGAACACCATTTTTTTCCTTGGGAAACCATAAAGGAGAAAACCCCGCAACTTCCTCAAACATAGAATCATCACCAAAAGTAAAACCCAAAACAATAAGATGATCTCCCGACAATAGTAACCTTGTTTCTTCCTTTCCCCATTGTCTTCCTCTTCCTCATCTATGCGCTAAAACTGAGTGTGAGTGAGTGTGTGATAAATAGAGAGGCTAGCTCTCTATTTATAATAATTCCTGACTTGACTAAACCCAACTAGGGCTGACTTCACTAGGTGAGTCTAATAACCCTAATGCCACGGAACTACACGGACTTTAACCTTTAGACAATAGGAGGGTTACCCACCTTGACTTGACATGACTTATTTACATTATAGAAACTCCCAATAGGAACATCGAGGCATGACATGACTCCATTACATTACAAATACATCCCAGAATAAATATCAGGTTACAATACATAAGAAATATAAGTGAATACATTCCAAAGTTAGAATTACATTAACACTCCCTCTTAACTATGAAGTTATTCTCTTGACACAATTTATCAGCACAAGTCTTCTTCTCTATATCATCTGGATCATCATTGAGTCCTCGTCATCTTCAAGTCATATTCATCTTCAAGTAATATTCATCTTCAAGCCATCTTAATCAAGATCTGGATCATCACTCGATCTAGATCATCATCACTGGATCTGAATCATCACTCGATCTGGATCATCATCACTAGAACACCATCACTGGATCTGGATCATCACTCAATTTGGATCATCACTGCTGGATCATCATCACTAGATCATCATGGGTGCTATCTCATGATTCTTCTCATCACAAGAATTTCTACAGAGCCATCCCTTTTTTCATGGTGGTTATAGGCCTAGCCTCCATGCAAGTCTTCTTCAGCGCTTATATCTGACCCTAAGTCAAAATGGCCTTCCCAGCACTTATATCTGATCATATAGGAATCAATCCTATAAACATATCAAAAATGCACACCCAACACTCACATATGACCATGTGGGGACACATCCCACAACCCTATCAGAAAATCCCACTACTCACATCTAACCATGAGAGGAACCAATCCAGTGTTCATGTCAGAAAGGCTCTTAACTTACATTTGACCATGCGAGGAACCAATCCAACATACATGTCAAAAAGGCTCTGCACTTACATTCGATGATGTGAGGAGCTAGTCCAACATACATGTTCGAAAGGGATCTGTACTTACATCTGCCCATGCAAGGAACCAATCCAGCATGCATGTCAAAAAGGCTCTGCACTTACATCTTCCCTTGTGAGGAACCAATCCAGCATGCATGTTAGAAGGGATCTGCACTTACATCTTCCCATGCAAGGAACCAATCTAGCATGGATGTCAAAAGTTCTCTGCACTCACATCTGATCATGTAGGAACCAATCCTACAGTCACATCAGAATGGCCCTAGGTCCCAGACTGAGCTTTCCTGGTAACTGACCAGGTGCCTCCATTCCAAGAATGGCATTCAACACTAACTTCAAATCATGTAGGAACCAATCCTACAGTCACATTAGAATGGATCAACACTCATATCTGACATGGAAGGAACCAATCCTCTCACCATCATAGAATGGCTCAGCCCTTACATCTGAACATGGAAGGAACCGATCCTCTCACCATGTCAGAATGGCTCTAGGTCTCAACATTTCCCCTTGCAGGGAACCTCGATCTTGATAACACCAAGCTTCTCCCTGAAGTACTCAAACTTCACCCTAGCTAATGGATTTGTCAACACATCAGCTACATCATCATCCGTCCCAACATACTGGAGCTTCACTACTCCCCTATGCACCATATCCCTGATATAGTGATACTTGATCTCGATATGCTTCGACTTGTCGTGGAACACCAAATTCTCAGACAACTTCATGCAGCTCTAGTTGTCACAATGTATACAAGTAGCATCCATCTAGAGATCAAATAAATCAGATAGTAGCTTCCTCAGCCATACTGCCTCACAACTAGCTGAACAAGATGTGACATACTTTGCTTTAGCTATACTCAGTACCACATAGTATTACTTCCTGCTAAACCAAGAGATCACACCTAATCCCATATGGAAGCAACACCCTAAATTTATCTTCCTGTCGATGGCACTACCTCCCCAATCTGAATCAACATAACCCTCCAGGTTAATCTTCTAATTTGCCTCATGCTTGAGCCCATAATCAATTGTACCCATAAGGTACCTCAGAATATGCTTTGCAGCAATCAAGTGAACATGTCTTAGATCTATTAGAAACTAGCTCAATATGTTCACAGCAAAGCAAATATATGGTCTCGTTTTCATCAAGTACATCAAGGACCCAATCATCTGACGATACATCATGGCATCAACTTTCTGATGAAGCATCACTCAACAACTTTAGGTTTGATGCCATGGGTGTGGTCATGGCCTTGTAGTCCATCATCCCAAACCTCTTTAGGATCTCTACTGCATACTTCCCTTGTTCGAGGGATATTCCATCTGCATTCTACCACACCTCCATGCCTAGTGTTTGTGCCAGAAAATGTTTCCAAGGCTATAAGAAACAAGGCAACACAATCTCAAATATCCAAACAAGCAAACTAGGTTTTAGGGTTTTAGAAAGGTTATTTTGGTTGTAAGATTTGGTGACTGAAGGGAATACATTCATGAGCCAAATAGGAACTGAATCACAAGCAAAAGAGAATAGAGATGCATAATATAATTACCAGTATCCAACAGAACATGACATTGAAGTTCATTCATAAAAGACAAGCACTACCAGCATACAAACCATAAACCAGCAATGAATTTATCAGTTATGTAACTAAACAAGTTAAAAATGAAGCCAAAACACGGACTGAAGGGTGGAAAGGATCATATATTTCATAATTCTATTCAGCAAATACACATGAGATTTATAGTACTTAGCTCATAAACAAGTCACAGGCCTCCTTAAGCCAACCAAAAAGTAGAACCCTTTGTTCTCTTTCTCATCTATCTAAATACTATTTCTCAAAAAGAAATCAGTTAGGGTCTAAACACTAACTGTCTTCAGCCAACTCATCGATGGGATAAAGTGAAATTATATTTACAAAATAAAGTATTTCTTCAAAAACATAACTAATAACTGACTAACTAAAGTGTTTCTCAAAAGACATAACAAGTAACTGACTAACTACCAAACTCAAAGGTCTTTGGCAGCTTTAGCTAGTAAGGCTATTCCATCCAAAGCTTGGGCCTCATTCCTAGCTCTCTTCTACTTAGCTTCCATATCTGCTAACCTTCTTGTAAGTTCTTCATTCTGCTGATGCAAGCCTTTGACAGTCTGCTTCAATTCTGCACATTGTAAATCTGTGCTTCTCTTTCTCTTCAGGGCCTCCTTTGAAACTACAGTAAGCTCTTGATAATGATCATTTACTTCCCGTAAATCCTCCCTGAGTCTTCTATTTGCTAGGATCAGACCATCATTAGTTTCCTGCATGTAATCCATTTGGTGTTTGTATTGTTTGATGGTTCTTTGCAGGTTCTCCATGTCTAAGTCAAAAGCCTTCCCTGTTGTGGTATCCTGTATCTCACTGGGTAGCCATGGAATATCTAGCTTTCTGAAGATATCTTCATCTTCTGGCAATAGCTCTGAAGACACACCATGAACATTAGCTGTTTTAGTAGGTGTAGTTTCATCTATCAACTACTGGTCTTCAGAATAAGAAACTTCAGTTTCCTTTTTATGTTGTTCTTTCAATATTTCACTTCTTAATTCCAAAAAGACAGCTGATAATTTAGTCTTGGTGAGACTAGCCTCTTTTGATGACTTCAATGGATTTTTCCCTTTTGTATGATGAGAAACTAAACTTTTTAGAACTGCTTCTTTCTCAATCTTTGGTTTTTCATCTAAAGAATCATCATCAAGCATAGTAATCTCTTTTCTATTTAATCTAGGGTTTAGCAGCTTTTTCATACTCAACCTTAACTTGTTTCTTGGCCTAGTTCTAGGTCTCCATGTTGAGGCAAGTTCTCCCATCATCTTCAAACTTTTACCTTGATGTTTAACTGTGGCAAACTCCATAGCTTCAACCCTGATTTTATTTTTCTTAGGTCTGACTGTCTTATCTTCTATAGTGGAGAATTCCTTGCACGTACCAACACTAGTTTCAGCTTTGACAACGGATTCATCTTCTTCTAACAGATATCCTTCATCCTCAGACAAAATAGTGATTGGGCTTCTTTGCTGGACCTGGATGTTTTCTTCTTTTACAGCAATCTACTCTGTGACAACAGTTTTCTCCTTCATGAAAGTTTCTGTTGTTTCCCTATCCTGCACAGGATGATCTTCCTTTTTTGAAAATAGTAAAGCTTTACCTTTACTGTCAGCTGAAATTTTTTGAGGTTCATAGTCTTCCTTTGAGGGCTCTAGTGCTTCTTCAAGTTTAACTTCTTTTTTATCTTCAGACTTGATTTTCTGACCCAGTTTCCTAACTAGGGTTTTCCCTTTGTCTACATGTTTTTTGGTTTGCTGCTCTTCTTGTTTAATTTAGAAACCAGACCAAAAAAGGAAATAATCCCATGTCTTCCCTTCTCTTTGTAGAGCAGTACTGATAATGAGCTTGATCAAACCATGATGGAAGATGGATTGTGTAGTATGATCATGATGCTCCTTAACTCTACTTGACATCTTCTGCAAAATTTTAAACAAAAAGAAAGGAAGACTCATTCTGGATTCACCAACCAGATGCTGTAAGAACCTAAAATGATATTTGAAGACATAGGCATATCTCCCTTCACAGGTGATATAGCTTTGTAAGAATTTGATGGGCTCCACCCATTCATCTCTAAAATTCTGAATTAATACTCCTTTGCTCCAGTCTGGAGTAATGCCAGGTAAAAGGTACCTTTGGGCATTAAAGGTGAAAGGAAACTTTTTGAACCACATTTTACCTTCATTTATGACTCCTGTAGCTTCAGTAACTAGCTCCATAGTCAACTCAAACTTTAGAGTATCAAATACTACCATGTCCTGGTTATAGCATTGGGAAAATTTATAAGAGACATCAGTGTTATAGCCATCAATCTTCTTGAAGAAATCCAACCAACCAGCATTCTGAAAAAGCTCTACAGAACCTGAGAATTGGTCAATCCATTTCAACTCAGTGGGCTCAGCCTATTGGTTTTGCCACTTTTTCCCATCTATTTTCAATGGTTGAAACCTGTGTAATTTTAAAGCCCTCTAAATGACCTAACAACTCATTTTTTGTCCTCAAGCTTCTAGGGTTTTGATAGTCAACTTTCTTCAATTCTCCTTGACTATTTTCTCTTGATTTTTTTAACAATCTGTTTTTGTTTTCAATGCAGGACAAGCTTTACATCAGGCTTGAGTAATTTAGGTCAACAAAGTGCCACAAACTCTTCAATAAAACTGCCGCTGAAAATAACTACCATCTCAGATATTCATTTTGATGCTAGACCTTCTCTAGAATGTATGAAAACATCTGTGTGTTATGGCTCTACTCAAACAGTACCCTTGGCTAATGCCACTTATGAGCTATCTATTTGCAAAGAGGATTTTGCATTAGTTCTCTCAAATGCCTGCTTCTTAGATCAACTGGTGATTGTTTAACTAGCGGATGGAAAGATATGAGGGAAATCTGATATCTGCTAGCTTTTTGCTACAACTTGTATTTAGCACCAAAACCAGTCAGCTTCTAGCACCTAATAAGATTAGGTATTCATGCAATTCACATGCACATCTCATTCATTGCATTGTTTACAGGTAACAAATAAATATGTGAAACTTTGGTCACCACAAACTGCACAGATCTTCACCCTACCATATTTTCAGGTTTTGAAAGGGTAATGGTTCAATGCAATTACTCCCTTCAACTTTTCACTTTCCATAGCATCTAAAAACCTCTTAGACTGATATCTCTTTGACAGGAGTTTTGTTAAAAGCATACATTTATGTTTTCCTTAGTCAATTTGAACAGAACAAGCTTTACTGGGAAAGCCCTAATTTAGCAGCCACTATCAGGTTAACGTGGAATACCTTATTCCTGTCTTGCTGTAGAAGTTTAAAATCAATCCTTGAGCTATCTGATTGTCAAATTTAACTGTACAAGTGTCTTCAGGTCTCCAATTTGCTTCCAGCTGGCGTGACGAGAAAGCCCTAAATCTTCTCTGTAACTGTGAAAGCCCTAGATCTCCTCTGTAACTGCAACTTCCTGATTTTAAGCAAATGTCCTCTCTCCACTTAGTCTCCAGCTTCGTGATGCATATGTGGAATAACTTCCTTCACATCAAACTTGGATTATACCTCTACCTATCATGATACGTTGAGCCCTAGCTGTTGATTACCACGATCTCCTTCACGACATGAACCACACCTGTTTGCATGATCATTACTGCTGAAACACGTATCAAAACCCTTTACACATGTGATTAGTCACTTGGAAATCGAAATCATGAGAGAAATCAGCTTAAAAATCGGATATTTTAACTCCCGTGATATTCTTATAGCGCCGCTGTGTAAAATTTCAGTCGTTGCGCTACAAGAATATTTCAAATTCAAATTTTGGCGCTGTTTTAGTCATTTTTCGACTTTGAATGATGTTTAAGTGATAAACTATGATCATGATGTTATTTGTGAACCCATTATTCAACATAATGGCCTTTAGAACCCTTCAAACCCTAAGGGGACAAACCATAATAAAAAATCTAAAGAAAAAATAAAAATTTCCTTTAAAACCATTTTTTTTCTAAAGTAAGCAAATGAGCAAACTTGAAAATAAAATCACAATCAAAATATAAAATTGAACAAAACAAGTTCATGACTTAACACCTAGAAAATAGTGCATCATACCCAAATCCTTAATTTCAAACTCGGCAGCAAGCTTTCTCTTTGTATCAGCAATCAACCCATCCATACCTGTTACAAATAGATCATATACATACAGTAGGAGCATCACTGGGTTGCCATCTTCAACCTTGTAGTAAAGGATGGAATTTTCTTTACTTTTGGTAAATCCCAAACTGGATAGAAAGCTGTCAATTATGCCGTACCATGTCCTGGGTGCTTGTTTCAAACTGTATAGGGATTTCTTCAATCTACACACATGCGACTCCCTGTCATGTGTCTCAAAACTGAGTGGCTGATCTACGTACACTTCCTCTTCCACTACACCATTCAAGAAAGTAGCCTTGACATCCATTTGGTGTATCTTCCATTTCATCACTATAGCCAGAGCAAGTACTGATATGATGGAAGTGTATCTGGCTACAGGTGCAGAGGTTTCTTCATAATCTATTCCTTGTTTCTGTGAGAAGCCATGAACCACGAATCTTGCTTTATATTTTTTTATGCTACCATCTGCAGCATGCTTGATCTTGTAGATCCATTTGGAAGTTACAACCGACTTCCCCTCTAGTCTTGGGACAACATCCCAAACATCGTTCTTCATGATCGATTGATACTCTTTGATCATAGCATCCTTCCATTCTTTCTGATCTGTCACTTCTTCATAATTGGAAGGTTCTTTATTGATAAAGTCACATAGTAAAGCTACATATCTGGAGGAGGATCTGTTTCTCTTTCTTTCTCTATGATTCTCTTCTGGAGCCCCATATCTTTCCACACCTTGGATAGATTCTCGTACCCAAGTAGGTTTCCTCTTGTGAGGATTCTTCTCTTGAGGTGGATCTACAGGTTCTTTTGGTTCTTCAAATTCTCGATCATCTTCTTGAGGTTTTTCATTCATTGTTGTATCATGAATTCTGGGTGCTTCTGCTTCTTCAGGTTCTTCAGCAAGTCTCTCTCTAGATTTGTTGTAAGCTAAGTATTCATCAAATGTTACATCCCTACTGATGTCGATCTTCTTGAATCCTAGGAAGTATATTATATAAGCATTCGAGCTTGCAGAGTATCCCACAAATATACCGTTCTTTCCTGAAGGATCTAACTTTCTCCTCTTTTCTTTCGAAATGTGTATGTACATAGGACAGCCGAATATTCTGAGATGGCCGACTTATGGTTTCTTGCTAGAAAATACTTCTTTAGGTGTCTTGTTCTCGAGTACTCTGTGTGGAGTATGGTTCTGTACATACACCGCTGTTCTGGTAGCCTCTTCCCATAGATGCATGGGAAGATCTTAATCATGAAGCATTTCTCTTGCATCTTTCATGATAGTTCTATTCTTCCTTTCTGCAACCCCATTCTGTTGTGGATTATATGGAGAGGATAACTCCCTCTAAATCCTTGATTCTTTGCATAAGTCTTTGAATTCATTTGATGTGAATTCTCCGCCATTATTTGATAGAAAGGTCTTGATCTTATTTTTTGTGTGGTTCTCGATCAAGGCTTTGAATTCCTTGAACTTGCTGAAAACTTCATATTTGTTCTTCATGAAGTAAATCCATGTCTTCCTAGAAAAGTCATCAATGAAAGAAACATAGTATACATACCCACTTACTGAACTTGATGACTGGAAGTAGGAACAACGAAGAAAAAGCAGGGGAAGATGAAGCTGAATTGCATGTAATGGATGTATGCCCTCTGTTTACAGCCCTTGAGTCCTGGTATAGGGATCTTGTGCATTACTTGTAGTCTGGACTATTGCCAGAGCATTGGAATTCCAAACAAAGAAGAGCGCTGCGTCTAAAATCAGCTTCCTACCAGATCGTGGAAGGCGTATTATTTAGAAAAAACTACGATGGGGTCCTTCTGAGATGCTTGGAGAAAGAAGATGCTTAGAAAGTAATGGAAGAATTACATGACGGTCCAGCTGGGGGACATTATTCAGGCGACACTACAGCCCACAAAATCCTTAGAGCTGGTTACTATTGCCCCACACTCTTTAAGGATGCACATGCGCATGTCAGGAAATGTGATATTTGTCAAAGGTGTGGTGGAAGAAAGCCTAGGGCAGCAGCACCCCTAAAGCCCATTATGATCACAGAACCATTTGAACAATGGGGGCTAGACATTATTGGGGAAATAAAACCAAATTCTTCCCTACTACACAAGTACATTCTTACCGCGACTGATTACTTCACTCGCTAGGTCGAAGCTATCCCATTACGCAAGATAAATGAAGACGAAGTCATTAGCTTCCTACAAGATCATATCATGACCAGGTTTGAAGTTCCAATTTTAGTAGTTTTTGATAATGCTAAATACTTTTCATCCATTAAATTGACTACATTTGTTCATGAGAAAGGGATAAAATTACATTATTCTGCTAACTACTATCTGCAAGGGAATGGCCTGGCTGAATCCTCCAATAAAAACCTCATTAGAATCCTGAAAAAGATTGTCATAGAAAACCAGCGAAGTTGGCACTCAGCCTTACCAAACTCCCTGTGGGCTGACAGAGTTACCCCAAGTCCGCAGTAGGAGTGTCACCCTATACCCTTGTGTACGGAAAGGAAGCCATCCTGCCTCCCAATATTCTGCTACCGTCCTCCATACTAGCTCAAGAGTCTAGGGGGTCGGATGATGAGGTTCTGCAAATAAGAATATATAATCTCCTAAAAGCAGAAGAAGCCAGATCCAAGGCTAGAGAACGTTTCAAACAACAGCAGGAGATAGTCAAAAGATGGTTTGACAAACATAAAGTTGGGAAAAAGGACTTTGAAGTAGGAGACTTAGTCCTCAAGTGGGACCACCCCCATGATGAAAAAGGAAAGCATACCAAATTCCAGCAGTTATGGGTAGGCCCCTTTCAGATTGTAGCCAAACTTGGCCCTACTACTTATAAGCTGCAAGATTTACAGGGATGGGAGGAGAACTTTCCAGTTAATGGTCTGGTTCTCAAGCCTTACTTTTCTTGATTTTCTTCGATTGTTTCCGCCTTGTATATAAATAAGATGTGTGGCTGTTTTCGAGTCATGCTTTCATTTGTTTTAATTTTAAGTTTTGATTTTCAATAAGGGGAATGGACTTGCGGTTGTCTTGAGGATATTAAGGTCTTTTGGGGAATAGCAAATATGTTGAGTTCCAGCCTGTGTATTGCTAAAAGAATTTCTTCCAACCTTACAGTTTTCTCGAATAAAATGTTGTGTGCATTGAAGTCCTGCTTAACCCCTATGAATTAAACCAAATTCGAAGAGTCTGGAGTACTATGTCGAGGCTCCATCCACGTCACATTTAAAATGTTCTAAGGAGAAACAGTAAAGGACCCATAGGAAGAAGCAAGGTGAACAGTGTATTATATACAAATGATCCCATGCCAAAAAACAAAGGCCAAAAGGCGAATAAAGAGTCAGCACTTCTATAAAAGCATCATAAATCAAAGCAGGTGCTGAATCATAAGCACTTAAAGCCAAAAGATCCTCTCCGTCCGTGAGCTGAAACTTAAAAAATATACCACTCACACAAAAGGACACCATGGGATAGAGGATCCTGAATTAAAATTCAGTAAGAAATGTGCACAAAAAGACTCAAATGAAAGGGACAAAAGTCCAAAGACACAAAAGTGTCAAAATGGCATGGGAATGAGGAACAAATGAATATTGTTGTCTACCATCTGCTGCAATCCTGTGGTGTCCATGTTGTTAGCTACCTGAAAATAGAGCTAATAATGAAACTCATACTCTGGCCTCAACATAGTGGTCTGGACTTGAAGGTTTCGGTTTCCCCTCTCCCCAAATGGGACTAGCATCAATGATTAAGGTACACACTGCGGTCATGGGAGAAATCCGAATAGCTGGAAGATTTATTTTAATGCATTTTGGTTAGGAAATAGTCTGCTACTCAAAGAAAAGTCACCCAGAGATCTAGGTTCACCAGGAAGTCGCCAGTTGTTGCTGCCGTAACCGTTCTCCCCGAATTTATTTTTACTTAAACTCTGGGCCCCTCCTCATCATTTTACTTGGTTTGATCGTTAAAGACTTGAGCCTCTCCGGCATGTCTGTTTTTCATTTTACTTCGAAGATTAATGTCAGTCGGTTTATGTTTTCCTCGTTCAGTTTTGGTTTGAGTCATGGATGTCGGTTACTGGTCGAAAAAGGGGGAAATCTTTGTTTTTCAGAGTTTCCTTTTCGTGGAAAGAATGAACCTAGCTGTGCCTGATGTTTAAAGCTGTTTGAATACTTGGTTTTTTTTGTAATCCGCCCCCTTTTAGTTCCAGGTAGGAAGCTGTGAGTTTCTCTCCCGCCGCCGTTGCGGCTCCCAGATCATTTCAGCGTCCGATTTCTTAAAGCCGTCCGACGCCCGATTTAGGTTAACTACAAATCGCTTGTCCATAGCTTCTCCTCGCCCGCCGTTGCAGCCGGGAAGAGATAGTTAGCTTCCGACTTGAGTCTCTTCTGACGTCCGACTAAGTTCTTCCCATCCATTCCACGTATCCTCTAGCTCTCCTCCTCCGCCGTTGCGGCTCCCAGAGTCTTCCGACTTCCGAAGCTAAAACTGCCCAACGTCCGATTTATGGCCTATCCCGCTTGCATTTCGCCTGGCCGCGACTCAAGCCTCATCCGACGTTGCGGCTGGCTAAACCCTCTAGCCTACGAGCTCACTTACATATGACGGCCGACTTGAATTTTCCCGCTGGTGACCATAGGATATGTTGCCAGACCCGTGTGTGTTTCGCTCAACCATTTCATTGCGGAATAATGGTTAATTAATTATATTTATTGATTGAACCATGCTCGTGAGCTGAATGTAGGCATTTTCCAGGCGACCGGTCAATCTGCCACGACAAGAAGAAAGACTAACCCGTTTGGCGAAGGTATGATTGAAATGAGGCGAATGGAGGATGAAATCCGGAGCTGTAAAGGCGTGATCCTAGAAATGGATCAGTTACCGAGTGTTTCATGATCACCTGCTGACAAAAGATCAGAATATGAAGCGTTGAAGAAACTGAAAATTCACACGCTTGAAAGCAGCCCCAGGGGCAGCAGTTCTAGTTTAAATATTTAGAAGTAGGACTGAGAAAGGGCTTTTTCCCCTGGAAAAATTTTGTAAATGTTTTCTTGTAAGAGGAACTACTTCGTTTTGCAAAGGAAACTACAAATTTGTCTATCGGAGAGAGTGAAAAGTGGAATGTATCAGCGCAACTCAATGAATAATGTTGAAGAGGAACTATTTCATTTTCAGCTGTGTTTTCATTTACTGTAAGAGTATTTAATGTTCTAAACCTATGTTCTGGTTAAATGTTCTTCAGTAGTTCTTTTTGGATATTTTTCACTGTGAGCAATAAATGTTGTCATAAAATGATCGGCTATCCGGTTATTTAATGATCTGTAAGCGTTCATGTGCTTTAGAAGAAGTATCAGCTATCTGTGATTCCTCTTAATGTATGTGAAAATGTATTGCTCATCCAAAATGATAACCTCGCTCCTTAGGGATAGTTTAGATAGTTAGTTTATTTCTTTTCGTATCTGGTTTGGTTGCTTGTGAGCACAAGACGAGAGGTAAGAACCTGCACATCACGTTGTGACCAATCCCTGCATCTTGACCCCCTGCATTTAGTTAGGCACTTGCATATCATTTCTTTAAGTCAAAATACAAAAACTCGGTGGGCCGGGCCGCAACCAGTAAAGCTTTAGTTTTCGTTTCTTGACCTACGGTAGCCGGACCGCAAACCGGATGGATTCCCTATTCCAAACAGTCAATGGGCTAGTTGGGAACGTTGATTGGGGAGAATCCCTTACTGTTGCCGCCTGCGAATTTCCAGGCCTCAACACAACAATAGTATGAATTGTTCATCATCCATAATATTCATATAAATATTAGGATCAAAATTACTCTTGGTAAAGGACATGCTTGTCAAGAAGCTATCTATTCTACCATACCAAGCTCTAGGAGCTTGCTTTAGTCCATGTAGAGCCTTTTTCAGCTTGCATACATGAGTCGCTTTGTCTTTGAATTAAAATACTTGTGGTTATTTGATGAAAAATTCTTCCTCAATCACACCATGAAGGAAGGATTTCTTTACATCCATTTGGTGTAAGTCCCATTTCATCATGGAAGCAAGTGCCATCATAGTTCTGATGGAAGTCTACCTTGCTACTAAAGAAAATTTGTCCTCATAATTGATCCCCTGTTTCTGAGAGAATCCTTTAGCCATAAATCTTTCTTTGTACCTTTCAATACTTCTATCCACAACATGTCTTATCTTGGATATCCATTTCAAAGATACCACACTCTTGTTTTCTAGTTTGGGAACAATATCCCAAACATCATTCTTCATGATCGACTGGTATTATTCCATCATTACTTCAACCCATTCTTTCTTTTATGGAGCTTCCTCATTAATGGTGGGTTCTTGATCTACAATATCACACATCAAAGCTACATAACCAGAATATGGCTTTGATCTTTTGCTGGTTCTTGTGGATCCTTCTGGTACTATATATCTTTCTGCTTCTTATATGATTTCTCTTACCCAAGCATGTTTTCTCTTTCGAGAGATATCCATAATAGGGGGCTCCTGAGGCTCTAGCATGTGATGATCTTCTTATGCTACTATTTGAGGATTTGGTTCAAGTTTTGTCCTTCTGGGAGGTACATCTTCTTCACATACTTCTTCAATATGACACCTTCTATATTTCTTAAGAGATTCCTCCTCATTGAAAGTTACATCCCTAGTAATATTGATATGATGGAATACTGAAATGTATATCCTGAAGGCTTTCAAGACTTCATAATATCCTACAAATATTCCCTTCTTACAAGAAGGATTCCATTTGGTTCTCTTCTCTTTCAGAATATGTACATATACTGGACAACCAAATATCTTGAGATGGCTTACTTCAGTTTTCTTTCTAGTATACATCTCTTTAGGAGTCTTGATCCAAGAGCACTGTGAGATAATCTATTTTGCACATATATGGTTGTTCTTGCAGCTTCATCCCATAGGTGCATAGGGAGTTCTTGGTAATGAATCATGGTATTTACTTTTTCCATGAAAACTCTATTCTTTCTTTCCACAACACCATTTTGTTGGGGATTATAGGGAGTGGTTAGTTCCCTCTTGATTCCTTCCTCCTTACAGAATGTTTCAAATTTCTTTGAAGTGTATTCTCCACCATTATCTGATCTGAGTGTCTTGATTCTCTTTTCTGACTAGTTCTCTATCAAGGCTTTGAATTCCTTTAATTTCCTGAACACTTCACTCTTATTCTTCAAGAAGTATATCATAGCATTTCTTGAATAATCATCAATAAATGTGACATAGTACTCATATCCACTCAAGGATATGGATTCCATAGGACCACATACATTAGAATGGATTATTTACAATGTACCTTTAGTCTTTGTGTCACTTTTCAGAAAGGGATTCTTGATGTTTTTTCCCTGTTCACATCCCTTGTAGGTTCCCTCATGTTTGATCTTCAGATCTAGTAACCCTGTGTTGCAGTTGCAACATTTTCCCAAAATTCCAAAAAAATTTGGGGCCCTCCTTTGCTTAGATTAGCTTGACTTGCTTCTTGGATTTGGTCTAACGTTGTTCTAATCCATTGTTTGTCCAACTTCTGTTTCTGCCTTGAATGCATTTACAACATGCTTGAATAGGAAGGACTTGTCATTTCTTTCTCCGCCATTGTGGATAGACTATCGGTTTTAACTTCGACTTTTCTCCCGTTTCGATTGATTTTCATCGGCTGCTTTTGTGTTTTGGCATCAGAACTTTTATTATTTCTTTCTCCGCCATTGCGGAAGGAAAACTACTTCCTCTTCCGATCATTGCTTTGACGTTTAGGGTTCATTTGTCATTTCCATCGATTCCATAAGTCGCAGGCTGCCGCCCTTGCGGCTGTGGGAGCTGTCTCCTTCCGGCGTTGCGGACGAAAAATCGCCATCTCTGCCAATTATGGCTTGAAGTTTTTCTCCCGCTTTGATTTTTTACATCGAACCCGTAAGTCTTCGGCTGCCACCGTTGCGGCTGTCAAAAGTTTTCTCCTTCCGGCCATTTGAGTCATTTTAAGCCCGCTGTTGCGGATGGTCGGACCTTTTGTTAGCTCCGCCGTTGCGGCTGTCGAGTGCTTTTCCTTGCCGATTTCTTAGTCGTTCCGCTACCGACTTAAGTCCCGACGTTGCAGACGATGGTGCGCTTTACGATTCCACCGTTGTGGATGGAAGAAACGCTAGCCCTTCCGATGTGTATGCGTGTTGCTTTTGACTCAACTTTACTCATTGTGGATGGTTTGGTGCTTTGATCATTAACCATTATGGAAGGGCGTTTGATTTCATCTTCCGATTCCAAAGGCTCTCCACCGTTCGATCTTTGCTCGCCCGTTGTGGTTGACTATATATATGGGGTCGAGGTGTTAGATTATTCTATTGTTATTTTTTTTTTACCGCCGTGCTCTATCGCTATCATGTTGTCTAGTGCTCGAGCTTGTTTGGACCCTATTGCTGGTACCCGCGCCGAGGTGGCAACTGTGGAAGCCAACTGTCTTCATCCCACCATACATGCCAGTTACACATTAGTGCCAAGTAGGCTTCGTTTTGCTTTCCCTTTCCGTTGAACGTTTGGTGGTTATGCTTGCTACGGTGGTTTGTTTTCCCGGTCGTTTACTCGACCCCATAATTGCATATATATTTTGAGGATTTCGTATCATAGTAGACCGTGGGAGGGCGGTTTGACATGCAGAGTAGTTTTCCCCTCATCGTCGTTGTTATACCACCCTGCGCATAGAGAGTGAGGGGGTTTGGCATAGATGACCGTTATGCTATCTGCGCCAAACCGCCCTACGTAATGATGGTGGTTAAGAGATACGTTTTCCATGGCCTTTCCTTGGGGGCTTGGGACTGTTCGTACTGATTTTTGGGCTTCCATGTCGTTTGAACCCTAATCATTTTCATCATGCGGTTCCGCTCGACCTCATTCAAGCTTAGTGTCAAAACCCTAGCTTGCTGAAAGGGATATGTCATTACTCTTAGTGTGTGAGCATGGCGCCATTGAAAAAAAACCACGTAGTTACCACTGTCTTTCCCACGCAACGAAATGACCATGGCGTGCGCAGAGAGCCGAGATTTGTTGCATATTAATGTAAATTTATTGTCGTTTGAATATGGTTGATAGAATTGTTGAATATCCTACAGTAGTGGTATATTGCACATTTTACTGTATATAACTATGTTTCATCATGCTAGACATGAACTAAGTCATTGAACACTACACATCGGGTTTTAATAGTTCTATTAGTTAGGCCATTTCAGGCTATACATGCATATATTTGCTTCATTGACTGATTGCTATTATGTTAAATAGAGAAGAAATGGCACACTGCACATTAATGTATACAAGTTTGTCACTCAGCCAGAAGGGCTTAATGTTACAATTTTATGGTAGGAATAGCTCACCATGTCAAAGAGACAAAAGAAGAAGGCCCCTGTGGTCGAGGAAGAGCCAGAAGTAGAAGTTGTCACTAAGACATAATACATATACGAGGACACGAAGTGCATTTTTGGCGTTGAACCTGAATACCAGTGGGGGGAAATATATAGACTGATCACATGAAGAGAGGTTCCTGACATGGGCTTAGAAGAAGAATCCTTATATGCCAACATAGAAAGATATTCCCTGATGAGGATCGCCACCAGACCAGAGCTATTCCCATGCTCTGAAGTAATCGGATGGATTCTTCCTTGGGCAGATGTCACAACAATGATTCTGGAGGATGTTAACAAACAAGGCTATGCTGCATATAGACCTGGATATGTAGCTCTGGCTTACCACCTGCCAGAAACCCAAGTATTTTTATCTGATGATTGGCTAAACAACATTAGAATGGATCTAGTGGAGACATTTAAAAAGATGATGGTGCAAGGAAAACATTACAGATACAGACCAACAGGCGATTACGATACAGCTAGTTTAAGGGCTCCCTACAGGTTCATAGCTTTAATGCTGAACCAGATTTTTGGAAGAGCACATGGTAGATTCTTCAAGTTAGAATGGATCCCAGTCATTTTTTATGTTGCAACCCAGGGGACAATTTTCAACTAGGCCAGCATTGTATCCAATAGTCTTTCTGCTTGCTTGGCTCCTGCTTTGGGAGTATTACACCAGAAGAGATCAGAATTCTATATGAGTTCCATACTGATAGACTGTATATTATGCAACCAGCCTTTCCCTGGTCTCAGGTGCATCTGGGATAGGGAAAGAATGCCTATCTATGCTGCTTATAAACCATTGTGGGCACATAAATATCACAGCCATTACAGAGAAGTCTGTGAACACTTCCTTATGCCTCTATACACACTCATTTTCCTAAAGGAGTGTGATTGTATGTCGGAGGAGGCCCTGCAAGTAATAGAGGAGTATGCAGACTACTATTTGACTGAAAATGGCCTGTACTTCAAGATGTTTGGAGATTCGAGAGAACCTTCCTTGCTGCCCAAATACGCAACTGATTAAATTATCCACAAGGAGGTAGTCAGACAAGTGTTCTTGGATGGAATAGGCAGCTTTCTGTTCGAGCATAAGAAGACTGCTTATCTTCCCTTACCCTTCAAACTAGGAAGTTACAGGTTCACTAGGGTGAAAAAAGCTGATGAATTCGTAGAAGAGCTGGAGAGGTTCCATTTTAGCAAGATGCCCTACCACAGAAATGACTCCCAAGGTAAATTTGTTGAACATTGTAAAGAAAAAAATGTGCATTTTGAGTATACCCACCATTTTGATAGGGAAGAATCTGTCTTCTGAAATTCCCCGAACATGACAGCACTGAGCAGAAGATTCAAGAAGAAGATCACCACCAAAGGTGGGAAGGGGGATGAACAGGCTAAGGCTGAGGAAGAAGCCAAAAGGAGAAATGAATAAGCTCAGAGGTTGGCACAAGAAGCTGTAGGATGGATGCATACAGAAGAAGCGAAAAGAAGAGCTGCTCAAGAAGCAGCTGAGAAAACAAAAGAAGCGGCAAAAGAAGCAGAGGAAGCTGCTAGAAAAGAAGCAAAAGAAGCGAAGAGAAAGCTCGGTGAGGACCTACAAAAGCAGGAAGCAGAAAAGCTGAAGCTGACACAAATAGAGACCGAACAATCAGCCGCTGGTACAGCTGGAGGGCAGAGTCAAGATAAGGAAAACCAAGAGGTCCAGGACCCACAAGTGCCTGCTGCCAGCACACCTGTGGTCTCCACACTCAAGCTAGTTCCTTTTGTTCAGAAAAAGGGAGAATAAATCCCTGACTTCAACATTGTTTTCTATGATCGGGCAACAAAGAGGATAGTGAAGAGATCAGAAAAAAGGGTTGAAGTAGGAAGTTTGCATGGTAAAATGATAACGGATACGGCTGTTATGTGAGGAACAGACCGAGATCCAAGATTCACCTTGAGAGCTGGGGTTGCATTAATCAACGCCTCAAAAGATAACATGGATAAGGTAATGACCGACTTGGAGCAGTCCAAGAAATATTCTTCTCAGTTGAAAGACACCTTGAGGAAAGAGAGGGAGGAAGGAAATAGGTTGAAGCGGAAATATGAGGACATGCAGAAAGAGATAAAGGCTTCTAAGGCTGAATTGCAGGCCCTCCACGAAGAGAGACATGCTAGGGAGACTAGCCAAGAATGCTTGGAGAAAGTACAGAATGAAAATTAAAATCTGAAGGTGGAGAAAGATCGGCTGCTAGGAAAGGTAGAAGAACTAGAGGAGCAGAAAAAGATCATCTTACAAGCTAGTGAGCTGCACACCCAGGAACAGGAAAAGAAACATCAAGAGCATATTGCTTCTCTAACAGCTACCTTGGAGGATGCAAGGGAACCACAGGTCAACCTCCAGCCGTTCAAAGAGCATGTCCTGGCCCAGAAAGCCAAGATGTTGCAGCTACATAATGCTGTTGAAGAGGAGAGATGTAGATTGTTGCAGATCGATGGCCGATTTGAAGAAATCTTGGAAACCGCCTCTTACTTTGTGGATAGATCTCAGGACGTACTCGAGATCCTGACTGCAAGAATGTCGAGGCTAGAAAACAATGAAGAAACTCCAGCAGAGTTACCATCAAAAGATAAACAAGCCCTCAAGCGGGATTATGACTTAATAGAATTTTCTATTAACATCGCAGAGGATTTCAAGAAAGCAGTCAAGAAGACGAAGGGATTCTCCATGGAATTTTTCAGAAGAGTCCTTATCACATACAACTGATGCCAGGTAGAGGCCGAGCAAAGGATGGATGATTTCCCAGACCACAATTCATTTGTTAAGATGTTGCAGAAAAGACATCATGATAAAGAAGCAAGAATGCAACACATTAAGGCCATTGCTGACCAGATTCTGAGAAGCGAAGTGGGCCATTCAGCCGTTAGTGTGCAGCTTTTGGAAGACCAGCTTCGGTTGAGTGCAGCCAGAGTTGAGGCTATAAAGAACCAGGTTGAAAAATTTGAAATCAACATTCAGTTTTTGGAACCCTGCGCATTTGAGGGCATTTCCTCTGAAGCCTCAAAATGGAAGAAATTTCTAGATGCCCCAGTGGGACCCTCCTCGTAAAGGATTGGTCACTTTTTGTAATATGTAACATTTTGTAAAAAAACATTTGAGAAAAGTTAAGCGTTGGGAAATGGAGAGTTGGGAATCCCAAAGGTTACTTTGGGCAGCCCAACCGTCTCACCCTTTTGTATAAATGTAGAAATCTTAGAAGGGAGAAAGGGGCTTTTTCTTGGTTAGACATAGAAACAATATTGTAAGAAGAACTATTTCTCTTTGCAATAAAGAAGTATTGTTTGCCTGTTGGAGAAAGATTGGTGGCACTTTCAAATGTTATGCTGTGGATGGATGAAAGATGAACTATTTTTTTTTCCATCTTTTTGTCCATTAACCGTGAGATCGTTCTAACTCTTTGAACCTATGTTCTTGTTTAAATGATTTCTGGTTTATTTTTGTGGAATGACCACCATGAGTAATGTATGCTATTCATAAAACAATTGGCTATCTAGTTGTTGAAATATCTTGCAACGTTCATGCGTTATGGAAAGAAATATGAGCTAACTGTAGTTTCTCTTTATATTGCAGGCACAATACACATTACTCATAAATAATTTACAATCTGGCTCCCCGAGGATAGATAGATAGTTAGGCAGATAGTTAGTTTATTTCACGGCTGCATATGTGATTTAGATGCTTGTGAGCCTAAGACAAGAGGTAAAAACCTGCTCATCACATTGTGACTGCTCCTTGCATCCGCATCACCCTGCATTGTTAGTTAGGCACTTGCATCTCATACATTAAGTCAAAAAATACAAAAATATACACAGTGGACTGGGCCGCAACCGGTAAAACCTTTGTTTTGTTACTTTGACCTACGGTATCCGAACCGCAAACCAAACAAATTCCCCATACCAAACATTCACGGGCTAGTTTGGAACGTTGACTGGGGAGAATCCCTTTCTGTTGTTGCCTGCGAATTTCCAAGCCTCAACAGTTCTGGCGCTAGAAGGAGGGCCGCCAGTGCATGGCTGGCCGTGGAAACTTATTTTCCCAAGAGTACCTTACCAGCAGATGTTTGAAGCTTGTAACCTGACCCAAGTACTTACAGGTTTCAGTTATACCTTTGAACTAAGAAAGCTTGTTCTCACCCTACGTTGCTCTTTGCTCAGATTTTTGTTCTTTTTCCTGTGCTCATGGCTGGTGTAATTGTGAACCAGCCTAAACCATTGCCTGCTTGGAAAGCTAGAACCCCTTTGAAACTCACACCTCCATTGCATAACCTACCTCAAGCTTTTGATAAGCTGCCACCTAAGTTTGACCCTGAGGAAAGGATTGATGTAGATGACCACTTACAAAGTTTCTATTCTGCAGTAGAAGGGTTAAGGGCTAGGGAGTACGAAGATGTTATCTGTAGATTATTTCCTCATACATTGAAAGGGGCAGCTGCTTCATGGTACTTTTCCCTACCCGTAAACTCGATCCCAGACTGGAATACTTTCGAAAGGGTTTTCAGAAGTAAATACACAGCCCAGAAAACACATGCCTCATTGATGAAAGGTCTTGGTTTGTTAAGAAAAGAGAAGAATGAGAAAGTACATGGTTTCACCCAAAGATTTTCAACATACCTAAAAAACTTTTCTGAAGCTGACAAACCCTCAGACAAGGTCTTAATTGAATATTATACCTCTTCCATAGGACCTGAGCTAGCTATCTTCGCTAAAATGAAAGCCAAGCCTACATTAGTAAAGACTTATGAAGAAGCAGAAAGGGTAGAGGCTAAAAAAGAAACTATAGAATACTATCGAGAGAAGAACGTTATTGTTGTCTAAACCTAAAGAGGAACAAGCACATAATTATCAGGGTATGCTGAAGATGATGCAGAAACTATCCAACCGAATAATAGATCTGGAAAAAGAAAGGGAAATGCGGAAAACTTACAAACCAGACTATCCCAAAAAAGAGGATAGAAACCAATGGAAAATCCCTCCCCCAAATTTAGCATCAATGAACATAACAGAGGTGAGGGAAGACAATTTCTGCACTTTTCACCAACAACCTCATTCAGAAAAGAAGTGCCCTCAATGGTTGAATTCGATGAAATTGGTTATGAATCAGTTGCTAGAATCTAAATTAACCAAGGACAGTGGTAAAGAGGAAAAGAAAAACCAGAATATGGAGAAACAAGATAATGACACCATGTTTTCGTGGGATGGTGCCTCGCTGTTTGACACTAAAGAGAGCGCTCTCAAAACTGAATGCACACCTACAGCAACAAAGGACATGGATTTAACAATCTTGAAGATCAAAATATTGCAAAAGAATGTCAAGAGACATGCAAATGTCAATAGGGAAGATGAAGCACCTAAAGTAATTACTTTCAACCAGGAAACAAAATCAATCATTGAACCTGTCAAACCTGTGGAAGATGTTGAGGAAGGAAGTGCTGAAAACGTTAAGGAAGTTAAAGAGGAGATACCCACTGAAAACCAACCTGTGGAGGAAAAGGTCAAATCAACTGGGGAAAGGAAAATTAGCACCCCACCTTTCCTTTTGACTCTGGAAATTTTGAACCATAAAGTACATAATTGTCTAGTGGACTCTAGATCATCGGTGAATGTCATGCCTCTTGCAATCTGCACAAAGCTTAATGGGAAGCTAAAACCTACTGATTGGGATGTCACTCAACTAGACAAGACTAGTGTCAAAGTAGTGGGGGAGATGAAGAATGTTTTGATTCGATTGTCTGCAAATAAAAAGATATGTCAGTACCTTGATATTGCAGTAGCAGACATACCTGATGGTTATGGATTGATCTTGAATCAGGATTGGGTAGCCTGCCTAGATGGGTACTTTTCTTCAGACTGGTCACACTTGTGGTTACCTCAGAAGGGAAACCCAAACCTGATTAAGATATTAAGAGAGCCCTACATGAAGCACAATGTCACTAAGCTGGAAGAGGGAAATGAATCTACTGATTCTATCCTGGGAAATTATCTTACTGAGCTTAAGTTAAGACATCTTACTTCAAGAAAGGCCAGTTATATGGTGGACACTCAGCCTGAGCTCCTTCAACTTCCTCAGGCTGAAAGGGATGACTATAGGATAGTAGACATGTGTTCAATCTCAAAAATAGCACAGCTAGACCATGGTTAGATAACTCATGTCTATGATCCAGCCCACCCCTTAACTCCCCAGGATTAAATATTTTCAGGAGTGGGCAAATTTTCTTTTCTTTTCTTGTTGTTTGTACATAAATAAGTTGATTTGTTTTTTTTAAGGCTTGGTACTATTTTTGATTTGATGTTGTTTTCTTTTATTGCTTTGTTAGCATTTCTTTTGGTTTTGAATAAAGAGGAAAACTTTTGGTTGCAGTGGAAACATCAGGGTTCTTAATTAACTGAAGTATTGAGCAAAAGACTGTGATTTAAAACATAGAATGCCTTCTAGTAGCAGTGTTCCTAACTGGTCATGCATTCATTAAAGTCTTTCTTAACCCCTGTAAATAACTCATAAGTGATGCAGGTCTAGAATACTATTTCGAGGCTTCATCCATCTAACATCTTAAAAGTCCAAGGGGGTGATAGAAAAAGACCCATGGAATGGAAGCAAGGTAAATAGTATATCATATTTAAATGATCCCATGCCTTGATTTCAGAAAAGCTAAAAGCTAATCAAGAGTCAAAACTCCTGAAAGAAACAAGACATATCAAAGCAAAGTATAAAAAGCATGAATTTCAAATTGCCAAAAGTTCCTCTCCGTCTGTGAGATGAAAAGCCAATTCTTCTCTCACACAAAAGGGCACTATGGGATAGAGGAGCCTGAATAAAAATTCAGAAAGAAAGGAAAATGGAGGATTCACAAGAACTAAAGTTCAAATGGCACAAAAGTGCAATTGGCATGGGAATGAGGAACAAAAGGATAATGTTGTTTACTATCTGTTATAATCCTATGGTGTCCAAGCCTGAAACTACTTAAGGATGGGTAAAATGAACCTCATTTATTAAGCCTCAGAAGAGTTATTTAGACTTGCAATATTTATGATGTTACCATTTCCCAAATAATGGACTACTTCTTAATGATTTAAATGCATAAGTTGGCCATCCTAGGGATACAAACATCTTGAATATTTCAGCTTTTATTCAGACAGTCTTAAACTGGGAAGGGGTTAATTCAAAAATCTGATGTTCACTAGGTAGTCGCCAGTTGTTGCAGCTGCAACATTTTCCCAAAATTCCAAAAAATTCCGGGGCCCTCCTTTGCTTAGATTATCTTGACTTGCTTCTTGGATTTGGTCTAACCTTGTTCTAATCCATTGTTTGTCCAACTTCTGTTGCTACCTTGAATGCATTTACAGCATGTTTGAATCAGAAGGACTTGTCATTTCTTTCTTCGCCATTGCGGATAGACTGTCGATTTTAACTTCGACTTTTCTCCCATTTCGATTGATTTTCATCGGCTGCTTTTATGTTTTGGCATCGAAACTTTTATTATTTCTTTCTCTACCGTTGCAGAAGGAAAATTGATTCCCCTTCCGATCATTACTTTGACATTTCAGGTTCTTTTGTCATTTCCATCGATTCCATAAGTCGCGGGCTGCCGCCCTTGTAGCTATGGGAGCTATCTCCTTCCGGCGTTGCGGATGGCAAATCACCATCTCTCCTGATTATGGCTTGAAGTTTTTCTCCCACTTTGATTTTTTACATCGAACCCGTAAGTCTTCGGCTGTCACCGTTGCGGCTGTCGGAAGTTTTCTCCTTCCGGTCGTTTGAGTCATTTTAAGCCCACCGTTGCGGATGGTCAGACCTTTTGTTAGATCCACCGTTGCGGCTACCGAGCGCTTTTCCTTGCCGATCTCTTAGTCGTTCCGCTTCCAACTTAAGTCCCGACGTTGCTGATGATGGCGTGCTTTACGGTTCCGCCGTTGCGGATGGAATAAATGCTATCCCTTTCGATGTGTATGCGTGTTGCTTCCAACTCAACTTTAATGGTTGCAGATGGTTTGGCACTTTGATCATTCGCCGTTGCGGAAGGGATTTTTCTTTCATCTTCCGATTCAAAAGGCTCTCCACCGTCCGATCTTTGCTCGCCCGTTGTGGTTGACTATATATACGGGGTCGAGGCATTAGATTATTCTATTGTTATTTTTTTTTATCGCCATGCTCTATCGCTATCGTGTTGTTGAGTGCTCGAGCTTGTTTGGACCCTATTGCTGGTACCCACGCCCAGGTGGCAACTGTGGAAGCTGACTGTCTTCTTCCTGCCATACACACTGGTTACACATCAGTGCCAGGTAGGCTTCGTTTTCCTTTCCCTTTCCGTTGAACGTTTGGTGGTTATGCTTGCTATGGTGGTTTTTTTTCCCAGCCGTTTACTTGACCCCGTAATTGCATATATATTTTGAAAATTTCATATCATAGTAGACCGTGGGAGGGCGGTTTGACATGTGGAGTAGTTTTCCCCTCATCGTCGTTGCTATACCACCCTGCGGATAGAGAGTGAGGGGGCTTGGCGCAGACGGCTGTTACGCTGTCTGTGCCAAACCGCCCTATGTAATGATGGTGGGTAAGAGATAGGTTTTCCATGGCCTTTTCCTGGGGGCTTGGGACTGTTCATACCGATTTTTGGGCTTCCGTGTCGTTTGAACTCCAATCGTTTTCATCACGCGGTTCCGCGCGACCTCATTCAAGCTTAATGTCGAACCCCTAGCCTGCTGAAAGGGATATGTCATTACTCTTAGTGTGTGAGCATGGCGCCGTTGAAAAAAACCATGTAGTTACCACTATCTTTCCCTCGCAACGAAACAACCATGGCATGCGCAGAGAGCCGATATTTGTTGCATATTAATGTAAATTTATTGTCGTTTGAATGTGGTCGATAGAATTTTTTAATATCCTACATCAATGGTAGATTGCACATTTTACTGTATATAACTATGTTTCATCATGCTAGACATGAACTAAGTCACTGAACACTACACATCGGGTTTTAATAGTTCTGTTAGTTAGGCCATTTCAGGCTATACATGCATATATTTGCTTCATTGACTGATTGCTATTATGTTAAATAGAGAAGAAATGGAACACTGCACATTAATGTATACAAGTTTGTCACTCATCCAGAAGGGCTTAATGTTACAATTTTATGGCAGGAAGAGCTCACCATGTCAAAGAGACAAAAGAAGAAGGCCCCTATGGTCGAGGAAGAGCCAGAAGTAGAAGTTGTCACTAAGACAGAATACATATACGAGGACATGAAGTGCATTTCTGGCGTTGAACCTGAATACCAGTGGGGGGAAATATATAGACTAATCACACGAAGAGAGGTTACTGACATGGGCTTAGAAGAAGAATCCTTATATGCCAACATAGAAAGATCTTCCTTGATGAGGATCGCCACCAGACCAGAGCTGTTCCCATGCTCTGAAGTAATCGGATGGATTCTGCCTCGGGAAGATGTCACAACAATGATTCTAGAGGATGTTAACAAACAGGGCTATGCTGCATATAGCCCTGGGTATGTAGCTCTGGCTTACCACCTGCCAGAAGCCCAAGTCTTTTTATCTGATGATTGGCTAAACAACATTAGAATGGATCTAGTGGAGACATTTAAAAAGATGATGTTGCAAGGAAAACATTACAGATATAGACCAATAGGTGATTACGATACAACTAGCTTAAGGGCTCCCTACAGGTTCATAGCTTTAATGCTGAACCGGATTTTTGGAAGAGCACATGGTAGATTCTTCAAGTTAGAATGGATCCCAATCATTTTTTATGTTGCAACCCAGTTGACAATTTTCAACTGGGCCAGCATTGTATCCAATAGTCTTTCCGCTTGCTTGGCTTTAGCTTTGGGAGGAGTACACCAGAAGAGATCAGAATTTTATATGAGTTCCATACTGATAGACTGTATATTATGCAACCAGCCTTTTCCTAGTCTCAGGTGCATCTGGGACAGGGAAAGAATGCATATCTATGCTGGTTATAAACCATTCTGGGCACATAAATATCACAGCCATTATAGAGAAGTCTGTGAACACTTCCTTATGCCTCTATACACACTCATTTTCCTGAAGGAGTGTGATTGTATGTCGGAGGAGGCCCTGCAAGTAATAGAGGAGTATGCAGACTACTATTTGACTTAAAATGGCCTGTACTTCAGGATGTTTGGAGGTTCGAGAGAACCTTCCCTGCTGCCCAAATACGCAACTGATTACATTATCCACAAGGAGGCAGTCAGATAAGTGTTCCTAGATGGAATACGCATCTTTCTGTTTGAGAATCAGAAGAATGTTCATCCTCCCTTGCCCTTCAAATTAGGAAGTTACAGGTTCACTAGGGTGAAAAAAGCTGATGAATTCATAGAAGAGCTGGAGAGGTTCCATTTTGGCGAGATGCCCTACCATATAAATGACTCCCAAGGTAAAGCTCCTGAACATTGTAAAGAAAACAATGTGCATTTTGAGTATACCCACCATTTTGATAGGGAAGAATCTGTCTTCCGAAATGCCCCGAACATGATAGCACTGAGGAGAAGATTCAAGAAGAAGATCACCACCAAAGGTGGGAAGGGGGATGAATAGGCTAAGGCTGAGGAAGAAGCCAAAAGGAGAAATGAAGAATCTCAGAGGTTGGCACAAGAAGTTGCAGGATGGCTACATACAGAAGAAGAAGCGAAAAGAAGCATTGCTCAAGAAGTAGCTGAGAAAGCAAAAGAAGCAGCTAAAGAAGCAGAGGAAGCCGCTAGAAAAGAAGAAGAAGAAGCGAAGAGAAAGCGCGATGAGGAGCTACAAAAGCAGGAAGCAGAAAAGCTGAAGCTGACACAAACAGAGACCAAACAGTTAGCCGCTGGTACAGCTGGAGGGCAGACTCAAGATAAGGAAAACCTAGAGGTCCAGGACCCACAAGTGCCTGTTGCCAGCACACCTGTGGTCTCCACACTCAAGCTAGATCCTTTTGTTCAGAAAAAGGGAGAAGAAATCCCTGACTTCAACACTGTTTTCTATGATCGGGCAACAAAGAGGATAGTTAATAGATCAGAAAAAAGGGTTGAAGAAGGAAGTTTTCCTGGTAAAATGATAACGGATACGGCTGTTATGTTAGGAATAGACCGATATCCAAGATTCACCCTGAGAGCTGGGGCTACACTAATCAACGCCTCAGAAGATAACATGGATAAGATAATGACCGACTTGGAGTAGTCCAAGAAATATTCCGCTCAGTTGAAAGACACCTTGATGAAAGAGAGGGAGGAAGGAAATAGGCTGAAGCAAAAATATGAGGACATGCAGAAAGAGATAAAGGCTTCTAACCCTGAATTGCAGGCCCTCCACGAAGAGATACAGGCTAGGGAGACTACCCAAGAATGCTTGGAGAAAGTATAGAATGAATATCAAGAGCTGAAGGTGGAGAAATATCGGCTGCTGGGAAAGGTAGAAGAACTAGAGGAGCAGCAAAATATCATCTTACAGGCTAGTGAGCGGCACACCCAGGAACAGGAAAAGAAACATCAAGAGCAGATTGCTTCTCTAACAGCTGCCTTGGAGGAAGCAAGGGAACAACAGGTCAACCTCTAGCCGTTCAAAGAGCATGTCCTGGCCCAGAAAGCCAAGATACTGCAGCTACAGAATGCTACTGAAGAGGAGAGATGTAGAGTGTTGCAGATCGATGGCCGATTGGAAGAAATCTTGGAAACCACCTCTTACTTTGTGGATAGATCTCAGGATGTACTTGAGATCCTGACTGCAAGAATGTCAAGGCTAGAAAACAACGAAGAAACTCCAGCAGAGATTCCATCAAAAGATAAACAACCCTCAAGCGGGATTATGAATTAATAGAATTTTCTATTAACATCGCAGAGGATTTCAAGAAAGCAGTCAAGAAGACAAAGGGAGCCTGCACGGAATTTTTCAGAAGTGTCCTTATCACATACAACCGATGCCAGGTAGAGGCCGAGCAGAGCCTGGATGATTTCCCAGACCATAATTCATTTGTGGAGATGTTGCAGAAAAGACATGAGGATGAAGAAGCAAGAATGCAACACATTAAATCCATTGATGACCAGATTCTGAGAAGCGAAGTGGGCCATTCAGCCCTTAGTGTGCAGCTTTTGGAAGACCAACTTCAGTTGAGCGCAGCCAGAGTTGAGGCTATGAAGAACCAGGCTGAAAAATTTGAAATCAACATTCATTTTTTGGAACCCTGGGCATTTGAGGGCATTGCCTCTGAAGCCTCGAAATGGAAGAAATTTCTAGATGCCCCAGTGGGACCCTCCTCGTAAAGGATTGGTCACTTTTTGTAATATGTAACATTTTGTAAAAAAACATTTGAGAAAAGTCAAGCATTGGGAAATGGAGAGTTGGGAAGCCCAAAGGCTACTTTGGGAATCCCAACCGTCTCACCCTTTTGTATAAATGTAGAAATCTTAGAAGGGAGAAAGGGGCTTTTTCCCAGTTAGACATAGAAACAATATTTTAAGAAGAACTATTTCTCTTTGCAATAAAGAAGTATTGTTTTCTTGTTGGAGAAATATTGGTGGCACTTTCAAATGTTATGCTGTGGATGGCTGAAAGATGAACTATTTTGTTTTTCCACCTTTTTGTCCATTAACCGTGAGATCGTTCTAACTCTTTGAACCTATGTTCTTGTTTAAATGATTTCTGGTTTATTTTTGTGGGATGACCACCATGAGTAATGTATGTTGTTCATAAAACAATTGGCTATCTGGTTGTTGAAATATCTTGCATCGTTCATGCGTTATGGAAATAAATATCAGCTAACTATAGTTTCTCTTTATATTGCATGCACAATACACATTACTCATAAATAATTTACAATCTGGCTCCCCGGGGATAGATAGATAGTTAGGCAAATAGTTAGTTTATTTCACGGCTGCATATGTGATTTAGATGCTTGTGAGCCTAAGAGGAGAGGTAAGAACCTGCGCATCACATTGTGACTGCTCCTTGCATCTGCATCACCCTGCATTGTTAGTTAGGCACTTGCATCTCATACATTAAGTCAAAAAATACAAAAATAGACATGGTGGACCGGGCCACAACCGGTAAAACCTTTGTTTTGTTACTTTGACCTACAGTAGCCGGACCGCAAACTGGACGGATTCCCCATACCAAACAGTCACAGACTAGTTGGGAATGTTGACTAGGGAGAATCCCTTTCTTTTGTTGCCTGTGAATTTTCAGGCCTCAACACCCTGTTACCACCTTGCTCACATAGGGCAATGATTTGTAGTTGATCTGAGCAAGTCTCCTATGCCACAGTTCACTTGAGCTGGTAGTATCATGGAAAAGGGTTGTCTCTGGATGTCCTTCAAGCTTGTATAGTCCTCCTTCTTCTTCTCCAATGACTACAACATCTTCAAGTGTCTTTAATTTGGAACACATAAGTACTTGTCCATCTATAAAAGAAACTCTATATCATTTCTTATCTAGAGCTAAGATGGAGAGTAGGTTCTTTTTTAAACCTGATACATACAATACTTCCTTCATCTTCATGGAGCTACCAGATTCAAGCTTGTAACTTCATTCACCAATACCTTTGATGGGATTTTGATAGTCATCTACCAATGATACCTTCTTTCCTGTCATGTGCTTAGAGGAACCACTATCAATAATCCATGTATCTTCTCTAGGTGTTGCAGACGAAGAGAGTGCAAATAATAGCACATATTCTTCTACATCTTCACCTCTAGTTATATTTCGAGGTCTTTCTTCATCCTCATCTTCAGCTAGATGACCATGATCCCTTTTGTTGTTCTTGTTCTTTGATGATGTACATTCTCTAGCAAGATGTCCTATCTTCTGACAGTTGTAGCATTGATACTATGAGTAATCCTTCTTCTTCTTCTTCTTCTTTTGGAATTTATTCTTTGAAGGATTATGATTACTCCTCTTGAAGTTTTATTTATTTCTTCCTTTAGTATGGGTAGCTAGAGCCTAAATAGATTCTATGAGAAGAGCTTCTCTATTCGCTACTCTAGCTTCTTCTTGTATGCAATATTCCCATACTATGTCAAACTTCATACTTTATTTTCTTGCACACAAAGTTTGGATGAATGAGTCCCAAGGTCTAGTGATGCCATTGAGAGCAGTTGTAACCAATTCATCCTCATCAAGGGTATCTCCAATAGAAATTAGTTTCTCTTTGATTTGGGAGACCCTTTTGAAGTAATCTTGAATAGATTCTCCTTTTCTCTTCTTGGTGCCCTTGAACTGAGATCTCAAGTTCATCTTTCTATTGATGTTATTTCCTTCATACATTCTAGAAAGTGCATCATACATTTGATTAGGTGTCTTCTTAGATGAAACCTGAGGGATCAAGTGATCCTTAATGGAATCAACAATGATCCTCATTGCCTTTATTAGGTCTTGTTCATTCCCTTCTCTTTAGCTTCAACTTGTTCAGGTTCTGTGACTTCATTCTTGATGTACTTCTCAATACCATTCTCTTTCAAAATCGGGCCAATCCTATACTTCCAATCCAAGAAGTTTTCTAGGTTTTGAAATTTGTCCTCAAGCTTAGTGCTTGTGGCCATCTTGTCTAGTAAATCACTCAAAATTAAAATTTATCAAAACAGGAGATGGAACTTACCAGTAGATGCACTTGGAGGAGGTGATTTGGTTGATCCAAGTTTTTTCTAGAGATCCATAATATTCAATATTCAAATCCTACTTGTGAGGTTGCAGCACTGTATATTTTCTGGTTCTGTTTCAATGTAGTTTTCTGGTTCACTACCAAACTAGGGTTTGGATTTCATGGAGATATAGCCACCCAAAAAATTTGATATAGGGATCAATAGATGGGCTATGGAAGGACACAAATTTCTATGCAAGCAGATGTTCAAAACTCCAAATTTTGCAAAAACCTTAATTTCTTTCGATAGGGAGGAGGGAGAATTTCACCTCTTGAAAGATGTGCTAATCAGGTTAGCTCTGATACCATGTTAATATTTCATATGCTAGACTAGATTCAATAGTATTCAATTCAAAAATCACAGCAACATCATATCAAGAATCACTAATAGAAACACAATCACAAGATAGACACAACATTTATCCTAGGAAACCCTCAAGGGGAAGAAAACCTAACAAAACGTCCTCTGTATAAGATGTATAAAAGACAATCCCAAAAAAGGTTTTCTCCTCCTTCTGTTATGTTTCTCTCTCTCTCTTGTGAGATACACAAGTGAGTGAGTCTATGTTCAAATAAGAACCAAATCTCTTCTATTTATACACATGTGTCAACTTGACTTTTGCACTAGACAAGTTGGCCCCACTAAATTGTCTGGGACGAATTCACCAAGGAATACTCAAAATAGTATATTATATTATTTATTAGGGTACTAAAGACCTGACACAAGTGGAGGCTTTACCTCATGACTCTATGATGAACAAATACAATAGTAACACCCTGTCAGAGGAATAATAATGTCACGTCCCCATGCCTCCGGTCGACGAAGAGGACACGACCCAACTACACTAGCACATTGGATACGAGCCCATGAACATGAAAATTCACAAGAATTGCTGAAACCGAATGCTCAAACTAAAATTGAACTAAAATATGCACACAGGATTGTTTATCATGCACAGATGCAATTTAATCCTCATACACAGCGGAAACCAACAGCATTCATACATGCATTCTTTCAACATGTTCATTTGATTTTAATTAACAGTAAATATAGAATTGCAGAGGTAAAGTATACAAGATCACTTATCTTATGATGAACTCGATCCGCAACCAGCTACGTCGCTGCAACGTTCCACCCAACCGTAGGCCAGCGTGCTCCTTAATCTCTCAGCAATGCTACCACCCCCGAGCTGGGCATGATTCTCCAAGGAATAAAGGAACTAGTAGGCTTACACATAGCCAGGGATATACAAACACATAGCCAAGCCAACAGAGTTGGGTTTATCAGGCCATTAAGGAGCTGGAGAAGGAAAATTACTAAACTGGTGAGCTCATTACAGAGCCAAGAACACCTACACCAGAGCTAGCCTAACCTCTAAGACACCCAAACACACCCAACACAAGGAATCAATCCCTTCTCTGCTACACAGTCCCTCAGGCCCTGCATTCCCTTCCAGTGATATTCAGGGGTGATGGAGAAAAAGGCCAGCCCTCTATCTCTGTCTGTGTGGTTTCCAGCCACCAGGTTTATCAAGCAAATCTAAGCCAACATCCCTGCTCCTCTCACAGTCCGAATACCAACCATTGCACTCAGGCAATTGATTTAGCTGTCACAGCTTAGACAGGGAAAAACGAATTCTGAGTCATTCTTGGCCCTATCGTGGCCAAAATGACTCTTCAAATGAAATTACAACAGCCCCAAAGATGTAAGGAAGACCACGGCAACACAGCCAACAACGTGGGAAAATAACAGTGCCGAAAAGTATCCGGGAGTACAACTTACAGCAAACGTGGAGAAATACAGCTTGTCCTGGGCAACAGAACCACTGAGAAAACACATAAGGACCACACAGAGAAAGAGAGAAATACCAAATTTTGACAGCCCCAGCATCCACGATTTCGTAGAGAAAGAATGACGTGGTAAAACCTAGAAATTCCTATGCGTGAGGGGAACAATCAGACCCCGTGAGGAACTAACAGCTCTTCCTGGGCATGTGGGTGAACAACAACAGCTGATAGGATGTGAAATTTGATGTGCGTGAGTAACAGCAACAAATTCCCTGCGTGAAGATGAGCAACAATGGCAAGGACGCAGAATTTCAGTGCGTGGGTGAACAACAACAGCCGAGAGGAAGAAAAATCTGCATGAGTGAAGTATGCGTGAAGGTTTTTCCTTCCATTCTGAAGTCAACTACTTGGGGTGGAGTGTGCATGGAGGCATGGACTGACAGTCCTGCCACCCCACTCCCAAAACAATTAACTGCCATAACTTTTCCCAGCTGCCAGTAGAAATTATTAAATGGAGGTAGTTGGAATAAAACAAAAGAAGATGACACATGGGTTTTCCCCCTTTTGGCTCAAGGTTTGACAAATTTCCCCACCACATCCTTATCCTTGGGAAAATCATGCCCCGTTCGATTTACTTGCCACGACCGTAGCTGGTTGTGTTCATTTTAATTATAGATGCATATTTACATGATGACCAACATAATATATGCCGCATGCCCCGATTTACCATCGGCGACAATTTAAAACCAAACATAGCATCACTGATCAATCGTGGGGCCTTGGCCTTTAGCTCCACACCATGATCATTTACAATATACACATCATATACATCTAATGTAACGGGGTCAAAACCGGGACATTACAAATAACATCTCCCTTGGGTTACATCTATAAAATACATTTAGAATATCCTTTAAAGTTACAATATTTCAACACCTGTTAGGCTATAAACTCTAGTCACCACCATCACCATTGTTGTTATATGCATTAACTTGGTCTCTTCATAGTGCATGTAGGATAGGTGGTTGTACCTCTTTGACCTCCATCCTTTGATAATATCTCAAACAACACAACCACATGCTTGTGTCACTACTTACCTTGAATAAATGAATCTTCTTGCTCTCAAACTCAAACACAATACCACTAAGGGTATTTCTCATACAATATAGGACCTCATGTAGATGCCATGGC
Organism: Pseudotsuga menziesii; assembly: GCA_001517045.1. NCBI lineage: Eukaryota > Viridiplantae > Streptophyta > Pinopsida > Pinales > Pinaceae > Pseudotsuga > Pseudotsuga menziesii. Next base: position 51,060 of record LPNX011178428.1, on the reverse strand, counting down.
ACTGCCACCTTAACAAGGAAAATAATCTTTACTTGCACATGGACCCTTTTACACATTAAAAGATGACCAAATTGACACACAAATGATGTGTGGCATCATTGTAGATTGAGACAACATCCCTCACCTACTATGTGGCACTGCATAACTATGATGCGTCATTTTTGTGCTTCCTCTCCACTTAAGTGTTGGGCATCGACCACCTATAAAGAGGTGGGACAATGTGTTTCATTGCAAAGAAAAATCCACACCCGTATCTCTCTCTATATCACATAATAAAACATACCACACTCTTTGGTGGAATTGAATCCTAGTAAGGGGAATATCACCACCCCCTCTTGGCCAACCAATCATCTCCTTGATGGTGACACAAACATATATGTACATATCCAAGTTGAGCATTAGTAGTTATAATGTGTGTCAAATTCAAGATGGATAAAGGACTGATTGGATAAATACCCAAGAGAACATTGGATAAATACTTTGAATTTTCAATATATGTCCTCTCAATAGGTTCAATTTTCATGGATTCTAAACAACAATTTCACACATTCTTATATATTTGTGTACCTATCAAGTCATGAACACATTGACACAGATCCAAAAAAATAAATCATTCATTTGTTTTTCTCATAAAATTTGCAGTTCATCCATACACTTCAAAGGATCTCTTTTCAAAATATGACAATAATAAATAATTTGAATCATAACACAATATTTTTTATTTGACTTGCATTTTCTTAGAAAAACTAGGTGGACTCTCCTTGGGATATTTTTCTTCCATCTCATCTTTCTTCCAAGTGAATACTTAAATGCTAAATTGTTTTTCTCAACTCCTATATCTAGGTTTTCAATATCTGAATAATTATTTTTTATCTCCTTGTTCTGATTACCCTCACAATTCCCTGAGTTGAAAGGGTGAGAAAATGTGCAACACCAAACCAAATGACCCAATTTTTAAAAAATGAGATTGGGAAGGAACCAAGTATTGTTCCAAAGTTCCAAACCGACGCCTCTTATAGATATGGACCATGGTATTGTGCTGAAATTTGAAACCCACACCCCTCATAGAGATGGACCTTTATTCACATTAATGCACATAATTGAGTAGACTCCAATCCAATTTATTAAAATCAAAGACAAGAACTTTATAGGGAAGAGCAAAGGCATACCTTTGGACATCCAATAATTATAATAAGTAACACCATCAAGAGAGAAAGAGATGAGATAGAGACTAGAAGCCACACCAAGCCTCCAGTCCCTAAGGTCACCTACATAAGTCGTCTAAAGTCACCCTCATTTTCTTGTCACCTTATATGCACACCTACAACCACAATATCCCACCTTCATAGACAAACCTTAATCCACAGAGTTTAAATTACACCATCCTAATAGTGTAAATGCAAAGAGAAGTAAAACCTTCCTTGAAGGTGGGGGGAGTTATTTTAAAAATGGTATTATTCACTTGTGGTTACTCGAGATTATGGAAAAGGACCTTCATTATTGTATTACTAGGTTTTCGTATAATAGCCAACCGTGTCCCCATTATTATTTTAGGCGGTTGAGGCTGACCTAGGCATTTATGTGGATCCATAACCCCCTAATGGGGGGAAGATGCTCCACCTCATAAGTTTTCTATAAATACAAACCATATGAGTCTTTTGTAATTCATTCTTTTACTTAAGGGTAACATATCTCTGTTCTCTTATACATGGCTAAATTCTGTTAATGTGATATTTATGTTTAAGGGATATGATGGATTATAATGGATTAGGGTTTTCTGAAGTATCCACAATGGATCCACGATCTTTTTATCATTTCAACAATAGGAAGGATATTATTTTCCTTGAAATATATATTTTATTTTATTATGTTATCAAATGGGGTTTGTTTCTTTTTACAAATCCCCTAGATTTTTCTCAANGGGGGGGGGGGGGAGATTAAAAGTCTCTCATTTCTAGCATCTTCATTTTAATCTTAGGGTCATCTTCATTCTTGTATTTGGTCATTCCAACATTTTTACTATATTTGTATAGCCTGAAAACCACAATTCCTGTGCAGCCATAAGTATGCTTATGGAAACTTATCAAGATTAACGGGTGAGGTTAGGGTCTTATTCACTATGGTCCTTCTAAATATTGAACCACTGGAGATAAATAAATAATGGAGTTGTAAGCGAGGAAGAAATAATGGTAGGAATGAAATTCCATGGTTCAAGTAGATCATCATTCCTACAAAGGACTCAATGCACCTATAAATCCTAGGGCGGATCAAGATCTTTCTCAATGTAAAATTGACGAAAAGAATAAAATAAATTCTAAATGTAGTCTCATGGATTACTATGACTGTTTCCCATGGAAAAAATATAGAATTTTATGAGGCCTTAAAACCTTTTATGGAAATGGTGATGTCAAGGGAGAATCTGGATTCAGTAACATTTGTTTGTTTGTTATCGACTTATGTTGATTTGCTGCTCTCGAACAGGGGAAGAAGGTCTATTAAGAGGAAATCAAGACTGGACTAAAATGTAATATAGTTGTTGGGAGTAACCTTATATACATGTACCCTATATGTGGAAGAATAGACAATGCATACAATATGTTTAACAAAATACCCCAACGAGATTTAGTTTTGTGGGATACAATAATTATTTCCTACTCCAGGGATGGGTTCTGTGATGAGGAATTGGATTTTTTTTCAATATATAACCTTATTTATTGAATCTCATGGTATGGTATTGATGGGTTTATTAGCAAGGAAGCATACCAACATTTATAACATGGCATCTCATATGATATGCTTTGTTAATGATTGTAAATTCCATCCTTGTCTTTGCTTTAAAGTTGATTAATGCTAGTTGAATCTTGACTTCCTGAAATTATTTGTATCAAATCTGATAGCTTATGTCATGTATTTAGTTTATTATAGAGTTACATCCATCATTTGAATGTGTCCAATGTTTTTTGTAGAAATTCATTGGTACTCCATTATGGATGGCTCCATACGTTATTTAGAACTTAGATGGATACAATGAAAAGGTGTGTGAGCAATGCTACCCAATGCTACCCAATGATATGTCATTTGTCAATTAGGTTTTATTCTCCTTGAATTTTACGATTTTTGACATTGTTTCTTATACAGGAATATATTTGGGCATTGGGTATTACAACTAATGAGATGCATGAGGGAGAGCCTCCATTTGCATCATGATATAGTACTGAATGGAAGGAGAAAGGATTATGTTTTGTGTTTATTGTGATACCTTGTATATTTCTCAATACCATTGAAGAAGTAAATAAAAAAATGTATGCTAATATTTCATTGCTCACCTAAATAAGCCACACTTGGAATCCTTAAAACTATCACATTCAAAACATTGTTGAATGATAGACGTAGTGATTTTCTATTTATAATGATTCTACCTCCATAGTCAACTTATAATGGGTAATTGGCATTCAGTTCGATCTCTATTTGAAGCTAGATTGTTCTCTTTTTAATCATAGGCTTTACCCCTCACTTCCTTTGCTGGAATTGGTGACTATGGTGTTTGGGGATTTTCCATTCATTATAAAAACCTGTTGAGGCCTGGAAAATCCTAGGAAACAATAGTAGGGATTCTCCCCAATAAGCGTTCCCAATTAGCTCATTATTGTTTGGTATGGGGAATCTATACGGTTTGCGGTATGGATACCGTAGGTCAAGTAATGGTTAAAGCTTGTTTTTACCAGTTGCAGCCCAGTCCACCGTTTAAGTGTATTTTTAGTTTTGTATTTATGTATGATATTCAAGTTCCTAATTAAGTGCAGTCGATAGAGATAACGAAGAGTTTCACAATGTGATGCGCAGGTTCTTACCTCTCATCTTACCTCTTTCACTTCTAAATCATAAACAAAGAAGAACTTATACTAATGATAACTAATTCTATCTAACCTATCCCTAGGGAGCAATATTGTAATTAATGATGAGTAATGTACCTGTAAAATATGCATTTAGAATATTATAGATAGTTCTTCATATTTTAGAATACATGAATATAAGTAGAAATATTAACAAAGAGATAGCTCATTGTCAATTAAAACATTCAATTCTCAAATATACTATGGAATTTTCACAGAAATAAATAGGAAAATATTCATAGCATGAAATAATTCGTAAGTTAGATCGATCTCACAGTTCATAGAAAAAGCTGAAACAAAAGTAGTTCACATTCAACTAATCTATGTCAAGAATTTGAGACTCCACGGTGCCTTCTCCAGCAGAAAATATATCTTCTTCATTATAAGAGGAAGTAGTTCTTCTTACAATAACATTTCAGAAAGATAGCATGAAAAAAGGTACCCTACTCTATCGACTTGATTCCTATTTATACAAATTCCAATGTCTCTTGGTCTCCCTTTCCCTTTGGGCTTCTTTACAAATTAGTTACAAAAAATGCCTTTCTCTTCTATTGGACGCACTAACCTAGGAAAATATTACAAAATGTATTAATAAAACAAACTACTAAGTGGACCCAACCACATCATTAATGAATTTCTTCCAAATATTTGCATCTGTTGCTATAGTCTTGAACCCAGAGGGCTCTAGGAATCTGATAGTGATCTCATTTTTAGAAAATTGGGATTTTATATTTTCCACTTTGGCTGGTATCAAACAAAGTTTATCCTCCAATAAATGACTGCTCACGGTTTCATGGGCTATTAAGGTTTTCAGCACCTTCTCATCCAAAACTTTGACCAGCTGGATACCTTGTTCATCCTCTTGCCATATTAACTGCAAGTGCTTCAAAAATCCTTCATGATCGGGAAATTGTTTTAACCTTCTCTTAGAAGTTGTTTGACAATGATTGTAAGTTGTGAGAACTTTTCTGCAGAATTCTGCGCAACCACCTTTGGTCTTCCAAACTGCCTTTACCAATTACTATGCTGCTTTACTCCCGAATTCAATCAGTTCATACTCCAACTTCACTGTCTCTAATTCCTTGATGGGTGCATCAGCTAGAGGTTCCTTGGTTGTTTCCAACCAATTAAAACGTCCTTGTAGAATTTCGAGGATATCCTGGGTCCTGTCTAAAAAGTAAGAAGTCGTACTCACTATTTCCTCCAACCTTGTCTCTACTTGTTGAACTTTCAACATCTCCTCTGCTATTTGAAGCTGCATCTGATGAATTTTACTTCTAAGCATGCTTCTTCAATGGCTCAATATTTTTTTTTGTTCATTTGATTCTTTTAATGAAGCTTACAGTGAAGCTTTCTGGGTCTCCAATGCTACTACTTTGGTTTCATAATGCTTGAATTTCCCCTTAGCAATAATCTTCTGCACCTCTAATTCTGCCGCTTTGTTTTCCAAACTTCCTTTCTCCTTACTCAATTCTTCAATTGATAATTTCAAATTGTCTCCTTCTGCTTCCAAGATTTGATGTCTTTGCTGAAATATTTCAAAGTCTTACAAGGTTGCCTCATACTTTCTTTTGGACTCTCTTCCTACCTTTTCTTCTTTCCTCGGCACTTCTTTCATTTCAGCCATCTTTCCTTTGTATTGCTCAATATTTTCCATAAGATTTTTCACGTTGTGAGCATTTTCATAGGCATTTCCTATGCCCATAGTAGCTAATTCCTTGGGGTTCTTTTCTACATTTTTCATGACTGTTCTCTCCGTCACTATAGTGACCGCTGGGTGAGCTCCAACCTTCAAAGTTTTATCTATCCTCCATACAATGGAATTCATTTTAGGATTAAATCGAATGTACTCCAAGCATGCTACATCATATTGCTTTGAATGTGTAAAAGGTACAAGTCCCATTTCAGCTATGGGCAGATGACCTCCTATTAGGATGCTTCTAGATGTGGCTAATAGGTTCTCCGGATTAGCCCACACTAGGATTTGTTTTGAACCTCCACCACCTTGAATTTTATCATTATCCTAGACTTTCCCTCTTGTATCCTGCATATATTGATTAGAGCCTAAATCTATTTTATCCAATGCCTTCTCCAACTCTACCATTCTATTCTAAACAACCTTTGTGTTCTTTCTTTTAGTAGCTTCTGTATGATCCTTCTATGCTTCTTTAGCCAATAAATTGTTTTCTCCCACTGCAAGCCTATGAGTGCTTTCTTCCTGATCTTTCTTTGAAGCTTCCTCATCTCCTTCGTCTAGATTCGGGCTATTGCTGCTACTTATTTCAGCACCAAATGCTTTTCCTTTCAACCTCTTTCTCAAGGATTCCATACTATAAACATTTATGAATACTTGCTCTTCTTTGTCTATGTGATCGACATACTTAAAATTTAGTTTGTGAGAAGCTTTGTGAGCTTCCATATTTCCCTCCAAATCGTTCATGTGGAATATTTTCTCCCCAAAGTGGAAGATTTCCATCTCTTTGACAAAATCTGGACTACTTCTCACTCTGTTAAACTTGTAACTTCCCATGTAAAAATGTACTGGTGGGAAAACCTCATTGATATCAAACAAATGGCTTCCAAAACCATCTAGGAATACCTGTCTGACTGCCTACTTCAATACTATATAGTCTGTTGCATACTTAGGAAAAAATAAAGGTGATCTAGTGCCTCCATACATTCTTAGGTAAGTGCCATCCTTGGTGAAAAAGTAGTCACCAAATTCTTTTATAGATTCCATAGCTCCCTTCGACAGCCATGGGAAATATTCTAAAAATACGAAACTATAAAGGGGCCTTATGAATTCTTCACAAATTAGTTGATAATGAGTGTGATATTTGTGGGCTCCTATAATCTGATATGCAACATAAATAGGAGCCTTCCCTTCTATCCATACACAATTTAGCTTTTCAAACTTATGCCTATATATTATGCAATCTAACAAAAATGATGACATATATAATTCTGATTTGCTCTGCTTTAGACCCTCTTGAGCTGCCTTGATACTTTTAGACAAGTTCTTGGTAGCAATATCCACCTAGTTAAAGATTGTTCCCTCCATTGCCACATAATACATGAGTGGAATCCACCCAAAATTGTATGTTTTTCCATCACACCTACCATACAACCTACTTAACATCAATGCTATTAATTTGAATGGGGTTTGCAGACTAGCTGTTTCATACTCTCCTGACTACTTATGTCTGAAATTTTTTCCCTCAATCATCATCCCCTTCACTGTGGTGGTATAGTTGAATTTAATGCTCTTGACCCAATCTGTGGTCACATTTATTTCTACTTCTGGTAGAATATATGAATTCGAAATGAATGTTGGTGCAAATGATGCTACGGGATTTCCCTTTTCATCATTAATTATCATACCCACTGTGTCTATCTTTGGAAAAATCCAACCGATGACCTCAGAATAGGGAAAAAACTCTGGCATGGTGGCTATCTTGGTTAGCCCAGACCTCAGAATATTCTCATATAAGGCAAGATCCCCTAATGCAGCTTCTAGCACTTTCTTGTCGAACATCATAGGGTATATTTGGTCCCATTTCAACTTGGGCTCTACTCTTGTAACTACTTTGGTATCTTCATACACTATCTCGACCTTTACTGCAGGAAAAACTTCAATAATCTCTGTGTCAAAATTGCTCTCAGTGATTTTGAGCTTCTTCCTTCCCTTCTTAGGCATGGTTTCGACAACAAATAATACATGCCAAAAAAAATTGTCTTAGCACCCATACTATCAAATCAATCACACATATACATCATTTAAGAAGAAAAACTAAAACTTCTTTACCTTGTCTATTCCTTCCATCAGAAACTGACACTACGACCGACTGAGGGTTTACGGCTAAAAAAAGGCAGACTTTGTTGAAACTACGGGAAATCCTTGTTGAAAACCCTTCCGCACTCTACTTTAAAATGGAAAAACCCCAATAGCCCTTACTCTCACACAGTCACGATGAGGCTTCGAAAAACCAAGAATCATGGCGGTGACGCAGTAGGGAAAAAGCGATGCCACAATTCCCATTGCCGAAATCTAAGGAAACTCCCCCTATGAGATCTGCTAAAAAAAAAGAAAACCGCAACCAAGGCCAATGCCCACATGTGAGTGGTCGACTGTATCCATACCAACGCGAAGCTCAGCCTTTTGAAAAAACATCTCTAACCTAGCAAGCTGAGTGAAAACGCCCTTGAAGACTCATAATGCCTATGTACTTACTAGGGAAAGAAAAACGCCGGGGACAATCTGACCTAAAAGAAGACAAGAAGCAAAACCCTTTATAAACCCATCCAAACCTAACCACCGACAATGACAGGTATAAACCCTATCGAACCATTTATTGGGAAAAAAGGTGAGTACACCTACCTGTCAGTCAATGCTAGCTCCACGCAGTTGAAAATGACTGATGAGTGTAGGCCACGTGAGATCCACCGAGGAACTATGCAGATAACTCCAAACAGGAAACGTTCTTCAATCTCACCCACTCCGTAACAACAATAAGGTAAAAAAAGGGAAGTGGGAAAATAAACCAACTCATTAGAGGAAATTTCAACTCAAAATGGGCCTCCTAAAATGAATTAATAAAATAATAATTAAAATAATAAAATAATATTTATTAATTTTGGAGGAAGAAAAGAAAAAAACTACTTTTTTGTTTGTATTTTTGACATATCTCCCCGTGTTTTTACTCAAATTTCGATCGGGAGAGCTCGTTGGATGTGGAATTAAATCCCGCATCCAACGAGTACACACTCGGCATACTTTTGATGGACCCTGCTACCCCAAAAACAAGAAATACCTGAAAAAATGGAATGATGATGTCATCATTCCATTTTTCAGGTATTTCTTGTTTTTAAGGTAGCGGGGTCCATTAAAACTATGCCAATTGGGTACTCGTTGGATGCGGAATTTAATTCCACATCCAACGAGCTCTCCCAATTGAAATTTGAGTAAAAACATGGGTAGATATGTCAAAAATACAAACAAAAAAGGTAGTTTTTTTTATGATACATATCCCCCAATTTATATTAAAAAAGTGTTTAAGACCTATATGGTATTTCAAATTTAAAGCAATTTCATTGGCTAACACATGATGACATGAAATTTGAATAAAAGTTAAAAGGCCCATTTTGAGTTGAAATTTCCTCTAATGCTTTGGGCTATAAAACCCCTAAAACACTTACACATGTGAGCCCAAAAAACACTGCTGGCACCAACCACCATGGGCCAAAACACATAAGTCATCATGGTTATTCATCCGCAACAGCGGATCAGACACAACAAACCATCCACAGCGATGGCTTTAAACTCAACACATTCTTTGCAATAGCGCATTGGGTGGTACCTCTGTGACAAAGTATGTAGAACACCCACTGTAGCGGACCAAACAGGAGGATACCGCTGGTGTAGCGGCTTCCAAACACCAAATAACATAAACCTCGAAGTCCGTCGCCATAGTAGGAAAGACATATAAAACCTTCTACCATAGTGGAAACATACAGATGGAAGCTTGTGAGAAAGAAAAGATCCCATCGTAGTGGCTCATGACCAAGGAAAACGCCTGCCGTAGCGGCTCACAGGAAACAAATCGAAAAATGAATCGAAAACCTGCCGCCATAGTGGACGCAACGTGAGAAGTTTTTCAACATAGCAGCAATATGCAAAATTCAGTGCATAAGTCAAAATGATAACCATCATGGCGGACCAAAACTATAAATCCACCCGATATAACAACGAACAAATAGGGAAAGGCTCGCCGTAGCGGCTTGAAAGCGAAGATGCACCCGCTTTAGCGTCTTGAAATTAAAAAACCATCCCCTGTTCTGGATCCAAAATAGACATTCTTCCTTAGTAAAAATGAAATTTTTTGAAATCTTCATGATGGACATGAAAAAATCAAAGGTCAATTAAATCAAAGGCAATTAATATTTTCAAGGGGGGCCAAAAAATATAAAAAATACTTTTGGGAAATGTTGCAGCAGCAACAATTGGAGATTAACTGGCAGACACAGATCTCTGAAAAAATGACTTTTGAACAGCCACTGCTTTAAAATACTGTGTTAGATTATCTTATTAGATCCCTTTAAGATGCCTAGATTTCTTAGAATACAATATTTGTGAACTTTAACAAATTGATTATAGTCCAAATGGAAAAGGGGAACCAGTATTTCATAGTCTTGATAATTCTTCTAAGGCCAATATATGAAGTTTATTTTACCTTTTCCTTCGGATAGTTTCCAACTTAGACACCATAGGATTGTAACAGATAGTGAATAGATATATTCATTTGTTCCTCATTCCCATTCCATTTTGAATTCTTTTGATGCTTCTAGAATTTTGTCCTTATGAGTCTTCCCTGATTGATTTCTTTATGAATATATCCATAGTGTCCTTTTGTGTGAGAGATATTTTGATTTCAACTCACTAACGGAGAAGAAATTTTGAGCAATCTTATTCAAACCGTTATTGTTCAGTATGCTTTTTTATATATGTTTTCTTCCTGGGAGATTTTGACTCTTGTAGCCTTTTGGCTATCATATATGGCATGGTATCATTTAAATATAATACAACTGCTTACCCTGCTTCCTCTCCATGGGTATTTTGTTGTTAGCCTCCTAGGACAGACTTTAGTGTGAAGTGAATGGAGCCTCAAGAATAGCATTCTATACTTTTCTGACCTTAGTTATTTCACAAGGATTAAACAAGACTTCAATGTGTTCATAATCTATTCAGACAATCTGCTAATCTTAAAGGATCTTTAAGCATTATGTATGTGCAAATAGAAGGCAGTCTTTGGTCAAATATTTTAGTTTATCTAGAACCTTGATGAACTCCAAAACCAAATGTTGTGCTAATTTATTGAAACATAAGGTAAAGCAAACCAAAATTTACAAGAAATCAAATCTTAAGCAAGTAAAATGTAAATCAAATAGAACCAATATAGGCAAAGCAAAACAAAAAACAATCAATCCATTTATTTATGTACAAAGAAAAATAAAAAGCATTAAGAAAAATATGGCTTGAGAACTAAACCATTTACTGGCAAGTTCTCTTCCCACCCCTATAAATCTCGCAATTTGTAAGTTGAGGGGCCTAACTTCTCTGCAATCTGAAAAGGGCCTATCTATAATTGCTAAAACTTAGTCTGCTTTCCCTTCTCATCATGTGGGTGATCCCACTTAGGAACCAAATCACCTACTTCAAATTCTTTTTTCTAGGCTTTGTGCTTATCAAACCATCTCTTCACTGTCTCTTGTTGATGTTTAAACCTCTCTCTTTCTTTGGATATACACTCCTCTAACTTTAGAATATTATGGATTCGTATTTGTAGAACTTCATTATCAATTCCCCCTAGAGTCTTGGGCTAGTTTAGAGGATGGAAATAAAATATTTGGAGGCGGGATAACTTCTTTCCCATTGACTAGAGTGTAGGATGGCACACCTAAGGAGTTCTTGGGTGTGACTCTATCAGCCCAGAGTGCATTAGGCAAAGCTAGATGCCAACTCCTTTGATTTTCTATGACCATTTTCTTCAAAATCCTAATGAGATTTTTATTTGTAGATTATTCCAAACCATTTCCTTGTGGATAGTAGTTAGCAGAATAGTGTAGCTTAATTCCTTTTTCATTTGCAAATGCAGTTAATTTAATAGTTGAAAAATATGAAGCGTTATAAAAAACCAGGGAAATTGGATCCCCAAACCTGGTCATAATATGGTATTGCAAGAAGTCCATAACTGCATATTCCTTCACTTTTCGTAATGGAATGGCTTCTACCCATCTAGTGAATAGTTTGTTTCTATCAAGATGTACTTATGATGCAATGAAAAATTTGGATTTATCTCTCCGATAATGTCAATTCCCCATTGCTCAAATGGTTCTAAAATAATAACTTTTTTCAAAGGTCCTACTACCTTTGCTTGTCTCCCACCACTCCTTTTACAAGTATCACATTTCCTAACATGGGCGTGAGCATCTTTAAACAAAGTTGACCAGTAATACCCAGCTCTTAAAATCTTGTGTGCTGTTGTATCTCCCAAGAAATGACCTCCAGCAGGTCCATCATGTAGTTCTGCCACAACCTTACTTGCATCTTCACATTCCAAGCATCTGAGAAAAACTCCATCGTAGTTTTTCCTAAAGAGCGCTCCATCAATAATATGATATAAGGATGATTTTAGATGTAATGCTCTCCTTTTCTCAGGATTCCAATGTTTTGGCAAATATCCTTTTTGAAGATAATGAATTAAATCTCTATACTAGGAGCCTGGGGCAATGAATAAAGGACATACATACACCATGTGTAATTCATCTTCATTAGCCCAATTGTTATCTTCATTGTCTTCACTCTCAGCCATCAATTCATAGAGCCCTTGTCCTTTAACTATGGTTTTTGGTTTGAATTCTAGATCATATTCTTGCAAGGCAGTTACCCAGTTACCTCTTCCTTCTCCCAACTCTTTTTGTGCAAAGAGAGATCGTACTGTCGGATGTGGAACTATTACCTTGGTACGGTTCTTAAGTATATATGGTCTGAATTGCTTCACTGCTTTAAAAACTGCATAGGCTTTCTTATCAACTGTGGGATATTTTTAATTCAGCACCTTGTAGTCCAGTGCTCATAAATGATATGGGGTACTCATCCCCCCCTTCTTCTTTTTGTGTAAGCATTGCTGGTAATGAATCATCGGAAGCAAAAGTGTACAAGATAAAATCCTTTTCGAAGTTGGGAATTTTAAGTGATGGTGCATGAGCTATGGATGTCTTGATCTTGTTAAATGCATCCTTCTCTAAATCATTCCACTTGAATTGAACACTTTGCTTTACCATTTGTTGCAAAGGTTTGACTATTTGAGCAAAGTCTAGCACAAACCTTCACATAAAATTAATTGTCCCCATAAAAGATTACATACCTTTTTTATTATGGGGTAAATGGATTTGTTCTATTGCTTTAATTCTCTCTAGGTCTATTGAGATCCCTTTTTTTGAAATAACATGACCCAATAGCTTTCCTCCAGTAACAATGAACACACATTTCTTAGGATTTAAAGAAATGCCATATTTTCTACAACGTTCGAAAATCTATTTCAAATGAAACACATGTTCTTCTCTCTTCATAGAAAATATCGTAACATTATCTAAAGAGACCACAACACTTCAGCCAATCAAACCACAGAAAGCTATATCCATATCCCTTTGAAAAGTTGCTCCAGCATTAATGAGTCCAAAGGGAATTCTCCTAAATGCAAAAGTCCCCCACTTGGTTCTGAAGGTGGTCTTGAGCCTGTCTTCTTCTACTACCAGTACTTAGTTATAGACCGAGAATCCATCAAACAGAGAAAACAACTCAGAACCTGAGACCATTTGTAGTATCTATTCCATGGGTGGGATAGGGTAATTATCTTTATTTGATGCACGATTTAAATTCCTGAAATCAACACAAAGTCTGATCTCTCCGGAATTTTTTTTTAATTGCACCAAGTTTGAGACCCATTCTGAATGTATAACTTTGAAAATGATCTTAGCATCCAGAATATTTTTCATCTCACTTTGAATTAGGGGTTCTAGCTTAGGATGCATCTTTCTCAAAGGCTGTTGATAAGGTTTGACTCCAACTTTGATTGGAATAACATGTTATATAATTTTGGTGTCATATGTTTTGAGGTATTCATAAGTCCAATAAAATACATCTTTGTATTGTTTGAATAAAATAATGGATTTACTCCTTTCTTCGGGTTAACAACACTTTCCCAAATTCACATATTTGGGTTCAGCCTTTGACCCTAGATTTATCAACTCGAATTGCAAAGATGAGCTGTGTGTCTTGACATTCGCTGTTTTTCTAAACGTGTTTTCTAGATTGAAAATCTATTCCAAAAAGTCTCCTTTGGGGATGAAATTTCCATTTTGGAGGTTTGCTTGATGTTCTTCATCATCTATTATGGCTCCTTTAAATGTATCATCATTCATTAGACATTCCAATATTTGCTGATCATCATCAAACACCCTTATATTGGTAATGTTGTCTGGAACGGAAGGCCTGAAAAGCAATTCAATTGAGCATCTGTTATTTGTAGGTACCAGCCTTGCAGCTGAAGTAGCTAACAAGTTAGCTGCTGCATTTTTTACTCTAGGAATTGAAGAAATGTTAAATGCATGAAAACTTGTTAATAAATCCAAAAATTTATTTTGGTAAGCCTTGAAATGTGGTGATATGCAATAAATTTTGTTTCAAACTTGGTTAACAATGATTTCATAATATCCGTACACTTTTATATTTTGTACTTCTAATTCCATTTCTTTTTTTAGTCCCTGAACTAATGCTTCGTATTCAGCTGTGTTCTTTGTACATTCAAATTCTACTCTACATGAAAGAAAATATTTATTTTTCTCTGGATCAGTTAGGACACAACCATCTCCTGATCCTTCCAAGGTTTTGAAACCGTAAAAATAAAGAATCTACAAACTTTCTACTCCTACTGAATTTGAACTACTAACTACATATGAGACTAACTCTACTATATTACAATCAATCTTATCAGCCCGTGAAAACTGAAGGAGATCAGGCTGGGTATCTAATATGTTACTGGATTCTTTAGCTTGGTAATTTCTCGGCTGTAGCTCAAGCAGATAGTTTCCCAACACAGAATTTACCAGTTCATTCTTTCCTTCCAACTCAGTTACGTTGTACTTCATTTGAGGATCCCTTAACACCTTTATTTGGTTTTGACAACCTTTATAAGGTAACCATACATGTGACCAATCTGATGCTAAATATTTTTCTAATTTTTTTTCCAATCCCGGATCAAAACCAAACCATATGCGTCCGGGATATCTAATACAAAAATGCATATATATTGACAGACCCTTTCACCTGCTGATAAACAGATCATGACATCTTCCATTTCTCTTATCACTTTCACTGTAGTCCAATCCAATTGGATAACTTGGCCTGTAGTTGGCTTAGGTTGACCATTTATTTTATTTCAAACTAAAAGTGGCATGACATTTACTGATGCTCCAGAGTCCACCAAAGAATTATGCTTATGGTAGCTGAAAATTTCAAAAGTAAGGAGGAATGCTAGGGTTCTATATGTAGACTTTCCTCCTAAACATGCTTCACCAATCTCTTCATCAGCTTGGTTATCATTATGGGGTTCCTTCATAGGTGTCTCCAATGCTTTTAACAACTTTTCCTTTTTTGGTGGTAGATTACACATTTCAAACAAGGAGATATTTGCTTTAGTTTTTTTAATATCTTCTACAATGTCACATCCCATTTCATGCTCAATAGAATTCTTCTTGACATTCTCAACTTTATTTTCGGTAGACTTTACAGACATATTGACTTTCTTGGGACTCTAGCTTGAGATGACAAACTCATGTATAGTAACAGTTTGAGTATTATTCCTCATTTTTCTCATGTTCTCCTGAAGATTATTAATATTGGGCAGTATCATGTTATCTTCTTTTAATGAATTCTAACTCTTGGTTGTAACATTTGTCTCTGGTATTTCTTCTTCCTCGATGAGATTCTCATCCTCTACATTAAACATGGAAACACAATCCCATAAAACCAAAGTGTCTTATTCTTGGGTTTTTGTTGGTTCACGGTCTTTCTCTTTCTCATCCACAGTTTCCGTTAACTTGGAATCCAATAACTGGTTCATCACTTAGGTCATAGAATTTATCCACCGTGGGCATTTTTTCTCAGGAGGCTGCTGACGAAATGTACAAAAATGGTCCATTCCCACATCTGTCAAATTCATGGTCGAGGGACTATGTTAGGGAGGCTTGGGCTCACCATTATCATCTCTCTTTTTATAATAATTTTTGTATTGTTTATGGGCCTCCTTCTCCTTTTCTAGATCAATTAATCTATTTGACAATTTCTGCATCATTTTTACCACCCCATCTAACTCTTGTGACCGCTCAGCTTTAGGCTTAGTTAACAATAGAGGATTTTTGTTCCCATAAGTCTTCATTAGAGGAAATTTGAGGTCTAAAATGGGCCTACTAAGGAAAATAATAAAATAATAGTTAAAATAATAAAACAATAGTTAGAATAATAAAATAATAGTTATTAATTTTGGAGGAATAATGAAAAAAACTACTTTTTGTGTTCGTATTTTCGACATATCTCCTTGTGTTTTTACTCAAATTATAAGAAAAAGAGCTCGTTGGATGCGGAATTTAATTACGCATCCAACGAGTACCCACACTACATACTTTTTATGGACCGTACTCCCCTAAAAACAAGAAATAGCTGAAAAATGTGATGATGACATCATCATCACATTTTTTCATATATTTCCTATTTTTGGGGTAATGGGGTCCGTTGAAAGTATGTAATGTGGGTACTCGTTGGATGCGGAATTAAATTCCACATCCAACGAGCTCTCTCGCTTGAAATTTGAGTAAATACATAGGGAGATATGTCGAAAATACGAACAAAAAAAGTGGTTTTCTTTTATGACAAATATGTCAATTCAACCATTATGGTTGACCCATCTTATTGAAATTCTATTAGTTCTTGAATTCCAACTCACAAAATTTATTGTTGGTGCATTTTCTTATAAGGCCCATTTTAGACCCCAAATTTCCTCTAATGTTCTTCTGATTGTATAGGATATTGGTCTATACTATCCATTCCTGCTTCCACCTTCTTAGCTTCTTAATAAGTCTCTACCAAGGTGGGATTAACTGATCTTTTCACCCAAGATTTGAGGTGTAATACTCAATTAGGGTGTGCTTAGTTGGTTTGTAAGTTGCATCAAAGTTATTCATGTAGGAAGCAAACCTCTGAGTGAAGTTATGCACTCTTTATTTCATTTCTTTCTTTAGGGAAATCAAACCTTTCTTTAAAGAAGCATGAGTTTTCTAGATTCCATATTTGTTTCTAAACAATCTCTCAAAATTATTCCAATTTGTGTTGGGGCGCGCACCTTAACGGTCCTTAATTTTGGTAACTCCGCGGTTTTTGTGGAATCTTGTAAGCGGAGTTGTGTGTCAAAATAGTCTTAGGGGTGTCGGAGTTGAGTCAAAGCCCTCTTTTTGTAATTGTCCATAATTTGTGGGTGTAAGCCCATGATTTTGTAATAGTGCAATTGTATAAATAGGCGCTCATGTAAAGATGTCAAGATAATCTAATGAAATGAGGATCGTGTGATGTGAAGTTAAGATCTATTTTTGGGTTTTAAGGTCAAGTCCCAGTTGTGTGCATGGACGACCTATGAAGCTATGTGCGCAGAGGGTTTTTGTAAGAAGGAACTACAGCTGAGTACACAGATTAGAGTTTGTAAGAAAGGAACTGCAGCTGAGTGCGCAGTTTAGAGTTTGAAAGGAAGGAACTGCAGCTAAGTGCGTAGTTAGAATTGAAGGACGGATCTGCAGCTGAGTGTGCTAATTAGAACTGTTGTTTTGTAAAAAGTTGAAAAAAAGCGCAGTTCTGTGGACGTAGCCCCTACCCTGGGGGTGAACCACGTTATATCTTGTGTTGTGGTTGCTCTTTTGTGTTGTTTCTATTATGTTTCTTTTCATGCATTGATAAGTAGATAAATGATAAAGTAAGATAACTGCTAAATATTAACTTCGCTGTGAATTCCCAGTTAAGGGTTAAGAAAGAAACTGTGTTATTTAACTGCGAAGCTATTTAAGTAAAAGTTGAAGCTCTGTGTTGTATGATTATTATTTTTTAAGGCTAAAGGTAAATTAATATCCCTCTTCTGCTTGCAGAAACCTAATTCTACAGCACACCATAGCTGTTTCGGGAGAGATTTCAACCTGTTCGTAGGTTGTTGCCGAAAGGGCCAAAACTGTGGGTCTTTTTGTTGGTGCAAAGTTAATGGTATAAACCCGGGTCTGCCCTAAGCCCAACAATTTGTAATTGAATTTTCTTGTAGGGAAAAATACCATGAGGTTGCTTTTCCCTCGAGAGTATGCGGGAACAATCTCCAGAATACATCTTCATGTTCTACTACATGTAATCCTTCTAAAGCTAGATAAAAACTCTGGAAATGATCATCCACAAGAATTCATTCATTTGGTTCAAATTTGGGCAATGACTTGTCAAAATTATGAGGCATAGCATGCAATGGAGGGGTCAGGTTTAAAGGATATCTAGCCCTCTAAGCAGGTGGCGGAGGTGGCTAATTTGCATTTACATTGGCCATGATTCTGAGTGGAGATTGAAGAGGAGACTGGATAGAGGTTTGAAAAGGAGAACAATGAGAGGAATCTGGTCCCAACTTATTTAGAGGTTGGACAAATTCTTGCAAGGATATTTCTACCAGTTCTTCAAGTTCTTCCACTAAAACTGAATCCTCCAAGTAAGGACAGTCCTTCTTACGAAACTCTCTTCTAGGTAAATCAGGAATAATGGGTAACCCTCCAATCTTCTTTGCATATGCCCTGGTAATTCTCCTTAAATCATCAACCACCTTGTTATCAATGGGATAGATCTACCCTATGACTTTTTCTTCACGAGTAGGTTTTTTGAGGGAAACTGGTTTCAGAACTGTCACCGTTGGAGTAATCTCAAGAACTGTCAGCCACCCATGCATTGACGGCCCTCTTTCTAGCGCCAAAACTATTGAGGCCTGGAAAATACCAGGAAACAAGAGTAGGGATTCTCCCCAATAAGGTTCCCAATTAGCTTGTTATTTTTTGGTATGGGGAATGTGTCTATTTTGCGGTCCGACTACCGTAGGTCAAGTAATGGTTAAAGCTTGTTTTTACTGATTGTGACCCGATCCACCATTTAAGTGTATTTTTAATTTTATATTTATGTATGATATGAAAGTGTCTAATTAAGTGCAATCAATAGAGATAACGAAGAGTTTCACAATGTGATGCGTAGCTTCTTTCCTTTCGTCTTACCTCTTTCGCTTCTAAATAATCAACAACTAACAACTTATACTAATGCTAACTAATTCTATCTAACCTATCCCTAGGGAGAAATATTGTAATTAATGATGAGTAATGTACTGTAAAACATGCATTTAGAATATTACATATAGCTGTTCATATTTCAGAATACATGAATATAAGTAGAAAGATAAACAAAGAGATAACTCATTGTCAATTAAAATATTCATTACTCAAATATACTACGGAAGTTTCACAGAAATAAATAGGAAAACATTCATAACATGAAATAATTCGTAAGTTAGAATGATCTCACAGTTCATAGAAAAAGTTGAAATAGAAGTAGTTCACATTCAACCAATCTATGGCAAGCATTTGAGACTCCACAGTGCCTTCTCCAGCAGAAAATATATCTTCTTTATTATAAGAGGAAGTAGTTCTTCTTATAATAACATTTCAGAAAGATAGCATGAAAAAAGGTCCCCTACCCTATCGACTTGATTCCTATTTATACAAATTCAAATGTCTCTTGGTCTCCCTTGTCCTTTGGGATTCTTTACAAATCAATTACAAAAAATGGCTTTGTCTTCTAATGGACTCGCTAACCTAGGAAAATATTACAAAATGTATTAATAAAACAAACAGCTAAGTGGACCTAGCCACATCATTAATGAATTTCTTCCAATACTTGCATCCATTGCTATAGTCTTCAACCTAGACGGCTTTAGGAATATAATAGTGATCTCATGTTTAGCAACTTGGGATTTTATATTTGCCACTCTGGCTAGTATCAAATGAAGTTGATCCTCCAATAAATGACTGCTCACTGCTTCCTAGGCGACTGTAGTTTTCAGCACCTTCTCATCCAAACCTTTGACTGGATGGATACCTTGTTCATCCTCCTGCCATCTTACCTACAAGTGCTTCAAAAATCCTTCATGATCAGGCAATTATTCCAACCTTCTCCTAGAAAATGTTTGACAATGTTTGTAAGTTGTGAGAACTTTTCTGCAGAATTATGCATAAACACATTTAGTCCTCCAAACTACCTTTACCAATTCCTCTACTGCTTTACTCCTGAATTCAATCAGTTCATACTCCAGCTTCACTATCTCTAAGTCCTTGATGGGTGCATCACCTGGAGGTTTCTTGGTTGTTTTCAACCAAGTCAAACATCCTTATAGAATTTTGAGGATATCTTGGGTCCTGTCTAAAAATTAAGAAGCCGTACTCACTATTTCCTCCAACCTTGTCTCTACTTGCTCAACTTTAAACATCTCCTCTGCTATTTGAAGCTGCATCTGATGAATTTTACTTCTAGGTGTGAGAGCATGCTTCTTCAATGGCTCAATATCTGCTTTCTGTTCATTTTCTACTTTTAATGAATCTTCCAGTGAATATTTCTAGGTCTCCAATGCCACTACTTGGGTTTCATAATGCTTGAATTTCCCCTCAGCAGTAGTCTTCTGCAGCTCTAATTTTGTCGCTTTGTTTTCCAGACTTCCTTTCTCGTTACTCAATTATTCAATTGATAATTTCAAACTGTTTTGTTCTGCTTCCAAGATCTGATGTCTTTGCTAAAATATTTCAAACTCTGACAAGGTTGCCTCATATTTTCTTTTAGACTCTCTTCCTACCTTTCCTTCTTTCCTCCGCACATCTTTCATTTCAGCCATCTTTCCTTTGTATTGCTCAATATTTTCCATAAGCTTTTCCACATTGTGAGAATTTGCATAGGCATTTTCTATGCTCATAGCAACTAATTCCTTGGGGTTCTCTTCTACATTTTTCATGACTATTCTCTCTGTCACTGTAGTGACCCCTAGATGAGCTCCTACCTTCAAACTTTTCTCTATCCTCCATACAATGGACTTCGTTTTAGGATCAAAATGAATTCCCTCTAAACATTCTACATCATATTGGTTTGAAGGTGTAAAAGGTTTAAGTCCCATTTCAGCTATGGGCATATGACCTTCTGTTAGGATACTGCTAGATGTAGGCTGGTAGGTTCTCTGGATTACCCCACACATGGATTTGTTATGAAACTCCACAACCTTGAATTTCATTAGTATCCTAGCCTTTCCCTCTTGTATCCTGCATATCTTGATCAGAGACTAAATCTGCTTTAGCCAAAGCCTTCTCCAAATCTTCCATTCTATTCAGAACATCCTCTGTGTTCTTTCTTTTAGCAGCTTCTGCCTGATCCTTCTATGATTCTTCAGCTAATAACTTTTTTTCTCCCACTACAAGCCTATGAGTTCTTTCTTCTTGAGCTTTCTTTGCAGCTTCCTCATCTTCTTCATCTGGATTTGGGTTATTGCTGCTACTTCCTTTAGCACCAAATGCTTTTTCTTTCAACGTCTTTCTCAAGGCTTCCATACTATAAACATCTATGAATACTTGCTCTTCTTTTTCTATGTAATTGGTATACCCAAAATTTACTTTGTGAGAAGATTTGTGAGCTTCCACCTTTCCTTGTGAATCATTCATGTGGAATATTTCCAGCTCTTTGAAAAAATCTGGAGCACTTTTGACTCTGTTAAACTTGTAAATTCCCATGTAAAAAGGAACTGGTGGGAAAAACGCCTTCTTGATATCAAACAAATGGCTTCCAAAACCATCTAGGAATACCTGTGTGAATACCTCCTTCAATACTCTATAGTCTGTTGCATACTTAGGAAGAAATGAAGGTGCTCTAGTGCCTCCATACATTCTTAGTTAAGTTCCTTCATTGGTAAAAAAATAGTCACCAAATTCTTTTATAGATTCCATTGCTCCCTCCGATAGATATGGGAAATCTTATAAAAGGATTAGCCTATAAAGGGGCCTTATGAATTCTTCATAAATTAGCTGATAATGAGTGTGATATTTGTGGGCTCCTCTAATCTGATATGCAAAATAAATAGGAGCCTTCCCTTCTATCCATAAACAATTTAGCTTTTCAAACTTACGCCTATATATTATGCAATCTAACAAAAAGGATGACATATAGAATTCTGATTTGCTCTGCTTTATACCCTCCTGAGCTTCCTTTATACTTTTAGACAAGTTCATGGTAGCAATATCCACCCAGTTAAATACTGTTCCCTCCATTTCCACATAATACATGAGTGGAATCCACCCAAAATTGTATATTTTTCCATCACAACTACCATATAGCCTACTTAACATCAATGCTAGTGATTTGAATGGGGTCCGAAGACTAGTTGTTTCATACTCTCCTAACTGCTTATGTCTGAAAGTTTTTCCCTCAATCATCATCCCCTTCACTGTGGTGGTATAGTCGAATTTAATGCTCTTAACCCAATCTGTGGTCACATTTATTTCTACTTCTGTTAGACTATATGATTTCGAAATGAATGCTGGTGCAAATGATGCTACGGCCTTTCCCTCTTCATTATAAATGATCATACCCACCATGTCTATATTCAGCAAAATCCAACCGATGACCTTGGCACAGGGAAAAACCTCTAGCCTTGTGGCTATCTTAGTTATCCCAGACCTTAGAATATTCTCATATAAGGCAAGATCCCCCAATCCAGGTTCTGGCACTTTCTTGTCAAACATCATAGAGTATATTTGGCCCCATTTCAACTCAGGCTCTGCTCCTGTAACTTCTTTGGTATCTTCGTACACTATATCGGCCTTTACTATAGGTGAAACTTCAACAACCTCTCTGTCAGAATCACTCTCAGCGATTTTGAGGTTCTTCCTTTCCTTCTTAGGCATGGTTTCGACAGTAAATGGTAACTACAAAACAAAACTATCTTACCACCCATAGGATCAAAAAAACCACACATATACAACATTTAAACAGAAAAAGTAAAACTTCTTTACCCTGTCCGTTCCTTCCATCAGAAACCTGCACTATGACAAGTGCAGGGTTTACGGCTAAAAAAAAAATGACTCTGCTGAAACCACGGGAAATCCCTGTTGAAAACCCTTTCGCACTCTATTTTAAAACTGAAAACCCCCAATGTCCCTCATGTCACGGCCACATTTTTCAGCGCACCTAAGTGGTGGCACACCTAGGCAAGGTGTCATGGTCATGATGGTTCGGCATGGAGTTGCGCTCTCGCTTGGCAAAGATAGCAAGCACCCACATTCACCACTGGCACGGAGGTCGAGAATGTGGTGCACCCTAAGGTCAACGCCCACGTGACATGGCACGGGCGCCCCTTGGCAAGGATGACATTGGTGATGGGCGTGCGACATCTTTGAGGCGTGCAACATTTGTGTGCGCAGCCCTAGTGTGCAGATGGACAGACGTGTGGATGGATGTGCGGATGGATGTGTGGACAGTGGGCGCTCCAGAAAAAGAGCATTTTGGTAAGTAAACCGACGAGCGTACGGACGATGGCAGTTGGGCGACGGGCGCACACGCGCGACGACACAGTTAGTGACGAACGACGGTCAAAGAGATGGGCGCTTCGGTCAAATTAAAGGGGCACACGGCTCACCAGCAAAGTGTGTGCGCGACACTCTAAAGGCTTTGGCAAGTGGACCCGTGAATGCCTAAGTCTAAGTGCACCTTGGTAGGGTGACACCAACGAAATGGCTAAGTGGGCCAAGTGTGTTTTCAAGTTTACTTGGTGAACCGGCAAGGGGTGACTTGTGCGGTAAGCAAGATGGCAAGTTGACATGGGCAAGACACCTAGAAGGCTATAAGTAAATGAAGTGCAAGTCATTTCAAGGCAGCCAAGGAAGGAAAGGGAGCTAAGGAAAGTTCATGTAAATGGTGTGCTTGGCTAAAGCGCACCTTTTTTTTCTGGGGCATTCATGCAGGGGTACCGCAGGCAGCCATTTTTGGCACACTGCACAGTTGAACTGTGGCAGAGGCTAAGTTCAGATAGAGGAATGTTTTCTGGGTTTTCTGCAGTGTGGCAGCAGCATACAGTGAGGGTTTACAACAGTCATTTTGGCAGCCAAGTTAGTCGCTCAGTGGAGGTTGACTTGGGTTTTCCAGTTTTGTAAAAGTGTGTGTTTTAGCCGAGTTGGGCGCACACCCAGAGAGTGGCCGGTTTTGGCATCTCTGTTTATTATACTTGTGAAAATATTTAAGACAGGCTCTGCATTGGGAAACCTGCACACTTCCATACTTTCTTGTGTTTTTGCAATTGTGTAAGAATGACTAAGTTAATGATATAACATGTTTCCGTATAATGAGTAGGCATAGTCTGTTAGTTAACATCAAGTTGGCCAATCCCTTGGGAGGTTGCTAGACGGTGCTGCACACCCTCTTAGTGAGTCAAGAGCGCTCGGCTAAGTGGGATTGTGACACCTCACTCTCTCATAGTCACGGCGAGGCTTCGAAAAACCATGAATCATGGCGGTGACGCCCTAGGGAAAAAACGATGCCACAATTCCCATGGTCGAAATCTAAAGAAACTTCCCTTACAGGCTCTGATTAGAAAATGAAAACCACAACCAAGGCCAACGCCCATGCACGAGTGACTGACTGTATCCATACTGGTGTGAAGCTTGGCCTTTTAAAAACACATCTCTGACCTAGCAAGCTGAGGGAAAATGCCCTTAAACACTATAAATGCCTATGTACTTACTAGGGAAAGAAAAACGTCAGGGACAATCTAACCTAAAAGAATATGGGAAGCAAAACCCTTTATAAACTCAACCAAACCTAACCACTGATGATGACAGCTACAAAACCTACCAACCATTTACTGGGAAAAAAGGTGAGGACACCAACCTGTCAGTCAATGCTCGCTCCAGGTAGTTGAAAATGATTGATGAGTGAAGCATGTTAATGTAGAATTAAGTGAAGTGGGAAAATAAACCAACTATTCGGGCTATAAAACCCCTAAAACACTTGCACATGTGAGCCCAAAAAACCCTGCTGGCGCCAACCACCACGAGCCAAAACACATAAGTCATCGTGGTTATTCATCAGCAACAGTGGCTCGGACACAAAAAACCATCCGCAGGGACGGCTTTAAACTCAACACATTCTCTACAATAATGCATCGGGCAGTACCTCTGTGACAAAGTATGCAGAACACCCACCGTAGCGAACCAAACAAGAGGAGACCTCCACTGTACCGACTTTCGAATGCCAAATAACATAAACCTCGAAGTCCGTCGCCATAGTGGGAAAGAGTATAAAACATTCCACCACAACGGGAACATATAGATGAAGGCTTGTAAGGAATAAAAGAGCCCGCTGTAGTGGCTCACGACCAAGGAAAACGCTTGCCGTAGCGCCTTGCAGGAAACAAATAAAAAAAACAATTGAAAACCTGCTGCTGTAGTGGATGCGATGCAAGAAGTTTGCCGACATAGTAGAAATATGCAAATGTCGATGCATAAGTCAAAACGATAACCGTTGTGGCAGCCCGAAAATATAAATCCTTCCGCTATAGTAGCTAACAAACAGGGAAAGGATTGCCATAGCGGCTTGAAAGCAAAGATGAGCCCGCTGTAACGGCTTGAAATTAAAAAATCGTTCGCTGCTACAGATCCAAAATAGACTTTCTTGCTTAGTAAAAACAAAATTTTATGAAAGCTTCATGATGGATAGGAAAAAATCAAAGGTCAATCAAAGAAAAGGCAATTAATATTTTCAAGGGGGGCCAAAAAATATAAAAATATTTTTGGGAAATGTTGCAGCAGCAACACAACCATGGTATCATATTGCTAATTCTATGATTTTTTATTGAAGATTTGTTAGAACAACCAAGTACATGTGATAAGGATATATTGTACATCTTACCAAAGAAAAAACACCCATCTTCCTCCCAATTGGAACAATAATCACAATGGACCAATAGGACACACCCAAGGGAGAAAAACATTAGAAATATAGGAGAGATCCATGTATTGATAAATAGAGTATAGAGCCATATTTGAAACAATAATTGACCATATAAAAGTTTCAAGTGATTGCAAGAGATAATTATCAATATCCCAAGAAATACCCTTGTTGTGTGGTGAACTAGTCCATTGATGGAAGAGAAGCATAGAAGAAAGAGGAAGAAGAGAAAAATGAATAAATGGAAAATATTCCACTAAAGTGAGGTCACCAATGGACTCAACCAATAATATAAACCTCTAGATAAAAAAAAATAACTACATGTAATGACCAATATATTTCTCATTTGTGAGTTAGCTCAAGATAAATAATATCAATTGTTGATCATTGAAGAATAATAATGGAACTTCAATATTATCCAATACCTTTATATATAGATGTAGGAGTGGATATGCATGGAACTCAATGCGCCAATGGAGATCAATCTTAGTAATCTCACTATCAAACAACAAACCACCTCGGGTATTTCACATAGCTTGGAAAGGATGGACATCATTGAAATTCTACATTAACATGCTTGTAAACCATATGATATAAACCAAGTCCCAAACTAATATTTCCCCAAACAACACTTATTTTTATGAATGAAACACAAAACTAGATAAACTTGGAAAAACAATACATGAGTGAACTAATAAGCATAAAAACTAGAAATATGTAGATTCATCTCAATGAAACCATTCACAAATTATAGGATAGGTATAGAAAGAAGGAATGGATACAAGAATATGTTGAATTGGTTTATGACCAATTCATGCTCTTGTGGACCGCAATATAGGAGTATGAGCCATATATGGAAGACCTTATAGTTCATTCCCCGCTTTCACAATGAGAATATTAGTTGTAGTGAGAAGTCCACATATTTAAGAAGGGAAGTAATAGATGAAGCTAACATGTGTATACATACAAATAAACCATAGATTAGATACTAAAAAGTATATATCCTAAAATGGTTACCATACAATATATCTAGGAAATATTACAAGAAATGGCCAACAAATCCCAAGATATTTTCTACAACTCAAAATTAGATCCAAATTGTTGAACTCTACAACTACCTCACCTAATCTGTTTATCAAAAAATTAACAAGATACAGTAGGAGGTTGAGAGGGATGAAAACCCCTTAGCTTGGGATGATAAATTAATATTTTTTAAAATGGTTGATGATGAACTCGACCATGTATACCATGCAAGTAAATTGGTTTAGTCCTAGTTGTGCTAGCTTAGAATTCCCAATGATAAATCATATCACCTCCTTAAAATATATGTAGCAAAAGAAATAACTAGAGTGGCATTGCTTCAAGACACTTGACCATGATAATTTATATATTGTAGCTTTAAAAAATCCTAGGCATCAACTGCTCCAAGATGTGTTGTTCATTAATTTTGAGGTCCAAAGGAATAATCATGTCGATGGGGAGGCTTGAACCATCATGTTTGCAGGATCATCCTCCAATTAAACCCTCTAACACTCTATTATCTTTGTATTATTGGAAATTTTTAAGTGTAAAGTGAATCTATATTTGCAACTTGCCCCTTCCTACAACATTGACTATAAGATTTGACAAAATTTTGACATTGTCTCTTCTTATCTTTACTAAATTTCATATAATTAGGTATTCCATCTATGTCTATTCTTCAAAACATTTTGATTGTGTAACATCCATTAAAATATTGTTAAACATCACTTAATAATGTATCTAATTTGAATTGGCTTGATCACTTATCTACATTAATTGAGTACATCTCAATGTTGATAAGGGAGTGCATGCGACATTTGTTATTCTCATTTTCATCATTCTCATCCACTTCCTCGCCATCCTCATCCTCCTCCTCGTCACCATCATCATCATTGTTATCATCATCCTTGTCATCATCATAATCATCATCATCATTGTTGAGGTTTTAAAACCAATTAAGATGGCTCTCATAGTTCAAGTCATGAGGCATGGTCAAATATAGAGTCATACACTGTAACATTTTCCTCTATGGATCACGTGCCATATGTAGGGCCCCTAACCATAACATGAGTCCATATAAAGAATCCTTAGATTACAAGTGGGGAGTGATGGCCATTTTGACATTTACAACATCAAGGATGGTTCTTGGGGCTTAATCCATGGTGTTAGATCAAAACCTAGGTTATTAGGAATGTAAATTATCTCAAGGTCTCATGACCAATACAACCACACAAGCCTAATTATGAAATATTTAAACTATGAGGAATGCATTCACCAAGTTTAATATTTTCACATTATAGATGGTTCTAAGAGCCTATGCCATGGTCTAGGATCAAAAGGAAGATCTAAAGCCAAAAGGTAGGACATGTAATTTTGATTTAACTTTTCATCATAAAGCTCCCATTTTGAAACACAATTGTGATTTCATGGTTCATGCATGAACTAATTGTTGTGTACTTTGTTTTGTAAGTGTTATAGCCACAAAAATATATCCATTAAACTTTAGTTATATTAAAAAACAACTATTTTAGTAAATTCAAAAACCAAAAATGGCAAACCAAAAATGGCAAACCAAAAATGACAAACTCTTTGTAGGCGCCATTTTTTGTCAAAACTGCCTCCCCTTTTATCTTGGTGTTAGAATAGAGAAGAGGAAATGGATGTTTTTAGAACCAATGCAAATGGGACGCAAATCACCTTCAATACTAAGTGCTACATTACAATGACTTAAAAGAGATTCCCAAGCAACTCAACATTCAGTATTCTATGGTTTGAACAGAGTGTTTTCTATAACAAGGGTTTTTTCATCATATCTTATGTGTATTTATATGAGGATTCAACACAAGGCATCCCTTAGGGATAATTAAAAATACGATTCTAGCATACCGAAGAGACTTTGATCAAATCATATAGAATAGAGTGCAACAAGGAAATATGTTTTTCAGTGGTCATTTAGAGGAGCAACCTTCACTCTTATACATCAAATATTTAGTGATAACATATCATCCCTGTTCATGACCTTGCTCATAACAAGATGCAATATTAATTACATATCTCGAGAAAATATTGTAGCAGCATAGGAGATAGTCATCGATTAACGGGATTTTATTGATCTAAACTTTCAACATTTAGCTTGTATGCAATGATCAAAGAATATTCCCTTTCAAGTTGGTTAGATAAGGTACAATGCAAGAGGATGGATGGTGTGTCGTAGCTCAGTGAGTTGTAGTCTTCTTTCCTAGAAAAACCAAGTGATTGTTCGATCCTTTTGGGGTAGCACTCCATAAAGGGTTTATGCACAATTTGAAATGGTTCTTGGAAACCTTCTCTAGTGGGATGTCCAGCTTTAGAGGATGCCTTTGTATCATCTGGATGGTCCATATAGGGAATATTGCCTGTGCCCTTGAGGGGGATTTGTTGGACTCTTTTGAACTTGCTCCTTGCAATAACAATTTTAGAGCTGATAATAACTATTTCAGAGCTGATTTGCGTGATTTTGATGGAGTTGTTTTCCTTTGGAGATGCTGAACCCGAAGTTTAGTGTATGCCCACCCATTTTTTTATTCTCATATAATTTTATTTTTTTTAGTTGAAAAATATGATATGTAGGATTAAAATAATTTGCAATGGTGTTTCAAAAATGTATTCCTATCAAGAGGAGATACAAAATCCTGCATATGTTCATTTGCATAAAATATTTTGTCTTACCATGAAGTCGGATGAAGATCACCTATCTTCATGGAATTAAAAATCCATGGGTCACCAAAATGTTGGGAAATTGAATCTACAAAACTCCTGGTCAACTCCTTGATCATGAAGCACATAATCAATAGTAATGTAAATAATATAACTAGAGGAGACAAACTCCACATAGAATAAGTATTTGTACTTGATATACATACGTGTCAAACATTGGTCTGCTTTGACATGGTAGCTTACACTCAAAAAATGTAATATTATGGATCTGATATATAGATCAGAATACTAACTTGTTTCAAATTTAATTGAAATTCCGAATTAACATTGTGCACTCAACTAGTCAATTTTTAAACTAGGAAGATAAGGGTATTTTGTTGAGAAATTTATACACAAGTGGGATGATGGAAGAAATAAAAGAAATGTTTTAGGACTAATAAATTGTATTCCCTAACATATTTATACCAAGGACCATTTAGGTTTCATAATCAGCTATGCTGAGACTTACTCCCATGCTTCTGGGTCACCCAGTCATGAAACTAGGAAGAACCTTTCGAATCCGATCAACCAGGGGTTTGGGTAAATTTCAAAGGTGCGATATGACTGGTAATTTTATTAAATGAATTTTCAGAAACTCAAGAAAATATCTAGATTGATATGGGGTTCCTTGGGAATATTTGGGAAAAACTGGCAATTAAGTCTCGGCGAGGATCTGCGTAAAGATGGCTACTCAAATAGGGTACGAATCTAATGAAATATCTATCAGAGAGTTGGGATCTATAGTGGGGAAAATTAAATACCTCTATAAACTTACATAATTACATTTTGATCTACAAATATCCTAGAATTAGGAAAAATGTAAGACTAGTTAAATTTGCATGGTCAACTAGCAAGGGTGTACATTATTTCATGAATTTCATACCAGAATGAAATCATATCTGGTAATGAAGTTTTATAGAGGTAAATATATCATCATTAATCATATTATAACCTTAAAAAATCCTTTCATGGACATTAGTTTACTCCAATTACATTATACAGTCAAATTCCCCACTAGATGGGCACAAAAATCACTTCTCATGAGAATTTAATCATGACAGCTCTACGGGATAGAATCTTACTGTCACATACAGATAAGAATTGTTGGGAATCATATACATAGGTCAATCTGAACTTTATAGGATCCTCCTTATCTCAAGTTACCTACAGTAAGATAGAAGGGGAAGAGAGAGAAGAAGGGGAATGAGAACCTTGGGGCACATCTCCCAAGAAAATGAGGCACAATGCTCAGCAAGGAAGCCTTAGCTTTATCAAATCAAAATAATCAAAATCCAAAACTTAATAATGGAGCTCCAACTTCCTTTTAAAAAACCTTTGTTGACTTGTTATGAAAGTTAATCAGCTATTGAGCAAGTTTCCCTTGCTAAAACCCTAACCCTAGCCACATGATTCACCCTCCTTGATAAATTACCATGTATGAGACAAGAAATATGTTTCCCTATCATCCACCTTCATTTAATTTGGAATATGAACCCTTCTTGACCCAGATTTGTTGCTTTTCCATGTAACAACTTTTTATGCACTGCCTGCTTTTGTCACTGAACTCCAGAATCGAAATTGCACCGTCATTTCTCCTAGAGTTGTTGCTTTTCCTTATGAAAACCTTTTTTGTACTATATTCTCTTGTGACTAAGTCTCCAAATGGAATCTGTGCCCTCCTTTGGCATAGAGTTTCATCTTTTGTGTCTAACATATTTTTCTTGGCTTTTGTCTGTCCGATAGAAATTTCTATTTCATCTTTGGAAAGTTGGCTTGCCCAACTGACCCCCCTATTAATGGAAACTTATTTTCCACATAATTAATTGCATAATAATTAAAAATGACAATAAATCAAACTTAGTATAATCCTCTTACATAATTATTTTAGAAAATTTCCTAGGGTAACTAAATAATAGCACATAGAACCCCTAGGTGTTTATCATGGTCAACATTTTCGGTGGTCAAAATGTGGGGACATGACAAAAAATTCAAATAGTAAGTATATGTTTTATGAGGTTGCACCATAATTGCAAACATGTTTTTCCTAATGTGCACAGAAATATGAACTTGAGCCCAAATAGTCTCATATTATTGAATCATCTGCTATGAAAAGTTTTGGAAAAAGAGTTGAAAGGATAGGAAGGTTTTCATACATAGTGTTCCTAAGCATTTTCACACTTTTCTAAACATCCATGCAATATGTTTATGAGTTTGTTTACAATCCAAATAATTGCATCTGTGATAAAAAGGACATAGAGTAAGAACAAAATAGATATCCATCAGTTCCCGACCTTTCTAAATGTTGTAGATCCTGGGCCTTTACTTCTAAACCATAGTTCCAAGGATTTGCATACCACTGCCAAATATTTTTCAATTGAGTGTCTGGGATTTGGAAGTTAGAAATTAAACTTGTAAGGTTCCAAAATTGCTTCGTTTCTATTTTGAGTACCCCCTCTAACTAGATTGTGGCCCACTTACCATCCAAAGTGTTTGCATTATTGTATACTTTGTTTTCTAAATTCCTGCATCAGAAGAGATTCCGAATGCATGTTGAAATCAAATTAGTCATTTCGAACCATAGAAATAACCCAGTAGGGTCCATGCACTGGGAAAAATCCATTGAAACAAAGATTCCAAGTCTAGCATTACATCCAATAAAAACCGTGAGATAAGTCTATAACATGTCACATTAAATGAACTCTAGTAAGCCACGAGTATATTCTATTTTATTCATCCACCAGTATGCGTGCATAAGATGGATGAAAAAGGAAAATCCCTTTATCCATGCATGAGATTACATTAGATAGCCCAGGGTCCATTTCCATTGGCATTCTATATTCCTATGACCCTTGATCTTTTTTCTTTTTAATTCAAAAATATTACAAAAATACAAATTAAATCTCTTGTACTTCCACAACGTTGTCCTTAGTGCCATATTTTCTCGCTATGGAAATTTGATTTCACTGTTGCAAGTTTGCGTATCAGGTGCTTGCACAACAACATGAGACAATACATCTAAACCCTTCTCAAACTCAGCTATGGGACTGAAAATTTCATGTGTAATATGTTCTGATATCATTTCATAATCATATGAAGAATCAATAGAATAAAAAAAAATTAAGGCTTCTTTTTTTATTCATCATGCAAGAATGAGTCATTCCCAATCCCCATAAAAGTAGCATCTGAAACTAATCTATTATGAAACTGCATTCCTTGTATGGTCATTATTACTTGAATGACTTTCCTTTAGTGTCTCAAGTAGATATCCCAATATATTGGATTGCGTATGTGATGGATTTTCTATAGTTTCCATTTTAGGAACATTTGTATTGGCACTAAAATATATAATTTGAGTTCCATTTGAATAAGCTTGACTAAATCCAGATGAATAATCTTCCTTTTTTCTAATTTCATCGGCCATTCTACAAATTACAGTACAACCATGGGAGTCATTTATAGATTTATTGGTTGTAGAGCCCTTCGCACTTTTTGATTCAACTAGAACCCATTTTGTGCAACCTATTCATATTTGCATTGTCTCTCATTGTTTCTTGCACAATAAGTCTTATTTCCTATGATTGAAGAAGCTGTGGATTTCAAAATGAGATTTTCTTATTGCGTTTTCTATTGTATCTGTTAGCCTGCTGATTTTGATGTTTTGGGTCACAACAAGATTTGAACTCAAAATTCGACGTCAAAATCCGATGTCATTCAAAATTTTGTATGCATGTGTCGGACAGCGATCATAGAGAAGAACAACGATCAAGAAATTTTAATAGCGCCATCGAATATTTGACACATAAGGCGTCGGATATCCGATGATATAGTGTTGGATATCTGACGGTATGTTGACCGAGGAGTGTCAAATATCCTACGAGGGAGTGTTATTTTTTCGACCCAATAGTGTCGGATATTCGACGGTATGTGTAGGTTTAAAAAAAAAAAATGTAATATTTGAAAGATTTGAAATTTTTCGTCCCATATTTTCAACGGTAACTATGTCAAAGGTGTCGAGTGTCCGACGCCAGGCCATTATAAATATAATTTTTTTTAAAAATTTCCACATGTTTGTTGTAGAAGTGATGGACGATTTGTGAAATTATTTGTTCCTTGATGGATGATTTGCGAAAATTATTTTTTACTTGACAGACGTTTTCAAGAATTGTTTTATTCTTCAACGGGCGGTTGTGGGAATTTTTTTTTTCTTCGACAGATAGTTTGCTGAGATTTTTTTGTTCTTCGACTTCTCTCCGTTTGATAAAATGTTGATGCGTGGAACTTGATTTTTTAAGACAACTGGTTATATTCATTCATGAAGTTTGTGACAAAATTTCAAATAGAAATATCCTGGATCCAAATGAAGACAACCTACAATTGCTTGCTAGACTATGGGATGCAACAAAACGAAGGGGTGATGGAAAATGTTATTGTCCGTGTACTCAATGCATGGGATTTAAGAAGAGAAGAATATTGTTCTCAACAGCCACAAAACATTGTAGGGAACATGGACACGCTGAGAGGGGGAATGAATATCGTCCATTTGTAGGTTTAGCATTATAAAGTTTATTATATTCTTTGTTTTGGTAATTGTATGTATTATTTTTATTTTTCATATATTAATGTATATCTATTGATGTTTCGATGTATTTATATTAAAGGAAAGACACCCTACAACATATCGTCCAAAGGAAGTGCTTTCAGAACAAGTTTAGGATCAGGATCATGGAGCGTGTATGTTTAATGGAGAACAAGTGAATGATCATATTGAACAAGATGATCATATTGATAATGTAATTGAAGATAATGGTACAAATACATTGATCCATGATTCATTTAATGTTATAATGGATGGTGACGATGATGTTGATAATTAAAATGATGATGACTTTGATGATGTTCACGATATACCTCTTCTCGATAAGGCATATGAACCCCTTTATGAAGGATCCAAAACAAATCTTCTCTTTGCTATATTGTTGATAATGAACTTGAAGGTTATGAATGGTCTTTCAAACATTGCAATCACACGAATGCTAAGGTATGTAAAATAATCCATCACATATATAGGACCGTGATAAATTTTATCTGTATTCCTCTAATAATTGTATTGTTAACTCATTATTTATCATTTTACGGATGAAGTGTGTTTCATTAATATTATTTATTTATTACATTAACTATTTTTTAATTTTTTTGTAGCTTGATAATTGAATTTTTGTTACCACCATCAAATATTTTACCTTGCACATATCGATATTTATCTTCCATCATGAAAGAGATTGGAATGCATTATGAAGCAATTCATGCATGCCCCGATGACCATGTTATATATTATAATCAGCATGAATTTGCAACAGAATTTTCAGAATGTCATGTAAGTAGATATCGTACAGATAAAGTAACAAAAAAGGTTCCTCAGAAGGTTCTTCGTTATATTACCATCATTTCATGTTTGCAATGACTGCTTAGGTGCAAAAACATAGTGCAATTTATGGATTACCATGCCAAGAACATAAGTCAAGATGATGTTATCCGAATGCCTGTAGATGGTTCTTATTTTAGATAAATGGACAAAACATGGCCTCACATTAAACAAGAACCACGTAATCATAGGATTTCTTTGGTAGTAGATGGTGTTAATGCATTTTCATAGATGAAATCCATTTACACAATGTGGCCTATTTTTGTTATCAACAATAACATTCCTCCATGGTTGTCAATAAAGAGGGAGCACATAATGCTGTCGATGATTATTCCAGGTTTTTTTTCTCTACAACTGTTTTATTTATAATGTAGTTGTGGCATCTCATTTGTCGTATTATGTTTCCTAATTTCATATATATATCTATTATTTTACTCTTATGCATGGTTTATATATCTTAATGGTTCTCATAATGATATTTTATATGTACTTCAAATCAATCAAGTAAGTTCTAAGTCAAAGATATGAATGTATACATCGAACCTATTATAGATGAGCTACTGAAGTTATGGAATGGAATCACTATGTATGACGTATCTAGACCAATATGAAAAAGGCAATTTCAATTCCATGCAATGGTTGTATGGACAATACATGATGCCCCTGGGTTAACTTCATTTTTTGGTTTGTAATTTTAAGTTCCACTTTGATTTCATTTAATTATATGGAGTAGTTAGAATAGTTTATATATGAATATATTTGACATAGATATTCCATATCTAAATATTGTAGGTCTTTAGACAAAGGGTAAATTTGCATGTCCAGTTTGTGGTCCTAAGATAAAATATCGTTGTTCAAAAAGCTTAATAAAGGAGGTGTTTAATGAGTATACGCATTTAAGCTCTAAGAATCACATGTATAGAACAATTGAAAAAAATATTTTCAATGGGAAGTAGCAGACTACATTAAAACCATGAAGAATGGCACCTCACCTTTGGAAGATGCAATACAATAGAAATCGTCATCATGGTACGTATGGATCATCGTATATGAATCGTTATGTATTTTAATTTTTATTGTGAGTTGTTTACTGTAGTGGCAATATTTGATTTATGATGTAATTTATTTATAAAGTAATATTCATGATGTCCATCATGATCATGAAGGGATTAATGGGCTTCCACGAGGAATGAAAAGTTATCCTATTCAATTCAGCAGGTTGCCCTGCTATGAGCACCTACAAATTGCTCATTTGTTTGATACAATGCATATTGGAAAGAATGTTACTGAAACCTTATGGCGACTAATAGAGCTAAGGAGTGAGAAATACAAAGTTGTGAAAGCTTGCAAAGACATTCAATAAAGCAACCATGCAATGGAAGACATCATCCAATTTCATAGCAATGGAGAACAAGTGAATATAAACTCAATTCCATGGATGTTTACGAGGCAACAAAGTAATGTTGTCAAAGAAGTAATGTGGAAAATTAAATTTCGCACTGGATTTTGTGCAAACTTGAAGAATATCATAACCAAAAAAGGTTATTTTGTGGGGGTCAGAACACATGATTTGCATGTCTTCATCAAGGTAATTATTATTGTTATGTCCATATATATTTTTTTTTCATTTTACTCTGTATATTTTTTTTCTTGTTTGTATACTCTTTGTTTAATAAATGGCATGGTTTGTATATTGATACAGTATGTTCTACCTCTCTCTCTCCCAGACAACTTCGACAACAATGTCAAACAAGTTATATATAATCTTCGTAAATACATGAAGTAACTAGCGATTACTTGCATGTGCTTAGTGTTTCTTTAGTTCTCCGTATAATTTATATTTTCTTTTTTGTGCACTATTTCAGCATGTATTGTAATTTAATGTTTATTTTTGTTAAATATCGTTATTGGTTTGTGTCACTTTTATATGGTTGACATCTAAAGAAATCTGTAAAGAAGATATAAAGTATTGGAGGAGAGAAATTCCTCGTCTCATGTGTGAAATGCAGAAGCATCTACCATCGACATTTTTCAAATGGCTAGAAACACTACCTCATACACCAAGTTGAGGAGATTAAGGTGTGTGGACCTGTGCACTCAAGGTCCATGTGGATGGTTGAGAGGCACTTAAAATTTATGAAGGGTTTGGTGAGACAACAAGCACATGCTGAGGGTTATATGATCGAAGGATATATGGTATACCAAAAAATGTTGTATGTTAGTGAATATCTTCCTATTTTAGCATCAAAGCTAAATTTACCTCGCATTTGTGATCCAGACTCCAATAACAAATTTGAAGGGGAGCAACTGAATGGGAAATGTAGATTGAGGAAGCTAAAAGGTAATTATTATCTAGTGGATGTTTATTATATCGTTCATATTCTAATTGTATTTTCTAGTTATAATTACTTCAATTAAGAGAATATACTTTGTTCAGGAGATTTACACCTTTCTTTCATTTTAATGGTTATTGTCATTAAATAGTTGGTTAAGAATGGGATGCAATTCATTTATACATCACAAACAATTTTGACTAGATGAACGTATGGATTGAACAATGCGAACAATCGGGTCATGGAATATCATGTGAAGGTGTGGCTTCATTGGTAAAAGCAGCACAATGCAATGGAGATAGAAATCTAACAGAAAGGGAAATCGATTTGGAATATGGTGTAAAAGATAAAATGGAAAGCATGTAATTAATCAATCCCTCTAAATATTTTATTTTGAAAATTACATTTTGACGTACAAGTTCTTCTTTTCCATGCATTGTTGCATAAGGACTGAATGGTTGTGTAATCTTTTCGTGTAGTTCTTATTGCAGGTAAAAAACCATAAGGCTATGGTCTGCAATGGAGGTAGATATCAGATCAAAAAATTGGATGAAACAAAGAAAACATCAGATTATGGTATATCTATTGTCTTTCAGGTTACCAATGTTTCATCTAGAACTGACAGACATCCAGAAGTCTCAGAAAATCGATACTGTGGGTATTTGGAAGATATTATATAGTGTGACTTTAAATCCTTTAAGGTAGTTCTATTCGTTGTCAAATGGTACATGTTACAATTAAATCAACGTGATCCCGATAGAGCTATTATTGAACATGATAATGGATTTACCATGGTAAACACAAGGTTGTTTGAGACAAGAACATAGCCCTATGTTCTTCCAAGCCAATGTGAATAGGTATTTTACTCAAAGGTACCAGGTAAAGTAGGCTCGTCATTTTTTGTGAGACACGATCCAAGGGGAAGGACGGTAAAGTATAACCTAGACGATGCTAATGAAGAGGGTTTCTCTGGAAGAAGGATACAATGATGCATAGTATGATCAACATGAGTTAGGTGATAATGATGATCTAGCAGAAGATGTAGTTCAAGAAACAGTTGAATCCGATGATGTACATTAGAGGAAATTTCAACTCAAAATGGGCCTTTTAACTTTAACTCAAATTCCATGTCATCATTTGTGAGGCAATGAAATTGATTTAAATTTGAAATACTATATAGATCTTAAACACTTTTTTAATACAAATTTGGGGATAGGTATCATAAAAAAAACTACTTTTTTTGTTTGTATTTTCGACATATCTCCCCATGTTTTTACTCAAATTTCGATCGAGAGAGCTCATTGAATGCAGAATTAAATTCTTCATCCAATGAGTACCCACTCGACATACTTTTGATGGACCCTGCTACCCCAAATACAAGAAATAGCTGAAAAAATGTGATGATGATGTCATCATCACATTTTTTCAGGTATTTCCTGTTTTTGGGGTCGCGGGGTCCGTCAAAAGTACGCCGAGTGGGTACTCTTTGGATGCGGAGTTTAATTCTGTATCCACCGAGCTCTCCCAATCAAAATTTGAGTAAAAACACGGGGAGATATGTCGAAAATACAAACACAAAAGTAGTTTTTTTCTTTTCTTCCTCCAAAATTAATAAATATTATTTTGTTATTTTAACTAATATTTTATTAATTTTTTTTAGGAGGCCCATTTTGAGTTGAAATTTCCTCTAATGGCAAACAGTGCCGATGAAAGTTATACCGATGATGACACGATGAGCATAACTGATGATGATAATGATGATGATATGGCCAACCCTTACAATGTTGACTCTAGATATGATGACGCAGATGATGACATGGATGAAGAATATGATACATGGATGAAGAAGATGATGAAATATAATTAATGAAAGGAAAATATTTAATTAGACCTATTATTTTATCTTATTTTTTTTAAAGAGTTACTAACATCATCACCATCACCATTGTCCTCATGTTGATCATCATCATCATCATCATATTCATCGTCATCTTTATCATCAGACATCTTCATCTTCATCTTCATCATCATCGTCATCATCATTGTCATCTGCATCTTCATCATCGTCATCTTCATCATCATCATCATCAATATCAACGTCATCATCATAATCACCTGCATCATCATCTTCATCATCGTTGTCATCGTCATTGTTGTCTTCATCATCATGACCATCATCATCATCGTCATCCTCATCAACATAATCATCACCAACATCATCATCTTCATCATAATCATTAAAGATGACATCATTATCCTCATGATCATTATCATCATCATTATCATTGTCATCGTCATCATCAAAATCATAATTATCATCATCGTCATCGTCGTCGTCATCATCGTCATCATCATCATCTTCAGCATCATCGTCGTCATCATCATCATCATCATCATCTTCATCACCATCATCATCATTAAAATTAAACCTAGATCAAATTAATTACTTCATATCATCGTCATCATCATATGTAGCATCGTCATCCTCTTCATCATCATCGTCGCCATCGTCAACGATGAAATATAATTAAAGGTAAATATTTAATTAGACCTATTCTGTTATCTTATTTCTTTTCAAAAAGAGTTACGGACATCATCATAATCATCAACAACATCACCATCATCTTCATCATATATAATCATCATCATCATCATCATCATCATCATCATCATAATAATCATCATAATCATAATCATCATCATCATAATCACCCTCATCATCATCTTCATCATCGTCGTCGTCGTCATCGTTGTCTTCATCATCATCATCATCCTCATCAACATAATCATCACCAACATCGTTATCTTCATCATAATCGATGAAGATGACATTGATATCCTCATGATCATTGTCTTCATCATTATCATTGTCATCGTCATCATCAAAATCATAATTATCATCATCATCGTCATCAAAATCATAATTATCATCATCGTCGTCATTGTCATCATCAAAATCATAATTATCATCATCGTTGTCATCGTCGTCATCATCATCATCATCATCATCATATTCATCATCGTTGTTATTATCAGCATCATCATCATCATCTTCATCGCCATCATCATCATTAAAATTAAACCTAGATCAAATTAATTACTTCATATCATCATCATCGTCATCTATAGCATCGTCATCGTCTTCATCGTCGTCGTCGTCATTGTCAACGATGAAATATAATGA
Source organism: Pseudotsuga menziesii (assembly GCA_001517045.1). NCBI lineage: Eukaryota > Viridiplantae > Streptophyta > Pinopsida > Pinales > Pinaceae > Pseudotsuga > Pseudotsuga menziesii. The sequence goes on along the minus strand of LPNX011178428.1, from coordinate 10,829 downwards.
AAGGTAAATATTTAATTAGACCTATTCTTTTATCTTGTTTCTTTTTAAAAAGAGTTACAGACATCATCATCATATTTCTTTTATCCTATTTCTTTTTAAAAAGAGTTATAGGCATCATCATCATCATTGTCAACACCATAATCATCACCAACAACATCATCTTCATCATTATCGATGAAGATGACAATGCTATTGTCATGATCATTGTCATCATCATCATCATTGTCATCGTCATCATCAAAGTCATAATTATCATCATCGTCATCGTCGTCGTCATCGTCGTCATCATCATCATCTTCATCATCATCGTAATCATCATCATAGTGTGAAGATTAGTGTTTTAAAACAC